>CM077672.1:515000-960000 GCA_039707655.1 Elymus sibiricus | reverse complement strand
GGCGCCATTGCCGGGGAGACATCATCAAAATTACCAAGTACCTTCGCACAAATTATCATTCACTTGCATTTACTTTATTTGCCTTTTATTTGCATTTGCCTCTAGTTTTCATCTCCCTCACTTCTAATTTTTTTTTTACAAAAACACAAAAATATTTTTATTTGCTTGTTTGCTTGTTTGCTTCACCATTATGGCTAGTTCTTTGCTTGTTACTATTACCCCAGAAAATGAAGTGCGTAATTTTAAACAAAGGGGGGGGAAGAATTTAAAAGATTCTTGGTATAGGATTTGCGATGCTCAAAATAGATCAACTCGTAAGCAATCCACTACCGTTCTTCTTCGAAATTTTTATGTGGGAATTACTACTTGGTATAGATTTGTGCTTGACACTATTACCGGAAGGAATTTCTTGATGTGTCCCACTTTGGATGCTTTCAATGCTATGGGAAATTTAGTGGGTTCACCCCCTATCATTATTAATGAAACGGCATTGACTTTGGAACATGTTATGCAAAGGCTAGAAGCTATTGAAAATAAAATGCCTACTATTGAACATCTCAAAAATTTGAATAAAAAGATCCATAATCATATCACTCAATTTGGTTCTAAGAAGGGAATTGCTTTGAAAACTTTAAAGGAAAAGGAACCAATAATTAACGAAAGGATAGAACAAAGCTCCGCTAAAATTGACAAGTTAGAAGAAATTTTCAACAACTTATGTTCCGCTTTTTCCTCTGCTAAAAACATTGATAGGACTCCTCCTAATAAAAATTGCAAGTTTATATATGTTCCTAAGGTTAAGGGTGCTACTTCTAGTAAAGGTAGCGAGGATCTTAAAATGATTAGCGTGCACCCCAATTTCATTAATATAATAAAGGAACCTATCCATAAAAGCGAGATTCTTGATTTTGTTCCTAGAAGTGTGATGATGAGAAACTCCTATGTTAAATCTACTAGTAAAAATGGATGTGTAATTGAGGAGTTGGAAACCAAGGATGACAACACTTGAAACTATGCATTATGCCTAGCTAGGGGCATAAAACAATAGCGCTTGTTGGGAGGCAACCCAATGAATAAAATAAATTTTTGTTTTTACTTTCTGTTCTTGAGTGTTTACACAATTATAGCCTCTGTTATGATTGTCATTTTATGTTTTAATTAGTTTTTGTGCCAAGTAATGCCTTTGGGATGATGATGATGATAGTATAATTGATGCTGTTTGGAAAACAGAAAGTTTTGCGTCCAGTGCTGGAATTTTAATTCTGTACTGTAGCGTCAGAAAAATCTGAAATTTTTACAAAGCATTGGTATATGAATTTTTTACATTGTCCTAATTTTTCAGAATTTTTGGAGTTACATAAGTATGGTTTTTAAATAGATCTTTACAGACTGTTCTGTTTTAGACATTCTGTTTTTGTTGCATAGTTTGCTTATTTTGATGAATCTATGGATCGTATCGGGGGGTATGAGTCATGGACAAGTTGGAGTACATTAGCATTATGACAATATTAAATATGAATCAATTTACAACAGTACCTAAAGTTTAATATTTGTTTGTTATACTAACGGATCTCACGAGGTTTCTGATGAGTTTTGTGTGCTGAAGTTTTCAAGTTTTGGGTGAGACTACGATGGATAAAGGAATAAGGAGCGGCAAGAGCCTAAGCTTGGGGATGCCCAAGGCACCCCCAAGGTAATATTCAAGGAAGACTCAAGCGTCTAAGCTTGGGGATGCCCCGGAAGGCATCCCCTCTTTCGTCTACAATCTGTCGGTAACTCACTTGGAGCTATAATTTTTATTCATCACATGATATGTGTTTTACTTGGAGCGTCTTTGCTTTTGTTTGCTTTTTAGTTTGTCACAATCATCTTTGCTGAACACAACTTTTTGAGAGGGACACACATTATTCATGATTTGTTAGAATACTCTATGTGCTTCACTTATATCTTTCGAGCTAGGCAGTTGCTCTAGTGCTTCACTTATATATTTTAGAGCACGACGGTGGTTATATTTTAAAGAAATAGTTGCACTCTCATGCTTCACTTATATCTTTTTGAGAGTCTCATGATTAGCAATGGTAATATGCATGGGTTATGAATTTGGTCCTGATATGATAGGTATTCAAGAGGGATATAATAAAAACTTTCATGTAGATCACTGAATATGATAAGTTTGATTCCTTGCAATAGTTTTGCGATATTAAGATGGTAATATGTGGGAGGTATTAGTAGATAATTGTGGTTTAGTAATAATATTGGTGTTAAGGTTTCTGATTCCTGAAGCATGCACGTATGATCTGTCGTTATGATAGGAAGTTGGAGCATGATTTATTATTGATTGTCTTCCTTTGTGTGGCGGTCGGGGGCGCGCGATGGTTAACTCCTACCAACCTCCCCCCTAGGGGCGTGCGTAGTAGTACTTTGTGTGACAGCCCAAGACCGAGACCTCCATTATATTGTGTATGTTCATGTCTACATGCTTGTGATGTTTGTTTTATTTTATTTTGCATCATGCATCATCTCCATAATCTTGTTGTGATCGTTTTCCTTTTAATTTTGTTCATGTGCATTGCAACTTCTTCTTCTTCCTCTTCCTTTAAGTTCATGATCAACTTCAAACTCCATGTCTTGCTCATTGCATCGAAGTTTTCAAATTACTTATAGTGTAACTTCTCTTCTTTTCCCCATTTATTCATTTAATTCATTTGAGTCACATTTTAGTTGCTCAAATAAATGTTCCTGTGGTGACCATAAATTATATTTATTATGTTGGATCTGTTGGAAATATGCCCTAGAGGCAATAATAAAATGGTTATTATTATATTTCCTTGTTCATGATAATCGTTTATTATCCATGCTATAATTGTATTGGATGGAAACACAAATACATGTGTGGATACATAGACAACAACATGTCCCTAGTGAGCCTCTACCGGACTAGCTCGTTGATCAAAGATGGCCATGGTTTCCTGGTCATAGACATGAGTTGTCATTTGATAACGGGATCACATCATTAGGAGAATGATGTGATGGACAAGACCCAAACTATAAGCGTAGCATATGATCGTATCAAGTTTATTGCTATCGTTTTCTGCATGTCAAGTATTTGTTCCTATGACCATGAGATCATGCAACTCACTTACACCGGAGGAGTACCTTGTGTGTATCAAACGTCGCAACGTAACTGGGTGACTATAAAGATGCTCTACAGGTATCTCCGAGGGTGTCTGTTGAGTTGGCATGGAGTAAGACTGGGATTTGTCACTCCGTATGACGGAGAGGTATCTCAGGGCCCACTCGGTAATACAGCATCACAATGAGCTTGCAAGCAATGTGACTAAAGAGTTAGCCACGGGATCTTGTATTACAGAACGAGTAAAGAGACTTGCCGGTAACGAGATTGAACTAGGTATGGAGATACCGACGATCGAATCTCGGGCAAGTAACATATCGCCGGACAAAGGGAATTGCATACGGGATTGACTGAATCCTTGACATCGTGGTTCAACCGATAAAGATCTTCGTTGAATATGTAGGAACCAATATGGGCATCTAGGTCCCGCTATTGGTTATTGACCGGAGAGGAGTCTCGGTCATGTCTGCATATTCCCGAACCCGTAGGGTCGCACGCTTAACGTTCGGTAGCGTTAGGGTAGTATTGAGATATTAATAGTGGAAAGTCCGAAGGTTGTTCGGAGTCTCGGATGGGATCCGGGACATCACGAGGAGCTCCGGAATAGTCCGAAGGTAAAGATTCATATATGGAAAGTTGTTATCGGGTTCCGGAAAAAGTTTGAGTTTTTTCGGTATTGTACCGGGAAGGTTCTAGAAGGTTCCGGAGTGGGGCCCACCTACATGGGGGACCCACATGAACGTGGGTAGTGGGGAAAGTCCCCACAACCCTGGTCTAGGCGCACCAAGATCCTCCCTTAAAAGGAATAGTATCATATCCCAAAGGGATAAGATCAGGATCCCTAAAAATTGGGATAGCGATCGGTGGGGAAGGAAAGGAGGGATTTCCTTCCTCCCCCTTTGGCCAACGACCCTAGGGCCTTGGAGGGCAAGCCACTAGCCCCCTCCATGCCTATATAAAGGTGGGGAGGCGTTGGGGGCAGCCACCCCTTGGACCCTTGCCCGTTACCTCTCCCAACTCCTCCCACGTTTCACCGGTACGCGCATGGCGAAGCCCTGCCGGAATTCCGCTGCCACCACCACCACCATACCGTCGTGTTGGTCCCGATCTCATCTACCCCCTCTCTCTCGCTTGCTGGATCAAGAAGGAGAGGACGCCGCCGAGCCGCACATGTGCTAAACTCGGAGGTGCCATCCGTATGGCACTTGATCGGGAGTTCGTGGACGGATTGTGATTGGATCGCGAAGACGTTCGACTACATCAACCGCGTTTCTTAACGCTTCCGCTTAGCGATCTACAAGGGTATGTAGATGCAATCTCTCCTCTCGTAGATGTTCATCTCCTAGATCGATCTTGGTGAGCGTAGGAAATTTTTTGTTTCCCATGCAACGTTCTCCAACAGGATCACCATCTAAATTTCAGCCCTTTGGGTTTAGTTTGGTTAGGTTTTAAATTCAATCAAGTTTGAATTAAATTCAAACTTGTTTAAACTTATAGTCTGTAAAAATTCCCAAACCATTTTTATAAATTCAGACACATTTCCAGGTTTCCATAAATATGTTTTTCTCTCCCTAATTCCATTCCAATCTCTCTGGGCATTTCCTCAAAGTTTCTGTTTCTTTTGAAATAGAAAGAAGGATTAAGAGAGATGGAGATTCCAGCCCAGCCCAACTCCTCCATGGCCTAAGGCCCAGTCAACCCCTCCTTAACCCCAGTCCATCTCCAGGGACGATCGAACCCTAGCCCGATCCCCACGCGCTGCTCACCCTCTCCTCGATCGCCTCCCATCTCTCCCGACAGCGCCGCCACCCTCTCCTGATCCCCTCTCATTCTCTCCTGGACTGCCTCCTGCCGCAGCAAGGAGAGGAGCGCAGCCCCTCGCGCCCATGCCCAGCCTCCGGCCCGCCGTCGGCGACCAGCGGCGCCCCACCAGCGCCTCCTCTGGTTCCTCTCTCGCGCCTCCCTCGCCGGCAGAAACCCCCTGCACCCTCCTCTTTCTCTCGCCGCCCCCAATTGCCCCTGCCTCCTGCACGCAGCCGGCGGACCTCCACATCCGGCCGCGCCACCGGCAAGCCCTGCCTCTGCCGCCTCCTTCCCCCCTCGTGCCCAAGCCCAAGCCACTGCCCTGAGGAGCTCCCTCGATCCCCTGCCTCTCCGTGCGCTCGATGTCTCGTCCCTGATGCCCACTGCCGCCATGACCTGCTGGCTCCGGCGAGGCCATGCCTCCCTTGCGCGCCCCTCTGCGTCTTCTCCTCGCCTTGACCTCCAAGCACCTGCTCCGGTGCAGCCCAACGGAGCGCCACCGCACGGCTTGCCTCCCCGAGCCTCTTCCGTCATGCGGCCTCCACCAGCACCAGCTCCCAGCCAGACCTCCACCTCACCTCGGCCCCGAGCCTGGCCTCCATCCATGGCGCTGCCTCCTGCAGCCGCAGGCCACCGCGCCGGCGACCCCGTCGCCGGGTCAACACTCTGCACCGGCACCCCCCTCGTGCTTCTCCGTTTTGGAGGGTTGTCCCGAGAAGTTCCCTGATGAGCGACGCCAAGTCCACCACGTATCTGTTGGATGCATCGAGCCACCAAGTGCCTAGACCGACCACCGAGGATCCCGTGGACGTCAAGTCCCTCGACGACGAAGTGTACGACTACGTGGATACGCCAAGTACCATCTTTAAGGATTTCGCAAGTACCCCTTCGATTCGTCAAGATCGGCAAGTCCGACACCTCGAACGACTACCGCAGCACGACCGTCCAGTACCAAGACCGCGTGTACCATTACCGTCGCCGAAGACCGTCAAGTGAACAACTACCGTCGCCGTGCGCTTTGCCAAGTACCACTACTTCCACGACGACCCATGAACGACTACTTCCCCTACGACGCACCGCAACTCGATCCACCCCGAAAACACACGCTTTGAAGGTATAACGCCGAGACGACCACCCGTGGACCGTATGCATGTGATGTGTGTATGAGATGGTTGCATGTGCCCGTGTTTGCATCATGTTCGAATTGTCTCTTGCACGTTTCTCATATGCGTTGTCACCGACACGTGGGACACCCGGTAACGGGATCACTCCCCATCATCTCTTGCATGATCCGCACACTTGTTCCTTTGCACCGGTATCTCAATCGAGTTGCCGGATAACTGGAATGTTGCCTTGGCACCATTTCCGTTTTCGCCACCATGGCACCCATTTTCTTTCGGCCATGGTGACAAATGCTCCATATCATGCTTAATGTCAACATCCTCATAAAATTTGCATCAACTTGAAAATTTCATCCTCATGCATATAATAACTCACAAACCGTGCATCGGATTAAAATGACTCATATATGAAAAATGCTTAGAATTTCATGTAGTTTCACAATTTGCAACTTTCATCCATGTTAAAAAAATGATTAAAATTGTTGTTTGCATTAATTTGCATAAATGACATGTTAAAATGGTTTATTTCATAACTAAATAACCGTGGCTCCAAATTATATGAATGATATATGTAAATGGTCTAGAAAAATGTGTAGATTAACATGGTGCACTTTATTTTGCTGTTTAACAACAATAAAATATGATTTAGGCCAGAACAGTACCATTTTCGAAAATTACATATGGGGATTTTCCAGAATTGTTCTTGGTTGTTTCCGGCCTCATTTAAATTGCCTAGATAGGTAGATTAACTGTGCTTCACCTCTTGCCATGTTTAACAACATTTAATCCTGTTGAGTACATAAACGGGAGTGAACTAAATAAATTGAAGTGGAGTTTCGTCAATATGCAACTCGTTGCATATTGAGCTTCACTTAATGTGTAGTATTTGATTGTTGCACTTTGCCATGCCATGCCTATTTAAACCGGACATGCATCATACTTGGTTGTGCATCATGCCATGTTTATGCTTGTGTGTTTACCATGTTGTTTGTTTCTTTCCGGTTGTGCTTCTTCTTGATAGTTCCGGTTACGTTGCGATTGTGAGGATTCGTTCGACTACGCGTGTTCGTCTTCTTCATGGACTCAATCTTCTTCCGAGCGGGATTTCAGGCAAGATGATCATGACCTTGGATATCTCTACTATCTTTGCTTGCTAGTTGTCTCATTGCTATCGCTATGTCGCGCTTCCTACCACATATATGTCAGCCTCCCACATGCCATGATACAGCCTCTAACCACCCTTACCCAGCAAACCGTTGTTTGGCTATGTTACCGCTTTGCTCAGCCCCTCTTATAGCGTTTTAGTTGTAGGTGCAGTGCAGGTCGTTCCATGTTGGGACATGGATATCATGGGATATCACAATATCTCTTACTTAATTAATGCATCTATATACTTGGTTGTGTGTGGAAGGCTCGGCCTTTTGCCTGGTGTTTTGTTCCACTCATGCCACCCTAGTTTCCGTAATACCGGTGTTATGTTCCTTGATGAGCGCTTCTAACACATGTGGGACATATGGGAACCCCCCTGATCATTCGTTTTAGGATAAACTTCTCCAGCAAGGCCCAACATTGGTTTTACCATTTGCCTAATAACAACTAAAACTTGCATAGGGACTTACCGGTACCCGAGGATAATTAATCAACAACCCCGGGCCAGTGCTCCACATGAGTGTTGGTCTGAAACGGGCAGACTGCGGGGCCACCATGAGGAAACTCAAGGTTATGGTTTTACTCGTAGGCTGGCCTATCCGGCCGTGTCCTGAGAACGAGATACGCGGCTCCTATCGGGATCGTCGACACATCGGGAGGTCTTGCTGGTTTAGTTTTACATTTTACGAGTGGCTTGTCCACCAGGATTCCTTATCGTAAGCATCGTGTTATCACGGTGTGAGGATGTTCCAACGGATGCATGTGGAAATTTATAATGGACTACTTGGAGCACCCCTGCAGGGTTAAATCTTTCAAGAGCCGTGCCCGCGGTTATGTGGCGACTTGGAAATTTATAACCTCTGGTTGTAGAGAACTTGACACTAAATCTAATTAAAATACACCAACCGCGTGCGTAATCGTGACCGTCTCTTTTCGAGGGAGTTCGGGAAGAGAACACGGTGGGGTTATGTATGAACCGTAAGTAGGTGTTCAGGATCACTTCTTGATCATTATTAGTTTGCGACCGTTATGTGTAGTTTACTCTTCTTATTCTTGTACTCGTAAGTTAGCCACCATAAAATGCTTAGTGCTTGCTGCAACCTCACCACTTAACCATTCCATACCCATTAAGCTTTGCTAGTCTTGATACCCATGGTAATGGGATTGCTGAGTCCTCGTGGCTCACAGTTTACTACAACAACAGGTGCAGGTACATGTAAAGCGATGATTTGACATGAGCGCGATGCGTGTTTGCTTTTGGAGTTCTTCTGCTTCTTCTTCTTCATCAATCATAGGATGGGTTCCCGGTTGGCAGCCTGGGACTAGCAGGGTGGATGTCGTTCTTCTTTTTCGTTTGATTTCATCCGTAGTCGGATCCTGCTCTTCTGCATGATGATTGCTATGTATTGATGTATCGTTGTATTCATGCTATATCTTGTGGCGAGTGTAAGCCTGTATCTGGTATTCTCATCTATTCAGTACATGGTATGTTGTAATGATATCCACCTTGCAAAGCGTCTTCGATATGCGCTTCTATCCTTAGTGGAACTTCCGAGCTCCTTGAGGATAGGACCGCATATTGGGCGTGACAAGTTGGTATCAGAGCCTCGACCGACCATAGGAGCCCCCTTGATTGATCAAACCGTTGGCGAGTATAGATGAAAAAACTATTTTGAGTCTAGCTATATATCGGAGAGTAGGAATTCTTTTTACTCCTTATCCCCTTCGTCGCTCTGGTGAGGAATTGTGACGTAGGTGTTTTGATTCTACTACTCTTCTCACTCAAATTTTTTTTAGGGTCACGCGGGTATTTTGGAATCGTTATGATATCGTTGTGACGGGAATTCTGTCTTGGTGCCTCCTGACCGTATGGATTGGACCCGGGGAGTTGAGCTCCAAGGGGTTCTTATCACATTCGCTATCATTCCAGTTCCTGAATACCAGAGGACGCCGACATCGAAACGCTTCTATACTTTTTGTGGTGGCAAATAGTGCCATGACTTTTCCCAGTACTGGAGGAGATAGCTCGGATGATCCACCATGACTAGTATCGCTATGTTTTCGAAGGTCTAAGGTAGACGAATTTGCGAAGTTTCTCGGTTGTGTGTTAAGGGTTGCGGATGCAGTTGCAGCTGATTAGGTTGTTAATTGCTGAGTAGGTTCCTGGACCCGCAACCTGATCGCATGACCAAGAAGTTTCGGGAGTTCTTAGGTGGGAATTCAAATTGTTACCTAGGATATCTTTCTGACAGATGCATGATATGAGATTGGGGTTCGACGTCTAGTGGTCCGCCTGCTCACGGTCGTTTTTACAGCGGTGCTCGTTGCGTCTTAAAGAATCCATGTGGCTTCGCTATGATTCGGGGATGCTTCGTAGTCTCGTACACTACCTTGTACGGATGACCACTGTAAGATCGAGCCCGTGTGGGCCCCACCACGAAAATTTCGGATGAAATCTCTATCATATGTTTGTTCCGGCTTATTCTGCAAGCCAAATCCTTTGTTTTGTTTTGTTGTGGTATTCGAGTTGCTTCGAAGTCAAGTGTTGATTCCATACCTTTTCCTAGGCGGTGCTCTCCTATTTCTATGGGAGTGCTAATCCTTCTTGATCATTGTAACACCCCCAGTGGTTAACCACAGTAATCACCACTAATGATGCCAAGTCACCATGCATAACAGTGCTTGATCATCAATTGCATCATATCTCATTTCAAATCCCAATTCAAATTGAAAATTCAAATTTAAAGTGAAAATAAAAGTTGTTCCAATTTGGAAACAAAAATGTTCATTAATTAGCAAATAATCCGTAACCAAATTATGTTAAGAAAAATAACACCACCTAAAACCCCTAGATGAGTCTAACATCCTAAAACAGTAACAAAACAACAACATTTAATCCCTTTTTAGTTAGTAAAAATTCAAGTGAATTCAAATATTACCCCAAGCAATTTATGGCAGTACTAGATATTGCCTAGCATTTGTTTTGATCAATTACATATTTTACAAAATTCCAATGGGGGCCTAACAATTAACAAAACAGAAATAAAAGCAGAAAACAGAGAAAAGAAAAAGAAAAAGGTAAAGCTTACCTGTTCACTTGGACCTCTAGTGACTACAGGGAGGCCCAGCCCATCACGGCTGGCCTTTCCCTAACCTGCCGCCGAGGCAGAGGCCATGGCGCTGGCCGTGCGGGCGCACGCCGTCCATGCCGTGGATCGGCCATCTGCCGCCTCCCCGCGCGGATAAGGACGCCGGCGAACCCCCCCTGGCGAACCCTAGCCACCTCTTTCCCCTCTCTCTCGCGCTCGCTCACTCTCTCCCCCTCACACCCGAGAGCCGCCGTCGCCATTGCCGTCGTTCTCACGGCCACCGAGCCCCACTCGCCCCGCCGTCACGTCAGATCGCCTCGCCGGCCTCGGCTACGACTTCTGCAACGCTCAACCGAAGCCGGGAGCCCCTACAACGAGCCGCACGACCTCGCCTCCCCCTCTCAGACGCCGGTGATCGCCGACGTCGATCTGCCGCCACAGGACCTTCCCGAGCCCACTGCCTCTCCCTACGGCTCCGCTGTGAGCTCCTCTCCGATCCCTTCTCCCTCTCGCGGTCCGTTTCGAGCTCTGGCACGCGCCCCCGTGATGGCCGAACCCGCCGCCATCTGGCACGTCGCCGGCGTCACTCCGGTGACCATTTGGTCCCGCATTGCTACCCGTTGTGGTCGCCGCGCCGCGTAGACCCTGCCTAGCTACTTCGCGCACCCGAAAACGTCCCGTAGCCGCGATTCCGATGAAGCCCGAACTCCGCCCGCCGCATCGAGCTCTTTTCCGGCGAGCTCCGACCACCTCAGCTCGCGAGGTTGCCGCCGTTGGACGCGGCGTGCTTCGGCCGTTCGAACGCGGGTCGTGGCACTCGTTTTGGACCACCATAGCGGAAACCCGAAGCTCGCCGGTGCCCTCCGCCACTTTTCGGGTCACCGGCAACGAGATTCCAGCGTCGCCGATGTGTCACCGGCGTGGCACCACTTGGGGCCCACCCTGTGTCACTGCAGGTGGGTCCCGTGGGTCCGTTGACCGGGTTGACCTGGTCAACATGCTGACTGGGTTGACCCGTGTCACTGACATACGGGCTCCACCTATTAATTAACACTAATTTGAATTTAAATTAACCTGTTAATTAAATTAGTTACTAATTAGACACTGACCAATAGGGCACACCTCTAATTAATCTTTAATTAGTTTAAATAAATCCTAATTACCTACTGTCTCACTGACCAGTGGGACCCACTGGTCAGGTTTGACTCCGGCCAGCCGGTTTGACCGCTGATGTCACATTGACGTCATGCTGACGTCACCATTTACTGTTTTGGATAATTCTAATTTAATGATTAAATTAATTCCAGAAATTCAGTAAAACTTTGAAAAATCATATAAATTAAACCGTAACTCGGATGAAAATAATTTATATATGAAAAACGATCAGAAAAATATGACAAATCCGAATATCCCACCCACATACCTGCCACACCCCTCTAACATGATGAACATGGAACTTTTCCCTCTGATTCATCTGTCCGATAATTGCCCGGAGCTGGTAAAACACCTCCAGATGTTTTCCCGCTCCGACTAACTTGTGTATTACTGCATTAGGGCACTCCTCGAATAACGTGCTGCCATGCCATGCATCTGTGATTGCATTCGTTGCTTGTATTTATTGTTTCTCCCCCCCTCTTCTCTCCGGTAGACTCCGAGACCGACGCTTCCCCTGTGATCGACTACGTCACCGACGACCCTGCTTCCTTTTCAGCAGAGCAACCAGGCAAGCAAAACCTCCTTGATCATTCCTATATCGCCTATTCCTTCTCCCTCATGCTTGCATTAGATTTTGCTATTGTAATTGCTTGCTCCTATTCTGATGCATAGCCTGTTTTTGTAACCTGCTGTTGTTACTTTACCTGTCACCCTAAACTGCTTAGAATAGGTTGGTTAGTGACCCCTCACCATTGTCCCTCTTGTCCCGCTTTACTATCAGTGCCTCGATCATTGTGATCGATGTGCAGATGTCGTCACATCACCGCACATACCCCCCCTTAGTTGTACGACTCTGCAGGGGTACTATCGAGTGCCGAGGGTGATACCTCGTACTGCACTCTTGATGATATATCTGTAGTATAACACATCGGTGGTGATTGCAGAGGGTGATTCCTAGCTCTTCCTTTCCCCATGATGACTCTATCGTGCAATCCCTTAAGCGGGAAACATCGATGGTGATTCCTCCTAGTTCTCCTTAACGGATTACATCGAGAAGGAATACATCGAGGGTGATTCCTCGGGTTCCCTTGATGTTTCGGACACACAGTTACCTTTGACTGTGGCCCCCATGTACATGTTACTGCGGGACTGGAGGGACAGGCGGTACCACCCCGGATGAGCTGGACCTGAGTTCCCGATAGTCTCCTAGGAAGTCGGGTTGACCTAGAGGGTACCCGCGAGATAATTACGAGGCGCGGCCGGGCAGGCAGAGACCGCCCTAGAGAGGGATGGGCCTGACCCTTGTTGCACTTCCTCGAGACGGGACGACAGGAGTACTGATCGTCACCGCGAGCTCCTAACAATTCGCTAACGGATTTGGGTATTTGATCTGAGTTGGCCGCTGGCCATATACGCACTACCACCACGCGGGATAATGGTTTATGGGGCCCTCGGCGCCGTATGTATCAGCCGAAAGCTTTGTCAGATGTCCAGTTCAGCATTGTGAGCCCGTCGGGACAAGTGCCATCCAGGACTGAGGTGGTGCTTGGACTCCGATACATGACACAATGACTCGGAGTGCAAAGGGCGACGGGCCCAAGACCCCTGAGCGCTTAGGATGTAGACCGGCGGGGACCTCTCTGTTGAGCCTAGGTAGGACTACGTCGTGTCGATCAGCCGAGGCCGGGCATGACCTGGAAAAGTGTGTCCGGCCAGAGTTAATCGAGCGTGTTGGGTAACAGTAGTGCACCCCTGCAGGGAAGTTATCTATTCGAATAGCCGTGTCCACGGTAACAGGACGCTCAGTGTTGTATCCCGATCTACTACAACTTGAACTGGATACATGTTACATTAATTGTAAGCTCCGGGATCGCTTTCTCGCAGGGAGTCGAGGAAGGATCTCTGGGCTTTGCTTCTACATGCTTGTTAATTATAATATGTTAATCTACACTCTTCTAATGCTGCAAGACGCTGAAGATGCTAGTCTTCGATAGGCTAGGCTTTTCCCCTCTCTTCTGGCATTTATGCAGTTCAGTCCACATATACAGTCTTTCTTTGATACCGATGCATAAGTAGAATAGTTCTGATGTAAGTCTTGCGAGTACTTTGGATGAGTACTCACGGTTGATTTGCTTCCCCTTTTCCCCATACCCGATTGCTGCGACCAGATGATGGATCCCAGGAGCCAGCTGCTACCGCCGACGACTGCTACTACACTTCCGGTGGAGCTTACTACTACGTGGAGACCGCCGACGACCAGGAGTAGATTCGGAGGCTCCCAAGCAGGAGGCCTTCGCCTTTTCGATCAGTGTCGCTGTTGTGCTAGCCTTCTTAAGGCATCCTTGTTTAACTTTATGTCTGTACTCAGATACTAATGCTTTCGCTGACTCTTGTGTAACTCGAGCTTATGTATTCGAGCCCTCGAGGCCCCTGGCTTGTAATATAAAGCTTGAATTATTTTATTTTGTGTCTAGAGTTGTGTTGTGATATCTTCCCGTGAGTCTCTGTTCTCGATCGTGCGCATTTGCGTGTATGATTAGTGCACGGTCGAGTCGGAGGCGTCACAATCATCAAGATTATCATGGAAAATTATTCTCAACTGGCGTGCTTCTCTTCGAGTTAATCCGATCCTTTCAACATTTGCAAGATCAATTCTCAGTTTTCTCAACGGCATTTGTTTCACCCTTCCAAGTTGTCTTTATTTTCCCCACCCTCCCACCCTTTTTCTTCGCGGAGTCAAAATTCTCAAATCAAGCATCCATTTTATTCATGAGAAGTCTCTCCATTCTTTTCCTTCAATGTTCTTCTCCGGTGATTTCTCGTGAAGATGCTCAGGAGCTACAAGTTCATCATTCTTCGTTCTCGTTTTCTTCTCCGGTGGATCATTTCCCTTTCATTGATTCAAACATTTTCCCATGTTGGAAGTTCTTATCCAAGAATCCCGTGGATATTCACCTCTCTCTGTTTCTTCTCCGGAGTGCTGAAGATATCTCAGAAGATTCGTCTTTCCATTCAAGACCCGTTCGTTCTATTTTGAGGTTTTTATTTCATTCAAGCCATTAAAATCTAACCGGTGCAATCTTTCTTTCAAGCAATCGTTCCAACGGTGTTTCTTTTGAGTGGGCCCTAACCCACAAGTCTTTTCCCAGGATCTTACCTGGCTCTTCTAATTTTTCCCGGAGTTATGCTCAAAATTCTTTCAAGTGTGACATAAGAATGAATTTTCATCAGTCAATTGTCTTCTTCGAGATTTCCTTCAAATCATTTCATTTTGATCTCAATCTTACTCTTTTCATTGTTCCAGAGTGTCTCAATAATTTTGGTGGTGTTCCTCGTCGTCATTCTCAGCTTTGAAGACCGAAGAAGAGTTTCTCCTAACCATATCCGTTCTCTTGAATATTCATGATTCAAGCGTGTTGCTATCCTCTTAAATTGCTTCGATCATGAGAAATTCTTTTCATACCCATCTGGAGCATTTCATGAGTTCTTTCCGTTTTCGATCCTCCAAAGGCCATCATTTTATAATTATTCATTCTCAAGGTTCACCTCTCATTCTCGAATTCTTTCAGTGCATCGTTCAAGTATTCTCTAGTAAGCTCGTGATCTCTTCATTCTCTTGTATCTAAATTCCCTCAAGTATCTTCGTGCGTTTTTCTAATTCTTCACAATGACTCCTTCTCTTTTCTTCGTTTGTTTTCAATTCTTATGATGGTTCGTTCAAAATTCCTCTTCCTTTGTTATCGTATCAATTCATTTGTTCTTTCCAAAATGCTACCGGTGTTTCGTTGAAGACCTTCCCAAGTTGGCGCTATATCTCTCATCAATTCTTGCAAGAAGAATAAGTGGCATACAAATCCGTTGCTTGTCATCAATTTAAGTTGATGAAGGGTATGCATGACATAATTCTTATTCTTATTTCATCGAGACGTTTAATTCCTTCTTCCCGAGTTCGTTCATGATATCAATTTCTTGATTCAAAGTTGCTCGTCTTTTCTTTTCCGGAGTTCCAAGTTTTCTCGGTTGCCTCGTCATGAAGCTCCATCTAAATCATTGCAAGGCTTCAATCTTATTCCTTCAGCATCACTACCGTTCTATCATTCTTCTATTTCTAGAGTTCTTCAACGAGGCTCTTCATAGTGGTTCGTCAAAGATTTCATGCATTCTCGAAGTGTTCTTCAAGATTCTTGTTGGAGAAGATCAAGCGTTATTCATCTTGCATTCCGAAGTGCAATTCTTTCTACCTCATCTTTTGAGATGGTGTTATGTCATTCTTGACAATTCCCTTCGTGTTTCATGATTCACAAGTTGCCAGGAATGAGATATTTAAACCCATCATTTTTCCCTTCGTTTAGGAGATCCTTTTCAACCCATCAATCTATTCGTTGGAGTTATCTTGGTATTGATTTCACCTAAAGCATTTTCCTAAGGATTGTTGCTATTTGTGGTGCTTATCAATGATCCAAGTTTCTCCTTCTCTTCTCGATGAAAGAGCTTTTCATCTCTTCAAGATCTCAAGCAATCAATTGTTTCCGTTAGTGGCAGAAATTCACCTCAAGAGTTGGGATATTTTCCATAAGCCCACAACAAGCTTATTCTTTTCGTTGTTGATTTTCCAACAACTCCGTTCAATCCTTCTTTGTAAGGATGTTTTCAAATTCAATTGTGGTAGAGGTTGTCATTTTCTTCCCCGTTCTTTTCTTTCCAACGATCTAGCTTCTATTCTTTCGTTCCAGAGGCATTGTGATGTTTCTCTCTTCGACCCATTAACTCGTTTCGGCAAGATCATGTTCTTTCCTTGCTTATCCATTTTACCGGAGTGTTGTGCCCTCTTTTCAAGTCCTTTTCTTCTTATCAAGCATTGCTTCTCTTTTCTACCGGAGTGCTGCCCAAATTCTTTTTTGTTCTCATTCCTTATCTATCTCGTTTCAACCAGAGTGGTTTCGAATTCTTGCTTGTTCCTCAAGCCATTCTTCAACTCTTTGCAACCTCTCATGGTTCTTTGGTTTTACTCGTTTGTCAAAGAAGCAACTTAGTTTTACCTCTTCTATTTTCTCTTCGTCTTCTCATTCTTAGATCTCGGGGCGAGATCTCTTGTAAGTGGGGGAGTGTTGTGACAGCCCAAGACCGAGACCTCCATTATATTGTGTATGTTCATGTCTGCATGCTTGTGATGTTTGTTTTATTTTATTTTGCATCATGCATCATCTCCATAATCTTGTTGTGATCGTTTTCCTTTTAATTTTGTTCATGTGCATTGCAACTTCTTCTTCTTCCTCTTCCTTTGATACTTCCTTTAAGTTCATGATCAACTTCAAACTCCATGTCTTGCTCATTGCACCAAAGTTTTCAAATTACTTATAGTGCAATTTCTCTTCTTTTCCCCATTTATTCATTTAATTCATTTGAGTCACATTTTAGTTGCTCAAATAAATGTTCCTGTGGTGACCATAAATCATATTTATTATGTTGGATCACCATCTAAATTTCAGCCCTTTGGGTTTGGTTTGGTTAAATTTTAAATTCAATCAAGTTTGAATTAAATTCAAACTTGTTTAAACTTATAGTCTGTAAAAATTCCCAAACCATTTTTATAAATTCAGACACATTTCCAGGTTTCCATAAATATGTTTTTCTCTCCCTAATTCCATTCTAATCTCTCTGGGCATTTCCTCAAAGTTTCTGTTTCTTTTGAAATAGAAAGAAGGATTAAGAGAGAGGGAGATTCCAGCCCAGCCCAACTCCTCCATGGCCTAAGGCCCAGTCAACCCCTCCTTAACCCCAGTCCATCTCCAGGGACGATCGAACCCTAGCCTGATCCCCACGCACAGCTCACCCTCTCCTCGATCACCTCCCATCTCTCCCGACAGTGCCGCCACCCTCTCCCAATCCCCTCTCATTCTCTCCTGGACTCCCTCGTGCCACAGCAAGGAGAGGAGCGCAGCCCCTCGCGCCCACGCCCAGCCTCCGGCCCGCCGTCGGTGACCAGCGGCGCCCCACCAGCACCTCCTCTGGTTCCTCTCTCGCGCCTCCCTCGCCGGCAGAAACCCCCTGTACCCTCCTCTTTCTCTCGCCGCCCCCAATTGCCCCTGCCTCCTGCACGCAGCCGGCGGACCTCCACATCCGGCCGCGCCACCGGAAAGCCCTGCCTCTGCCGCCTCCTTCCCCCCTCGTGCCCAAGCCCAAGCCACTGCCCTGAGGAGCTCCCTCGATCCCCTGCCTCTCCGTGCGCTCGATGTCTCATCCCCGATGCCCACTGCCACCATGCCCTGCTGGCTCCGGCGAGGCCATGCCTCCCTTGCACGCCCCTCTGCGTCTTCTCCTCGCCTTGACCTCCAAGCACCTGCTCCGGTGCAGCCCAACGGAGCGCCACCGCACGGCTCGCCTCCCCGAGCCTCTTCTGTCATGTGGCCTCCACCAGCACCAGCTCCCAGCCGGACCTCCACCTCACCTCGGCCCCGAGCCTGGCCTCCATCCATGGCGCTGCCTCCTGCTGCCGCAGGCCACCGCGCCGGCGACCCCGTCGCCGGGTCAACACTCTGCACCGGCACCCCCCTCGTGCTTCTCCGTTTTGGAGGGTTGTCCCGAGAAGTTCCCTGGAGACTTTGTATTGACTACACTGATATTAACAAAGCATGTCCAAAGGATCCTTTCCCCTTGCCGCGCATTGACCAGATTGTAGACTCTACCTCCGGCTGTGATTTGCTCTCCTTCCTTGATGCATATTCTGGATACCATCAAATATTCATGGCCAAGGAGGATGAGGAGAAAACCGCATTCATTACTCCATGTGGCACATACTGCTTTGTGCGTATGCCTTTCGGATTAAAGAGTGCTGGTTCAATATTTGCATGGGCGGTTCAGATTGGTTTTGAGCCCTAGCTGCACAGGAATGTGGAAGCATACATGGATGATATAGTGATCAAAACCAAGGACAAGTCTACCCTCATTCAAGATTTAGAAGAGACATTTGCAAACTTGCGCAAAATCAACTTGAAGCTCAATCCCGAGAAGTGTGTGTTTGGCGTTCCATCTGGCAAGCTTCTCGGATTTTTTGTATCTCAGCCAGGAATTGAAGCAAATCCCGACAAGATCAAAGCCATTGAGCAGATTCAAGCACCAAAAAGCATCAAAGATGTGCGGCATCTTGCCGGCTGCGTTGCTGCCTTGAGTAGGTTCATTTCAAGATCCGCTGCGCGCCCTGCCGTTTTTCAAGATTTTGAAAAAGGCAGGTCCGATGAAATGGACTCCGGAAGCGGAGGCTGCGCTACACGACTTGAAAAGATACCTCTCCTCCGCGCCAACACTAGTTGCACCTAGACCACAAGAGCCGTTGCTGCTATACGTAGCGGCAACAAATCAAGTGGCTAGTGCTGCATTAGTGGTGCAGAGAGAAGTCGATGACGAAGAAGCAGCCACGGCAAGCCCGTCCAGCGATAAACTGGAATCTTCTCCGGCAAGGCCTGGTGCCGACAAGTCAAAGGTAGCGCAAGCAAGTGAAGTTGATCAACAAGAGATGCCAAAGAAGAAAGTGGCGCAGCGACCTGTGTATTTTGTTAGTTCTCTCTTGCAGGGGGCTAGATCAAGATACTATGGAGTGCAGAAATTGCTTTTCGGCCTCCTTGTGGCCTAGAGAAAGCTGCACCACTACTTCCAAGCACATGAACTAACCGTCGTCACCCACTTTTCGTTGCAACGCATTTTGAGAAATCCAGAGGCAACTGGCAGGATAGTGGAGTGGGTGTTGGAATTGTCAAGCTTTACACTCAAGTTTAAAAGCACTTCAACCATTCAGAGCAGGGCCTTGGCAGAGTTAATCGCCGAATGGATGCCAATGCGAGACGAAGAAATTCGAGAAACAGCTCTCCCCGGCAAAGAGACAGCCAAAGAATGGACCATGTACTTTGACAGTGCCTTCTCGCTGCAAGGTGCCGGTGCCGGAGTGTTGCTTGTCGCACCCACCGGAGAGCACCTCAAGTACGTGGTTCAAATGCACTTTCTCAGGGAGCAAGCTACAAACAACACTGCTGAGTACGAAGGACTCCTTGCCAGTCTTAGGATCGCAATGGACCTTGGGATCAAAAAATTGATCATCCGCGATGACTCGCAGCTTGTTGTGAAGCAAGTAAATAAAGAGTACCAGAGCCCGTTGATGGAAGCGTACGTGGAAGAAGTGAGGAAATTGGAAGAACACTTTGACGGGTTGCAAACAGAGAACGTCCCTCGTGCGGAAAACAGCATTGCTGGTAGCCTGTCAAAGTGTGCCGCTCAAAACCTTCCCGTGGAACCGAGAACTTTTGTGCTCCATTTGAATCAACCAACAGTCACTCCATCAACACGGGCCGGTAAGAGAAGGAAGTTGAATACCGGCAAGTACTTTCTGGCAGGGCTTCCTGAAGCCGCCAGCAAAAATGTTGCCGGGAACAACGACACGGTTGTCGGCGAGCAGCAGCTTCGCGCAGAACCCCAGGTTCTTGCCGCGGAGGCAAGCGCTCCCACGGCCGAAGAAATGCCTTTAGTCCTTGTCGTCGAGCCACAGGCTCCGACATGGGCACAACAGATAGTTCATTTCCTTCAGACAGGAGAAATTCCCGATGAGAAGGAAGAAGCTGAGAAAGTAGCCCGTCAGTCAAGTATGTATCAGTTTGTGGATAGCATTCTATACAGAAAGCGACCAACCGGTGTGAAATCGAAGTGTATTTGCCGGGAAGAAGGACAAAAGCTGTTGGTAGAGATACACCGAGGCATATGTGGCTCTCACATAGGATCAAGGGCACTTGCCGGCAAAGCTTTCCGGCAAGGCTTCTATTGGCCCACTACCCTCCAGGATGCGACTGAGCTAGTAACCAAGTGTGAAGCATGCCAGTTCCATTCAAAGAACATACATCAGCCAGCTCAAGCTCTCCAAACAATCCCTCTCTCCTGGCCCTTTTCGGTCTGGGGGCTCGATATCTTGGGCCCCTTCCCCCGTGCTACCGGGGGCTTTGAGTTCTTGTACGTTGCCATCGACAAGTTCACAAAGTGGCCTGAAGTGGAGCCAGTGAGGAAGGTGACAGCGCAATCAGCCATCAAGTTCTTCAAAGGATTAGTTTGCCGTTTCGGGGTTCCTAACAGAATCATCACCGACAACGGCACCCAATTCATGAGCCGCACCTTCATGCAGTATATCCAAGACCTTGGCAGCAAAATCTGTTTTGCATCTGTCGCTCACCCGAGAAGCAACTGCTAAGCGGAAAGGATGAACACTGAAGTGTTGCGTGGCCTCAAGACAAGAACCTTTGACAGGCTGCGCAAATGTGGAAGGCGCTGGATTGATGAGTTGCCAGCGGTTCTTTGGTCACTCAGAACGACACCAAATCGAGCTACCGGCCAAACGCCCTTCTCCCTAGTCTACGGTGCAGAAGCGGTGCTTCCCACGGAACTCATATACGGGTCACCTCGAGTGCTCGCTTATGATGAAGCTGAGCAAGAGCAGTTGCGGCAAGACAACGCAACGCTCCTTGAGGAAGATCGTCTTCGGGCGGCTCTGCGAGCTGCACGCTACCAGCAAGCCTTGCGCCACTACCATAGCCGCAAAGTGCGTTCCCGAAGCCTTGAGGAAGGCGACCTTGTTCTTCGGCACGTTCAGTTTGCCAAGGGATCAAACAAGTTGACGCCAAAGTGGGAAGGCCCTTACCGGGTAGTACGAGTCAACAGACCTGGCGCAGTCCGTCTGGAGACCGAAGATGGCACCCCCAGTGCAGAACTCATGGAATATTGAGCATCTTCGCAAGTTCTACCCGTGAGGCGCAGTTGCCGGGCTTCCCGGCAACCCATTTTGTACAAGCTTTGTTGACTAGACATGTAATCCTTTGTACAAAGCCAGGTGCAGATCCTGTGCATAATAAAGCTAAGTGTTTTCGCAACTCCTCGTACATATTCATTTATATGTGGATGCATATGATTTCATGATTTACACTTTGGTTTGTATGGGATGACTGATGGACCGTCAAGGTTCCCAAACCATTATTTTCTCTTCTTTCTTTTTCTTAAAAAGACAGAAGGACCCCTCGCGTGCAAGTTTCCTGGGGGGAGTGGAGATGGGGTACCATTTTAATGACGTTCAAGTGATCATTTCATAAAACGAGAGAAACGACGCAAGGAAAAGCTAAGTTGAAAAACTTTAAAAAATTTCCTTGATTACATTCGCGATTTCCCTTGAACGATTATGTGCTTTGTATGAGAAACCTGCACGCGAAGGAACCTTGTCGCGATCGGTCTGCGCTCTATCTTGCCTCGAGTCCGCTCGGCAAGCCTAGCAGCTGCATTCTGTCCCGGCAAGTCGCCTTGCCGGCAGCAGCACTTCCAGCAGGCCGCTAAGGACCCATTCCTCAAAGCGCTCGCGGCAAGTGTGTGTGCCGGCAAGTTTCCAAACAAGCGTAGGGAGCGCGATCATATAAAGGCAAAATAAAACAAGGGAAACATCATACATTTGTTTAAGCCCGACAACGACAGATATTCATTAAGAAAGTACTCGATTACATTTCATTAGCCCTTTCCCAGGGTTTACATCGAGTGCAAGGAGGGTAAAAGGGGCGCCTAGGCGAAGCCCGGCTTGTTCCCGGAAGGCCAGATGATGGTGTTGCCGGCGATCAGCCAGACTCGTCGTCATCGTCTTCAATCTTCACGCCCGGAGAGCCATCGTCATCGCTGTCATCATCGTCATCCTCAGCATCGCTGGAGGAAGCGGTGTCGCTGTCGCTCAAGCTCTCCGCGCAGCACTCCAGACGAGCGCTTGAAGCCCCGAAGAACTTCACGACAAGCACGTCTGGTCCGTCCAGCCGGAAGTGAAGGAGGTGCCCTTGACCTAAGCAACGGGCACGGGCAAAGGATTTCCACCCGCGCGTGAGGTACATAATACCATTGTTGGAGGTGTCAATGGTTACCCAGACAGGGGCCGTTGCAGCAACCATCCATGCGCAGCCATAGGCCGCGCAGGTGGCGGCCTTCCATCTCCCTAGCGAAAGGGCGAGGAAGCCGCAGCCAGCTCCGCGGCTGGTTGCGCAGCTCCAAGACGAACTCTTGCGCCATGTCCTCCGTGTGGCCTTCCGCCGGCGGAGGAGGGGCCGAAGATGGAGCTGCAAGTGCCCCGCCATGGCCGCCCCGACCGCGGGCACCACGTCGTCCGTGACCACGGGCCGCGGCCCACCCTTGAGCGCTAGAGCCAGCCTCTGCAGCTGCGGTCGAAGCATGAGCATGGAGCCGAGGAGAAGCTCTCGCCGCGGCAGCAGAGACACGGCCACGACCTCTCCCTCTCGCCATGCCATCGTCAGATGCGGGGGGAGAGGATGAGAGAAAGAGACGACGGTTGCTGAAGATCAAGGCGGGAGGGGATGAGTGAGCATTGCATCCCGCAGTCCCCTCTTTATAGGGGGAGTGCGAGGGGCTGGTTCTTCACCGTCTTCGGGCGGCCACCCACGTTTGCCAATCCCACGCCCTGCGCTCTGGCCGGGCGCATTACTCCAGCAACCGCCCACGTTCGCCAGTCCCGCGCCCTGCGCCCCCTGGCCCGGCGCGTCACTCCAATGGCCGCCCTTCTCCACCAATCCACTGCCCTGCATGCATGCAGATGCGCGTGATGGAGGGGCGTAGAAAAAGGGGAAGTAAAGACAGACATGGCAGTTATCCTTTGCCACGCGTGGCTATGCGCCCGTTCGATTTAAACTAACGGCGCCCCGCATATGAGCATACCCCTGGTCTGAGCACGCCTACGGGCCGTCCACCCGACGACGAGGTTAGCCGGGAGGTGACCAAGAGCACACCCAAGACCAGACTAATGAAGAAGCAAAGAAGATCTCAGAAGATGATAACCATCATGACGAAAATTACAATGGCAGTTTCCCGCCGCGTGTCTACGCATTGTTTGGGCCTAGCCCAACAATGCTTCGGTCGCGCGTATGGCCCAGGCCCGGGAGCTCCTGTCGGTGTATAAAACATGGGTATTTTATACCCTGACTTATGCACAGACAGTAGCAGCCTCCTTGCCGGCCAAGCCTTGCCGGGAAACGCCAAGACCAAGACTCAAGACCCAGTTGCGGAAGCCACTGGAGAGAAGCTCAAGACACAGCACCAACAAGTACTCAACCAGTACCGAAGATAAAGACTTTCCTTGCCGGCAAGGCTAAACCGGCAAGGTGAAGACCCGGCAAGCTCCGTACCGGCAAGCTTCTGCCAGCCCTCCAGCGCTCCGCCACACCGCATAGATGTTCGCTAGTGGATGAGGTGTCGACCACGCAGGCTGGTTGGTAAGGCTTGTCGGGCACGTGTCAGCACACTGGGACAGGATTTGCCTTTAATGACACCCGTCCAGGAGGCGTGTCAGAAAAATACGAGGTAGCTAGGCGAGCGGTGCAGAAACCTTGCCGGGACTACCTCTCCACATGACACCTAACAATGCATTTAATGCTTTTGTCCTAAATTGGCAGAGTTAGGTATGATAGCACTGTTTGCTATCTAATCGCTATGTAATTACTGTTTTGCCACTGTGGTGACCCCTTGAGCTATAAAAGGAGGGCCAAGGCAACAGTTAGAGGGATTCGGACCCTTTACACAACTCGCATGTGCAGCTGCCTCTCCGCATCTTGCCGGGGAAGCGCTCCTTGTCATTGTGTTCATACACATCCAATATACTAAAGCAGGAGTAGGGTTTTACGCTTCACAAGCGGCCCGAACCTGGGTAAAAATCGCCCCGTGTCCTCTGGTGATTCTGCTCTTTGTGCTTGCGTCTCCCCTCACCGAACCACAAGGGGCTGGATGGCCCCATAGATGGTCGTTCCACCACGACACATAAATTGTTTGCTCACAAAATCCCTATGCATAGGAAGTGGGTTAGGCTTAAATGTGCTAGTCATATGCTTCATGATGCTCTCTTTGTGTTTCAATTCTTTACTTTTATGTGAGCATCATTGAAATCATCATGCCTAGCTAAAAGGCATTAAAGAAAAGCGCTTGTTGGGAGACAACCCAATATTTATACCTACTGTTTTTCTTGTGTTCACATGATTAATATACTGTAGTAATCATGTTTCATATGTTTTCTTTCAATAATGTGCCAAGCAAAGCCATTGGGATAGTGTGGATGCTTGTTGATTTGATTCTGTGCAAAAACAGAAACTTTTGTGTCCAGTGATGGAATTTCTATTCTGTACTGGAGCGTGATAAAATTATGAAATTTTTACACAGTATTTGGTTACAAATTATTTACGTTGTCTTAATTTTTCGGAATTTTTGGAGGTACAGAAGAATGGTTTTTAACTCGCTCACTACACGCTGTTCTGTTTTTGACAGATTCTGTTTTCGGTGCATAGTTTGCTTGTTTTAGTGTTTCCATAGCTTATATTGAGTAATATAAATTGTGGAAATGATATAATACAGTAGGCATTATGTGAGAACAATTATTAATCTTGTCTTGACAGTACCTAAGTGGATGATTTATTTTTATCATACTAACCTATCTCACAACTTCCGTTAAGTTTTGCGTGATTGAAGTTTTCAAGTTTTGGGTGAGATATCGATATGAGGAGAATAAGGAGTGGCAAGACCCTAAGCTTGGGGATGCCAAAGGCACCCCAAGGTAAAACTCAAGGAAGACTCAAGCGTCTAAGCTTGGGTATGCCCCGGAAGGCATCCCCTGTTTCTTCTTCAACATTATCGGTAACCTTACTTGGAGCTATATTTTTATTCCTCACATAATATGAGTTTTTCTTGGAGCGTCATTTTCTTCTGTTGATATTTTCTTGCTGCTATCAATAATCATGTTTTGTATCTTTTAATTCAATAAAATGCCAAGTATAGCCTTTACCATGCTCAGTTTGCAAGTTTATGTGTTGCTGTTTGAAAACAGAAAGTTTTCTGTTATGTCCTGAATTTTTGTGAATTGTCAGAACATGATAAAAATCTGAAATTTTTACACAGTAAGCATGCATGAGTTATATGTCACGTGGTAATTTTTCAGAATTTTTGGAGTTAGGGAAGTATGAATTTTAAATCCCCCTTTACAGACTGTTCTGTTTTGGCAGATTGCTGTTATAGTTGCATTGTTTGCATATGTTTGCTTGTTTTATATTTCTATTTGTGGATAGGAGTATTAAATATGCAGAGGCATTTAGTAGGCAATGTTTAATATAATTTTTGTGATTTGCTACAGTAGAGAATGTTAAGGTTTTGAGTTGATTTATACTAACTAACTTATCTCACGAGTTCTTGTTGAGTTTTGTGTGGATGAAGTTTTAAGATTTAGGGAAACCGTGATATGAGAGGAATTAAGGAGACACAAAAGCTCAAGCTTGGGGATGCCCAAGGCATCCCAAGATAACATTCCAAGAAGTCTCAAGCAACTAAGCTTGGGGATGCCCCGGTTGGCATCCCACCTTTCTTCATCAACACCTATCGGTTAGCCTAAGTTTTTACTTGTTCACATGTTATGTGCTATTCTTGGAGTGTCCTTTTATTTTTGTTTTGTTTGTTATTTGAATAAAATTATCAAGATCTGAAATCTTAAATGAGAGAGAATCCTCACATAGCTACCTATTTACTTAACTACTCATTTGATCTTCACTTATATCTTTTTAGAGTAGTTTGTCATTTGCTCTAGTACTTCACTTATATCTTTTTGAGCACGGTGGTGATTATATTTTGAATAAATACATACACTCTGCTACTTGTAGCTTGCGTTGGTATTTCCCCGAAGAGGAAGGGATGATGCAGCACAGTAGAGATAAGTATTTCCCTCAATTATGAAACCAAGGTTATCGAACCAGTAGGAGAATCACACAACACCTAGTAAGCAGTACCTGCACACAAACAACAAATCCTTGCACCCAACGCAAACAAGGGGTTGTCAATCCCTTGGCGGTAAGAATGCAAGACTAAATTGTATTTGATACATTGATAGATTGCAGCAAAAATACTAAATAAAATAAATAAAATAAAATGGCAGCAATATTTTTAGGGTTTTAGTAATATGATTTTGGTAGACCCGGGGGCCATAGATTTCACTAGAGGCTTCTCTCGAGAACATAGCATACGGTGGGTAGACAAATTACTGTTGGGCAATTGATAGAAAAGGAAATAATCATGACGATATCCAAGGCAATGATCATGTATATAGGCATCACGTCCAAGATTAGTAGACCGACTCCTGCCTGCATCTACTACTATTACTCCACACATCGATGGGCTATCCAGCATGCATCTAGTGTATTAAGTCCGTAAGAACGGAGTAATGCCTTAAGAACGATGACATGATGTAGACAAGACAAACTCACGAATTAATAAACCCAATGAATAGATCCCATCTTTTTACCCTTAGTAGCAACGATACATACGTGTCATGTCCCTTTCTGTCACTGGGATTGAGCACCGCAAGATCGAACCCACTACAAATCACCTCTTCCCATGGCAAGATAAATCAACTTAGTTGGCCAAACCAAATCAATAGATCGGAGAAGAAATACGAGGCTATAATAATCATGCATAAAAGAGATCAGAGAAGACTCAAATAATATTCATGGATAATCTGATCATAAACTCACAATTCATCGGATCCCAACAAACACACCGCAAAGAAAGATTACATCGGATAGATCTCCAAGAACATCAAGGAGAACATTGTATTGAACATCAAAAAGAGAGAAGAAGCCATCTAGCTACTGCCTATGGACCCGAAGGTCTGTGGTAAACTACTCACGCATCATCAGAGAAGCAGCAAGGTTGATGTAGAGCCCCTCCATGATCGATTCCCCCTCCGGCAGATTACCGGAGAAGGACCCAAGATGGGATCTCTCTGGAACAGAGACTTATGGCGGCGTAAAAAGTATTTCGTGGACTTCCCCTGAGGGTTTCTGATTTTTCTGGAATTTATAGTGCTGGAATTAGGTCAAACGGAGCTTGGTGGGGCCCACGAGGCATCAGGGCGCGCCTGCCCCCCCAGGCGCGCCCTGGTGGCTCGTGGGGCCCACCAAGGTCTTCTGGCCTCCCCTCGAAGCTTCTGGTATTCTTCTTGCCCAAGAGAAAATCTCCAAAAAGTTTCACTGTATTTGGACTTCGTTTGATATTGATTTTCTGTGAAACAAAAACAGGGCAGAAAATAGCAACTGGCACTGGGCACTAGGTTAATAGGTTAGTCTCCAAAAATAATATAAAATTGCTGTAAATGATTATAAAAACATCCAAGATTGATATTATAAGAGCATGGAACAATAAAAAATTATAGATACGTTGAAGACGTATCAGCATCCCCAAGCTTAATTCCTGCTCGTCCTCGAGTAGGTAAATGATAAAAACAGAATTTTTGATGTGGAATGCTGCCTAACATTTTTATCACATATTCTTTTTCTTTTTGTAGGATGGACATTGGACTTATATGATTCAAAGCAATAGTCTATAATTTGACATGAAAACATAGATACTCAAGCATACTAACAAGCAACCATGTCTTTCAAAATATCAACGCTAAAGAAAGTTATCCCTAGCCCATTATGCTCAATCATTGATCCATTTATGAAACACACTCAAATATTAGCTACAACCAATGCACAAGTATGACAATAGTGTTCTCTAGTTGGTGCTTTTGTAAGAGAAGATGGAGACTCAAGAAAAATAAAAATTGCATAAAAGTAAATAGATAGGCCCTTCGCAGAGGGAAGCAGAGATTTGTCAAATGTGCCAGAGCTCAAAGCTGAAATTAAAGAGATAAAAAAAATTGGGAGGCATGCTTTTCCTGTCAATGAAAACGAATGAGAATTTCCAATATCTTCCATGCTACATACATCATAGGCGGTTCCCAAACAGAAAATAAAGTTTATTCCTTTCCACCAATTCTTTCACAATCCATGGCTAGCCGTATCCATGGGTGCCCTCCATACCATCACTTTCCAAGAAATTTATTATTGTGATCACATAAGATTTTTCATTTCATTTCATTTCACAATTCGGGACTGGGCATCCCTATTACCGCCACACTCTCGTGCAATGACAAGTGAATAAACACTCATCTTGAGAATAACACACCTAGCATGGAAGATATTGGCTACCCCCTTCCGCTTCATGAGCGGTACGGGCACACAAAACAGAAAAATTATTTTGAAATTTAGAGTTGGCACACGCAAATTTACTTGGAACGGCATTGGAATACCGCATATAGGTAGATATAGTGGACTCATAAGGCAAAACTGGTTTTAAGGATTTTGGATGCACAAGCAGTATTTCCGCTTAGTACAAATGAAGGCTAGCAAAAGATTGAGAAGCAACCAACCAAAAAACGAAAACGGTCATAAACATCCATTGAACATAACTAACACCGAATAATGCACCATAGTAGGATATAACTTCATTGCATAACTATTGACTTAACATGCTTGTATAGGGAATCACAAACCTTAACACTAATATTCTTACTTAAACACAATTACTCACTAACATGGCATCACATATCATCATTTCCATATCGCAAAACTATTGCAAGGAATCACACTTGTAATATCCAATGATCTATATGAAAGTTTTTATCTATATCCCTCTTGAATATTCATCACTTTGGGACCAATTGCATAACATGTGCAAATTACCGTTACTATCATCATCTCTCAAAAAGATTTAAGTGAAGCATGAGAGTGCAAATATTTCTTCAAAATTTCAATCTTAACAATTCTCAAAATAGTATAAGTGAAGCACGAGAATTCATTTCTTCAAAATTTTAATCAAGTCAATTCTCAAAATGATATAAGTGAAGCATGAGAATTTATTTCTATAAAATTTCAGCCAACTCTCAAAATAATATAAGTGAAGCATGAGAGTTTATTTCTACAAAATTTCAATCAACTCTCAAAATAATATAAGTGAAGCATGAGAGTTTATTTCTACAAAATTTCAGCCACCACCGTGCTCAAAAGGATTTAAGTGAAACACTAGAGCAACTGCCTAGCTCAAAAAAATTTAGGTGAAGCACATAGAGCATTCTACAAATTATGATGATAACGTGTGGCTCTCTCAAAATAGGTGTGTGCAGAAAAGATGATTGTGACAAACTAAAAAGCAAACAAAGCAAAGACTCCTATCATACAAGACGCTCCAAGCAAAACACATATCATGTGACGAATAAAAATATAGCTCCAAGTAAAATTACCGATGGTCGGTAGAATAAAGAGGGGATGCCTTCCGGGGCATCCCCAAGCTTAGACGCTTGAGTCTTCCTTGAATATTACCTTGGGGTGCCTTGGGCATCCCCAAGCTTAGGCTTTTGCTACTCCGTATTCCTTCATCCATCGTGATCTCACCCAAAACTTGAAAACTTCAATCACACAAAACTCAACAAAACCTTCGTGAGATCCGTTAGTACAAAACAAATCACTACTATAAGTACTGTTGCAAACCCATTCATATTTTATTTTTTCATTATACCTACTGTACTCTAACTTCACCATGGCTTATACCCCCCGATACAATCCATAGATTCATCAAAACAAGCAAGTAGTGCATCAAAAACAGAATCTGTCAAAAACAGAACAGTCTGTAGCAATCTATTTAAAAGCCATAGTTCTGTAACTCCAAAAATTCTGAAAAATTAGGACAACGTGTACAATTAATATACCAATACTGTGTAAAAATTTCAGATTTTTCTGATGCTCCAGTACAGAAAAAAAATTCGGGCACTGGACGCAAAACTTTCTGTTTTCCAAACAGCATCAATTATACTATCTTCCAAATCATCCCAAAGGCTTTACTTGGCACAAACACTAATTAAAAACATAAAAATACTATCATACCCATAGCATGACAGTAAAAACACACCATAACAGAAACTTATAACAAAAATTTATTTTATTCATTGGGTTGCCTCCCAACAAGCGCTATTGTTTTATGCCCCTAGCTAGGCATAATGCATAATCTCAAGTATTGTCATCTTTGGTGTTGATTCCATAAGTGGCCCTCATAATTGATTCATATGGTGATTTAATTTTGTTTCTAGGGAAGTGTTCCATACCCTTCTTTAATGGAAACTGAAATTTTATATTCCCTTCTTTCATATCAATTACGACACCTATAGTTCGTAGGAACGGTCTACCAAGTATTATAGGGCAAGAAGAATTGCATTCAATATCAAGAACAATAAAATCAACGGGCACATAATTTCTATTTGCAATAATAAGCACATCATTAATTCTTCCCAAGGGCTTTTTAATAGTAGAATCCGCAAGATGCAAATTAAGAGAACATTCATCTATATTGGTAAAACCTAGCACATCACATAGAGATTTTGGAATTGTGGAAACGCTAGCACCCAAATCACATAAAGTATTGCACTCATAATTTTTAATCTTAACTTTAATGGTGGGTTCCCATTCATCATATAATTTTCTAGGAATTGAATTTTCTAGTTCAAGCTTCTCTTCTAACGCTTTCATCATGGCTTCTACTATATGTTTAGTAAAAGCTTTGTTTTGCTCATAAGCGTTGGGTGAATTTAACATGGATTGCAACAAAGAAATACACTCAATGAAAGAGCAATTATCATAATTAAAATCTTTGTAATCCAAAACAGTGGGCACATCACTATTTAAAGTTTTTACCTCTCCAAACCCACTTTTAGTAATTTTCTTATCAAGATTTTCACCCTCCGAATTATAGGGACGCTCTTTATCTAAAGTTGACTCTCCTTCAGTCCCTTTTTCATCAAGATTAATATTGCTAAATAAAGATTCAATAGATGAAACACCAATCATTTTAATATCCTCATCATTATTACGATAGAAACCGGGAGGAATCGTTTTTTCTAAAAATTCTCGTTTAGCTCTTAGGATGGCGGTTCGTTTCTTACTTTCATCCATGGAGACATATAAAGCTTTGATTGATTCACTAATATCAATTTTAGGTGGCAAAATTTTAGTCTTAAGATTTTCCACATCATGAATAATTCTATCGATGCTCCTAGTCATATCATCAATTTTACTCAAATTTTCTTCTATCGTAGTGTTGAAAACCTTTTGAGCATTAATAAATTCTTTAATATTACTTTCAAGATCAGAAGGTATCCTATTATTATTGTAGGAATTACCATAAGGATTGCCATAATTATTAGAGGAATTTCCAGGAAACGGTCTAGCGTTGAAATTATCTCTATAAGCATTACTATTAAAATTGCTTCGTGAGACAAAATTCACATCTACGGGATCATTATTTTGCTCAATCAAAGTGGACAAAGGCACATCATTAGGATCAATAGGAGCATTTTTACTAGCAACCAATTTCATAAGAGCATCAACTTTATCACTCAAAGTATTAATTTCTTCAACGGAGTTCACCTTTTATCTAGTAGGAGTTCTTTCAGTATGCCATTGTGAATAATTTGCCATAATATTATCAAGCAATTTAGTAGCTTCACCCAAAGTAATTTCCATAAACGTACCACCTGCGGCGGAATTTAAAAGATTTCTAGAGACAAAATTCAATCCCGCATAAATTTTTTGTATGATCATCCATAAATTTAAACCATGAGTAGGGCAATTTCTTATCATTAATTTCATCCTCTCCCAAGATTGGGCAACATGTTCATGATCAAGTTGCTTAAAATTCATAATTTGATTTCTTAGAGAAATAATTTTCGTGGGAGGAAAATACTTAGTAATAAAAGCATCTTTACACCTATCCCAAGAATCGATACTATTTCGTGGTAAAGATGAGAACCAAATTTTAGCACGATCCCGCAATGAGAACGGGAATAATTTCAATTTCACAATATCATTGTCCACATCTTTTTTCTTTTGCATATCACACAATTCTACGAAAGTATTAAGATGGGATGCAGCATCTTCATTAGGACTACCGGAAAATTGATCTTTCATAACAAGATTTAGCAAAGCGGCATTAATATCACAAGTCTCCGCACTAGCGGCGGGAGGAGCAATTGGAGTACTAATGAAATTATTATTATTAGTATTGGTAAAATCACACAATTTGGTATTTTCTTGAGACATCGTGGCTACGCAAATAAAATAGCAAACAAGCAAACAAGCAAACTAGAAAAAAGGCAAAAAGGCAAAGGAAAATATTTTTGTATTTTTGTAAAAACGTTTTAGAAGTGGGGGAGATGAAAACGAGAGGCAAATGGCAAATAAAGTAAATGCAAGGAGATGAGAGTTTGTGCAAAGGTACTTGATAAATGTTGATGATGTCTCCCCGGCAACGGCGCCAGAAATTCTTCCTGCTTCTTGTAGCTTGCGTTGGTATTTCCCCGAAGAGGAAGGGATGATGCAGCACAGTAGAGATAAGTATTTACCTCAATTATGAAACCAAGGTTATCGAACCAGTAGGAGAATCACACAACACCTAGTAAGCAGTACGTGCACACAAACAACAAATCCTTGCACCCAACGCAAACAAGGGGTTGTCAATCCCTTGGCGGTAAGAATGCAAGACTAAATTGTATTTGATAGATTGATAGATTGCAGCAAAAATACTAAATAAAATAAATAAAAGAAAATGGCAGCAATATTTTTAGGGTTTTAGTAATATGATTTTGGTAGACCCGGGGGCCATAGATTTCACTAGAGGCTTCTCTCGAGAACATAGCATACGGTGGGTAGACAAATTACTGTTGGGCAATTGATAGAAAAGAAAATAATCATGACGATATCCAAGGCAATGATCATGTATATAGGCATCACGTCCAAGATTAGTAGACCGACTCCTGCCTGCATCTACTACTATTACTCCACACATCGATGGGCTATCCAACATGCATCTAGTGTATTAAGTCCATAAGAACGGAGTAATGCCTTAAGAACGATGACATGATGTAGAAAAGACAAACTCACGAATTAATAAACCCAATGAATAGATCCCATCTTTTTACCCTTAGTAGCAACGATACATACGTGTCATGTCCCTTTCTGTCACTGGGATTGAGCACCGCAAGATCGAACCCACTACAAAGCACCTCTTCCCATGGCAAGATAAATCAACTTAGTTGGCCAAACCAAATCAATAGATCGGAGAAGAAATACGAGGCTATAATAATCATGCATAAAAGAGATCAGAGAAGACTCAAATAATATTCATGGATAATCTGATCATAAACTCACAATTCATCGGATCCCAACAAACACACCGCAAAGAAAGATTACATCGGATAGATCTCCAAGAACATCAAGGAGAACATTGTATTGAACATCAAAAAGAGAGAAGAAGCCATCTAGCTACTGCCTATGGACCCGAAGGTCTGTGGTAAACTACTCACGCATCATCGGAGAAGCAGCAAGGTTAATGTAGAGCCCCTCCGTGATCGATTCCCCCTCCGGCAGATTACCGGAGAAGGACCCCAGATGGGATCTCTCTGGAACAGAGACTTGCAGCGGCGTAAAAATTATTTCGTGGACTCCCCCTGAGGGTTTCTGATTTTTCTGGAATTTATAGTGCTGGAATTAGGTCAAACGGAGCTTGGTGGGGCCCACGAGGCATCAGGGCGCGCCTGCCCCCCCAGGCGCGCCCTGGTGGCTCATGGGGCCCACCAAGGACTTCTGGCCTCCCCTCGAAGCTTCTGGTATTCTTCTTGCCCAAGAAAAAATCTCCAAAAAGTTTCACTGTATTTTGACTTCGTTTGATATTGATTTTCTGTGAAACAAAAACAGGGCAGAAAACAGCAACTGGCACTGGGCACTAGGTTAATAGGTTAGTCTCCAAAAATAATATAAAATTGCTGTAAATGATTATAAAAACATCCAAGATTGATATTATAACAGCATGGAACAATCAAAAATTATAGATACGTTGGAGACATATCACACTCTCATGCTTCACTTGTATTATTTTGAGAGTTGACAATAGTAATGGCAATATGCTTAAGATATGAATTTGGTCCCAAAGTGATGAATATTCAAGTGGGATATAATAATAAACTTTCATGAAAGATCATTGGATATAATAAGTTTGATCCCTTGCAATAGTTTTGCGATATGGAGATGATAATACGTGAGTCATGTTAGTGAGTAATTGTGATTTAGTAAGAATATTAGTGTTAAGGTTTGTGATTCCCTATGCATGCACATAAAGTCAATAGTTATGCAACAAAATTATATCCTACTTATGGTGCATTATTCGGTGTTAGTTATGTTCAATGCATGTTTATGACCGTTTTTGCTTTTTGGTTCGTTGCTTCTCAATCTATTTGCTAGCCTTAATTTGTACTAAGCGGGAATACTGCTTGTGCATCCAAACTCCTTAAACCCAAGTTGTGCCAAATGAGTCCACCGTACCTACCTATATGCGGTATTTCCATGCCGTTCCAAGTAAATTTGCATGTGCCAACTCTAATTTTTCAAAATAATTTTCCATTTTGTGTGCCCGTACCGCTCATGAAGCGGCAGGGGGTGGCCAATATTTTTCCATGCTAGGTGTGTTATTCTCACGATGAGTGTTTATTCACTTGTCATTGCACGAGAGAGTGGCTGGTAATAGGGATGCCCAGTCCCATAATGAATCAAAAATAATAATAACAAAATTCCTTGGAAAGTGTTGGTATGGAGGGCACTCGTGGATACGGCTAGCCATGGATTGTGAAAGAATGGTGGAAAGGAAATAAACTTTATTTTCTGTTTGGGAACTGCCTATGATGTGTCTAGCATGGAAACTATTGGGAATTCTCGGTCGTTTTAGTTGACAAGAAAAGCATGCCTCTCAAAAATACTTTTATCTCTCTAATTTAAGCTTTGAGCTCTGGCACATTTGCAAATCTCAGCTTCCCTCTGCGAAGGGCCTATCTATTTACTTTTATGCAATTTTTATTTTTATTTTGAGTCTCCATCTTCTCTTACAAAGCACCAACTAGAGAGACTATTGTCATACTTGTGTGCATTGTGTGTAGCTAATATTGAGTGTGTTTCATAAATGGATCAATGATTGAGCATAATGGGCTAGGGATAACTTTCTTTAGCGTTGATATTTTGAAAGACATGGTTGCTTGTTAGTATGCTTGAGTATTTATGTCTTCATGTCAAATTATAGACTATTGCTTTGAATCATTCAAGTCCTAGTGTCCATGCAACAAAAGAAAAGATTATATGATGATTGTGATAGGTAGCATTCCACATCAAAATTTCTGTTTTTAATTGCTACTTTATCATGATGAGTTTTATGAGAAAAATTTGATGTCATGATGCTAGGAAAAGTGATTGAAATTATCATTGATCAAACTTATGCACTATGCTAGCATTCAGACTTCATAAATTATTTCTTTTATCATTTACCTACTCGAGGACGAGCAGGAATTAAGCTTGGGGATGCTGATACGTCTCCAACGTATCTATAATTTATGAAGTAATCATGCCATGTTTATTATAGTTTTGTATGATTTTGGTGCACTTTTATGTGGGTTTTATATGATTTTCATGGACTAACATATTGACCTAGTGCCCAGTGCCAGTTGCTGTTTTCTGCTTGTCTTTGGTTTTCCAGAAAATCCGTATCAAATGAAGTCCAAATGCAGCGAAACTTTTTGACGATTTTTTCTGGAAGGAAACAGACCCAGGAAGCTTCGGAGGAGCAGCAGAAGAGCCACAGGGGCCCCCTGGTGCCTCGTGGGCCCCCTGTGGCACCTCTTTGCGTGATTCCAACGCTGAAAAATCCTATATATTCATAAACCCCCAAAAATTAACCTAGATGAGTTTTTACGTCGCCGCAAGCCTCTGTACCTCCACGATCTCATCTACATCCCTTTTTCGGCACCCTGCCGGAGGGGGGGAATCATCATCGGAGGCCATCTTCATCATCCCGGCGGTCTCCATGACGAGGAGGGAGTAGTTCACCCTCGGGGCTGAGGGTTTGTACCAGTAGCTATGTGTTTTATCTCTCTCTCTCGTGTTCTTGATTTGGCACGATCTTGATGTACCGCGAGCATTGTTAATATAGTTGGATCATATGGTGTTTTCCCCCTCTCTATCTAGTTGTGATGAATTGAGTTTTTACCTTTGAGGTTTCACTATTATCGGATTGAATACTTTTATGGATTTGAGAACACTTGATGTATGTCTTGCATGTGGATACCCGTGGTGACAATGGGGTATTCTATTGGTTCACTTGATGTATGTTTTGGTGTTCAATTCGCGGATTCCCGTGACCTTTGGGTGATCTAGGCATAAGGGTTAGTTGCATGTTTTCATTATCTTTTCTCCGATAAGAAACTTTGGGGCACTCTTTGAAGTTCTTTGTGTGGATTAAATATTATAAATCTGAAGTTGTTTTGATGCATATCGAATAATCAACTCACAGATACTTGTGGTGACATTGGAGTATCTAGGTGACATTAGAGTTGGTTGATGTGTATCATATGGTGTTATTCTAGTACGAACTCTAGGGCTGTTTGTGGCACTTATAGGAATAGCTCAATAGATTGATCGGAAAGGATAACTTTGAGGTGGTTTCGTACCCTACAACAGTTTCTATCTTATGTTCTCTGCTAATAGGAACTTTGGAGTGATTCTTTATCGCACGTTGAGGGATTGTTATATGATCCAATTATGTTAGTATTGTTGAGAGATTGCACTAGTGAAAGTATGAACCCTAGGCCTTGTTTTCGAGCATTGCAATACCGTTTGTGCTCACTTTTGTTAATAGCTACCTTGCTGTTTTTTATTTTTCAGATTACAAAAACCTATATCTACTATCCATACTACACTTGTATCACCATCTCTTCGCCGAACTAGTGCACCTATACAATTTGTCATTGTATTGGGTGTGTTGGGGACACAAGAGATTTCTTGTATTTGGTTGCAGGGTTGTTTGAGAGATACCATCTTCATCCTACACCTCCCACAGATTGATAAACCTTAGGTCATCCACTTGAGGGAAAATTGCTACTGTCCTACAAAACTCTGCGCTTGGAGGCCCAACACGAGTCTACAAGAATAAGTTGTATAGTAGACATCACCCGTCATGCGCCGGGAGAGGAACATCGGGCTCTGGAGTCCCGCTGGCGGATGGCAACCCGCTCGAGGAACCGCTGGGGATTACCCTCGGTGGACTGCGTGGGAAAAGACGCTCTATGAGTTTTCCCTTGCTAAAAAGAACCTCTCAAATTGAAATACGGGATATAAAGATGACGGCTTACCCTCGAGGCGCCAGTTTCTTCCTCCCCATCGCGAGGAGGTCTTCTTCTGAGTCGCCGGAGAGCTCGACTCTCCCCGACGACTTGCTGGCGGCCCCGGACGAGGTTCTCCGCGGCCTCTTCGGGCCCTTGGGCTGCATACCAACTTCGGCGTCCTCTGACGCCGACCTCTTCCCTTTCGGGAGAGGGATCTCCTCGACCTCACCCTCCTCTGCGTTGCCGTCATGGGCAGCGGAGGTGTGGGTCTCTTCGGACCAGGTGACCAAGGTCTCCCGAGTCCGAGCACTTGACTTACCCCTCTGGGACCTCATCCCTTTGGGGGCCACCATGTCGTGGTGAAATCACAGCAAATGCCATGAGATGGCTAAAAGTGGGGGTCTGCGAGAGGACACCGATGGGTTCCGGAGGCGAGGTCGGTACACGCGTGCGGGGGACACAAGGCATACCCAGGTTCAGGGCCCTCAGGGGAGGTAACGCCCCTAGTCCTGCCGAAATGGTATGATAGGCTCAGGGGCTACAATGGTGCTCCTGGAGCTGTTTGGACGGAGGAGGAAGAAGGGGCTAGGCCGCCGTTCTACCTCTCCTGTGAGTGTGTGTGTGTGTGGTGGAAGATAGTGCGAGCGACCCCCCGGCATGGAGGCCTCCTCGGGGGTCTTATAGCTCGACCCCTAGGGTTACATAGGTAAAACTACACTCGGCGGGATCCGGACGTCGGCGTCTGGAGCCGGCTGTGGAGCCCACCGGCTACTGGGCCCCGCCGGCTGCTCGGCACTGTGGTCCATCGCCTAGTGCGTCATGGAGTGGTTGGCGTCATGGGGCTACAGTGGCACGCTGGTGCTGACGTCGGTCGCTCTGGTCAGCGCGGTTGGCAGCCCTGTCGCCACGCATTCCCAAGGAGGATTACACTGTAGCCATGCTTTCCCGTCGTGGAGGGCTGTCTTGTCATTGGGAGCGATGGGACGGGCGCTGACCTGTCGCCAGCCGGCTAGCGGACAGCCGGACCCGGCTCGGGGCCGGTTCTAGCCGGCTCGCGTTGAGAAGCCGGCCGGGCGGCCAGCCAGCGTGGAGGGGCACGGGCTGCCCCGAAGTTTTTTCTAAAAAGGGGCTCCGGGTCCGTTTGCCTACCCGGGGGTCATCCCCCCGTCAGTAGTCTCCGAAGCTGTAAAGGCTCGCCGGCTCCAAGCGGGGGAGGCTTTGCAGCTTATCCCCCCCTCCGAAGGAATGCGGCTGTTTGACGAAGAAGTGCCGGCTTGAGGCCGCCGTTCGCCGGCTGCCGGGAGCCGGGTCGAGCACTTAGCCGTAGTGGAGTTCGAACGGTTTAGCCGGCCGGTCAGCCAGTATGGGGGATCGCGCTAGCCACCGGACGAAACCCCGCCACGTGCAGCCCAGCGGCAGATGAGGCCTGCCAGGCCACGTGCGCGACGGGACGTCGCGGTGGGCTGGGTCCTACCAGGCCGCGGCCTCGGCCCGTGCACGGGATTTACTGCGGCCGCGCGCGCCTGTTGGGGTTCTCGGGGCAGTTATTGCACGTCTTAACGCACCCGTGCATGGCGGGGGAGTGGGGATCGTGGGCGCAAATGATCCCACTCCCCCATGTTCCGTCGTGGTCTTTAAATGGGAAGGGAGGGGGAGAGGCCGAGGTATTCGCTCCCTTGCCCCCGCCCGTTGCTTCGTCTCCACCTCCGCGACTTCCTTCTCGCGCACACCTTCGCCATACGCCGTCGCCCGCTCGAGCTGCTGCCACGCCGCTCTGCGACCCACGAGCGGCCTTCCTTTGCCGCTTCACTGCCGTCGTTCTCTCTCCTTCAACCACGCCCCTCCTGCTCTCGCCGATGGCGCCACCAAAGGGCTCTTGGGAGGGGTCAGTGGTGACCGCCGACGACATCGAGTACCTTCACCGCACGCGGTAGCTGCCGCTGGCGGAGGAGGTGGAGGCGCGCGCGCCTAACGAGGAGATGGCGCCGGCGCCGCGGAACGGCGAGGTGATGGTGTTCTACACCCACTTCCTCCGCGGGCTGGGGCTTCCCGCGAGCGTCTTCTTCAGGCGCTTCCTCACGTACTTCGGCCTCCAGCCGCATCACCTGGGGCCGAACGCCATCTTGCAGCTCGCCGGCTTCGCGACGCTGTGCGAGGGCTATGTCGGCCTCCTCCCGTACGTGGAGTTTTGGTGCCGCATGTTCTATCTGAAGCAGCAGGGAGCAGCCGCCGGCGTCATGTCCGAGTGCGAGGCGGCCATGCCGGTTACCCGGACAGCGGGCCCCTTCCCAAAGCTGCCGCTCGAGGATTCCGCCAAGAAGTGGCAGAAGTCCTTCTTCTATGTGAGGAACGCCGACCTGGCCAACGACCGCATCAACCTCCCCCCTTCGTCGACGTGCCCCTGGCTAAGAAGCTGAACTGGGGGCACAACCCGAAGAACCCGTCCGCGGAGATCTTGGGCATTTGCCACCGGGTCAATGAGATGACGGACCGCAAGGGGCTCACCGCCGTGGCCCTCATCGCCACCTTCATCGGCCGCCAGGTGCTGCCGCTGCAGCGGCGGCCGCACCGGATCTGCGATATGAGCGGCTGGCGCGACCCCTGCCGGCTGTCGACGAAGGAGCTGACGCTGGCCGAGATTGCCCAGTGTGTCAACGATGTCTCCGCCACTGGGCTCAAGGTGAAGGAGTGGCGATTCGGCAAGGAGCCGTACAGCCGGGATGCCCCGGCGCCAGCAGTGAGTCTCTGGTCTTTGTTCTTCGCGGTGTCCACCCTCTTCATGCGTCCTAACGCCCTGGGCTGGCTGTAGCGCTTTCCGAGCCAACTGGTGCATGACGGCCCGAGTCCCATGGTTCTGCAGCCGGACCGGGATGAATCAAACCCGGAGGACAAGGGAGATGGCGACGCGGGAGCCGAAGGCGGTGAGGAGCGCCTCGCGGACGCGGAAGCCGACGGCTCCTATCAAGCCGGTAAGTCTTCACTCCCGGATGTTTTGCGCGAGTGGCCGGATGATGACGAAGATGACGAGGACGGGGCAGGCGATGCAGCTCCGCAGGACACAGAGGCGGGCGACGGGGCCGCTCCTAGGGGGTGGCATTGGAGGGCAACTGGGGAGCCGGCGGGCCCAGGCTCGTTTGGACCTGTGGCTGTAAATCGCCAACCACCGCGGCCAGTGGTAGAGCTTTGCCCAGGCAGATAGCGGTCAGCTGCAGCAGCTGGAGCAGACCTTCACGGTAAGTTCGCTTGCCCTTCGTGCTTTCTTGCGTTTCGTTTCCTCTTTCCTTCCCTTGACCGGCTTCGTTGCTTTCCAGTGGGGGCGCGTCAGCGCACCCACTGGGTGTAGCCCCCGAGGCCCAGGCCGGCTGCGCAGCAGGCGGGTCGGGCCTTCTCCGGCGTTTGCGTGCTAACCTTTCTTTCCTTGCAGTCCATCTACGACCAGCAGGTGGCGGCGTACAACCGTCTCCTAGGCCGGTACCGCACGGCCAGGGACCGGCTGGCGGCCAAGGGGGAGGAGCTTCGCCAGGCCAGAGGTATTTCTTCGAACTTTTTCTTGCGTTTCTTCAGTGGGGGCGCGTCAGCACTCCCACTGGGTGTAGCCCCCGAGATCCGGGCCGGTTGCGTAGCAGTCGGGTCGGGTCTTCTTGTTTCGTATTTCGCTTTATCGTCCGGCTTCTGACCAGAATTTGGATCCGGATGCGCAGCCGCCGCCGTTGACCCGGCGGAGATGGAGGGGCTTCGGCGCCAGCGGGTGGAAATCGGCCAGCTTCGTGACCAGGAGGTCGCGGAGCGCAACCGGCTGTAGGAGGAGGCGGCCCGGGAGGTCCGGGAGAGGGACGAGGCCACCGCTACCCATAGGGCTGAGCTGGACCGGATCGCCGAGGAGCGCCGCCAGGCGGCGGTGCGGCAGGAGGAAACGGCGAAGAAGGCCGCCAAGACCCAAGGGCCGGCCGAGGAGGCGGTGAACGCCCACCGGCAGGAGCAGATGGTAGTGGGGGCCGCCGTCGAGGAGTACGCCGCTTGGTCGGCGGCGGAGATCACCGTAGCCGCCAAGGCCCGCTTCGAGGCGGTGGAGCGCGATATGAACCGGCTTTTCGAAGTCGGTGTGTCGATGGTGGCCGCCCTCTGGCCGGGTGTGGTGGTGCCGACCACCGTGAGCCGGCTGGCGCATTGGCTGGAGGCCGGCGCGGCGCGTCTTGGCGCGTGGAGAGCTTCCGCGGCCCGAGCCGGCGCGGAGATGGTGCTTGGGCTCGTGGTGTCCTGGTACCCGGGCATCCGTTTGGACCGGCTGCAAGCGCGGAGGGCCAAAGCGGAGGAGGACCTGGAGGAGTGAGCGATGCCGATCGCCATGCGGGCCAGCGACATCGCATCGTTCACCCCGCACGGTGAGTTCGTGCCGGAGTGGGCGCCGGACGGCGCGGAGCTTCCCGCCGACGACTTCGGTCTGGAGCTCGAGGACCCGGAGGGTAGCTCGGCCAAGACGGGAGCCGGCGCGGATGACGCCGCCGCCGATTTGGACGACACCGCTGCCACGGAGGAGCCGGCGCAGAGTGATGCCGACGAGGCCGACGCCTAGGTCGTTTTTTGCTTTTCCTATATTTTGTTTTCTCTTGAACTCGGTTCGCTTGTTAGTTGGCAAGTCCACCCACTGGGGGTGTAAGTTAATGTGATGAACTATTGGCCGTGGGCCTTGCTGTGTATAGATGCGTGTCTATTTCCTTGTATGCGTGTGCTTGCCGTTTGGCGGTTTCGCTCTTGCTCTTTTTCCTTAGCCATCTTCCTGTTCCCTCCCCTTCTCGTCCTCCTCCTCGCCAGTCGGACAGCCGGGAGCCGGTCTGTAGCTGGGACGGGGAGCCGGACTCGGAAGAGGGTGATTAGTACTTGGGCCTTAGGATTTGAGCGCAAGCGAAACACCCACTGGGCCGGCTGGCTGTAGGCAGCGAAACCGGCTGGAGCGCAGCCGGTCTGTGTGGCAGTGAGTAAAAGAGAGGGAGAGAGAGCCGGGTTGGCCGAACCGGGCGTTCGTACTTAGCCGTTTTTTGCGTGAGGACGCTTGTAGCCTTAGGCTCTTGCCAGCCTGAACAGTCGGGAGCCGGACTGTGGCTAATGGCAGAGAGGGGGCTTTTATCGGGGCGCACATTACTGGCCGAGTTCAGAAGAGCGGGGCGCGAGCTAGCCGGCGAGCCCCCGAGCCCCCGAGCTGGCCGTGCCGACCCAGCGGGGGGGAGGCAAATGCGGTACAGTGCGCGAGAACTGGATAGAGATGAAAAGGTACCCCCGAGTGTCGTTCGGGGGACCTGCTGCTTTCATTAACTTCCAAGAGGGATAGTGATACATACATGCATGATTCAACTGTAAAACGGACGGAGGAGCTCCTCGTTCCAGGGGCGTTCTGTCTCTTTGCCGGAGGCATCTCTCTTGCGCTTGCTTTGCTTTTGTGTGTCGATGAGGTAGTACGCGTTGTTGCGCAGGGCCTTGCTGATGATGAAGGGGCCCTCCCATGGGGAGGATTGCTTGTGCTGGCCGGCTGTTCACTGGATTAGCTGGAGTACGAGATCGCCCTCGCGGAAAGCGAGGGGCTTGATCTTCTTGCTATGGTAGTGCCGTAGGTTCTGTTGGTAGATGGCCGAGCGGCTGAGGGCCAGCAGGCGCGCCTCCTCCAGCAGGTCGGCGCCATCTTCGCGTGCAGCTTTGGCTTCTACTTCCGTGTACAAGGTGACCCGAGGCGAGTCGAACTCGAGGTCCATGGGGATGACCTCCTCGGCCCCGTAGACGAGGAAGAATGGGGTGAAGCCGGTTGAGCGGTTGGGGGTGGTCCGAAGACTCCATAGGACGGCCGGCAGCTCGTCGATCTAGCTGCCGGGTGATCGCACAAGCGGCTCAACGAGTCTCGGCTTGATGCCGGCCAAGATGTGGCCGTTTGCCCGCTCCGCCTGGCCGTTGACTGAGGATGTGCGATGGAGGCCAGGTCAAGCCGGATGCCGGTGACGGAGCAGTAGCGTGCCAGCGCGCCCTTGGCGAAATTGGTGCCATTATCGGTGATGATGCTGTTGGGGACGCCGTAGCGGACAGCGATGTCTTTGATGAACTTGACGGCTGTGGGGCCGTCGAGTTTCTTGATCGGCCTTGCCTCAATCCACTTGGTGAACTTGTCGACGGCCACCAAAAGGTGCGTCATGCCACCTCGAGCAGTTTTGAAGGGTCCCACCATGTCGAGGCCCCAGACGGCGAAGGGCCACGCGATGGGGATGGTCTGGAGAGCCGCAGCCAGCTGGTGGCTCTGAGCCTTGAAGTGTTGGCAGCCCTTGCATTTGAGGACCAGCTCCTCGGCGTCCTTCTGCGCAGTTGGCCAGTAGAAGCCGTGGCGGAATGCTTTGGCCACCAGGGACCGGGAGGCGGCGTGATGGCCGCACTCGCCCTGGTGGATGTCGAGCAAGATCTCGAGGCCCCTGGCCGTCTCGATACAGCGCCGGAAGATGCCGGTTGTGCTGCGCTTGACGAGCTCGTGGTTGATGATGCTGTAGGCGGAGGCCCGGTGCTGTACCCGCCGAGCCTCGACCTCGTTCGCCGGGAGCTCGGCGCTCACCAGAAAAGCGAGGATCGGTCGGGCCCAAGACGGCGCCTCCAGCACTGTGAGGACAGCCACTTACGCAGGTTCAGCCGGGTCGGGAGGTGGCGAGCCGGAGCCGGTAGCCCCCAGGACCGGGACGGCAGCCCCCGGGACCGGGATGGCAGTCCTCGTGGCGGAGCCGGCAGCCCCGGAGCCGGAAACGGGGACCGGGATGGCAGCCCTCGTGGCGGAGCCGGCAGCCCCGGAGCCGGAAACGGGGACCGTCAGGTCGGCCGGGGCGAAGATGGATTCCGAATCCGGAGACGGCTTAATGAAGTGCTTGCGTAGGTGCTCGAGGGAGATGCCGGTTGGGATTGCTTGTCGGCTGGAGCCAAGCTTGGCTAGAGTGTCCGCCGCCTCATTCTCGTTTCGGGGAACATGGAGGAATTCGCAGCCGTCGAAGCTGCCGGTCATTTGCTGGACCAGGTTGTGGTAGCTGGCCTTGTTGGAGTCCCTAGCGTCCCACTTGCCAGAGACCTGCTGGACCACCAGGTCGGAGTCGCCGTAGCAGAGGATGCACCGGATGCCGATTTCTTTGGCCAGCCGAAGGCCGTGGACGAGGGCCTCGTACTCAGCGACGTTGTTGGAGGCGGCGAAGTGGATTTGGAGCGCGTAGCGCAGCCGGTCACCCTTGGGGGAGGAGAGCACGATGCCAGCTCCCAAGCCGGAGGCCATCTTTGAGCTGTTGAAGTGCATGCGCCAGTGCGTTGCGTCGGGAGCCGGTGGCAAGTACTGGGTTTCCGCCCAATCGACGAGGAAATCGGCCAGCGCCTGTGACTTGATGCCAGTGCGAGGCTCGTAGAGGATGGTGTGGCCGGCTAGCTCGATGGCCCATTTGGCGATCCGGCCAGAGGCGTCCCGGCATCCCATGATCTTGCCGATGGGGGCCGTGCTCGCCACGGTGATGACGTGCTCATGGAAATACTGCTTCAGCGTCTTGGTGGCCAGGTACACGCCGTAGCACATCTTCTGATAATGGGGGTAGTTTTGCTTGGAGGTGGAGAGGACCTTGCTCAGGTAGTACACAGGGCACTGGACCGGCTGCGCCTTGCCTTCCTCCGGACGCTCTACCACCAGCACCACGCTGACCACGCAGGTGGTTGCCACGATGTACATCAGGAGCGGCTCCTTCTCAGCCGGTGCGGCCAGGACGGGTGTGGTGGAAAGCATGCGCTTGAGGTCACGGAAAGCTTCATCCACCTTGTCGGCCCACTCGAACGGCGTCATCTTCTTCATCAGCTGGTATAGGGGCAGGGCCCTCTCCCCCAGTCGGCTAACGAACCGGCTGAGAGAGGCCAAGCAGCCGGTGATGTAACGCCCAATATGAAGCTCTATCGCAATCTCGTGATGAAGTCGAGATCGTGACAGAACCCCATTTTGGATCGCATAGCAAGGTGGTTCTCAAATACATACAACCGAATGAACAGATGAGTGTACCAGATAAAGGTTTACACTCGCCACATGCTACAGCATAATATATCATAATCATCATACAATCATCCAAATGAAAGACAGGGTCAAACTACGGACTAAATCAAACAAGAAAACACCACCCTGCTATTATCCCCGGATCAACCGACTAGGCCCGCTACTGATCGTCTGGCATCGTGACGTACATACGTCCACGCTCATCATCACACTCGCAATGGAGCATCTCGGGCTCACCTGAGTCTGTCTCAAGCGTACCTGCAACTGGTGTTTATAGTAATCTGTGAGCCACAGGGACTCAGCAATCTCATCACCCAAGGTAACAAAACTATTTAAGCTTATAGGAATGGAAGGGGTAATGTAGTGTGGTTGCAGCAAGCACTAAGCATGTTTAAGTGGCTAACTTACGAGTACAAGAATTAAGATGAGCATACTATGCATAACGGTCGCAAGTTTAATATGATCAAGAAGTGATCCTGAACACCTACTTACGGTTCAAACATAACCCCACCGTGTTCTCTTCCCGAACTTACTCGAAAAGAGACCATCGCGATTACGCACACGGTTGGTGTATTTTATTAGAATTAGTGCCGAGTTCTCTACAACCGGAGGTTAAAAATATCCAAGTCGCCACATAACCATGGGCACGGTTTCACGTAAGATTTAACCCTACAGGAGTGTTCCAACCCGGTCCATCATAAACCAACACAAGCTGCGGTGGAAATACCTCAACCTCGAGATAGCCCGGAGTATCCTCGGAATCCCGGTGCACAAGACATTTCGACAATGGTAACACAAGTCTAGCAAGACCTCCCGACGTGCCGACACCCCGATAGGAGCCGCGCGTATCTCGTCTCAGGCCATGACGGATGAGCTACGCGTACAGTTAAAGCCAATAACCCAAGTTGCCAAGGGGCAGCCCCGCACAGTGCTCTAGTTTGGACCAACGCTCATGAGGAGCACTGGCCCGGGTTGTTGATTAAGAATCCTCGGGTTAATTACTCCCTATGCAATTTTAGTTGTTATTAGGCAAATGGTAAAACCAAAGTTGGGCCTCGCTAGAAGCGGTTATTCAAAGCGAACTGTCAAGAGGGTCCCATTCCCCTGAGCATGTTAGGAACGCTAATAAAGGATCATAACACCGGTATTACGGAAACTAAGGCGGCATGAGTGGAACAAAACACTAGGCAAAAGGACGAGCCTTCCACACACAACCAAGTATATAGATGCATTAATTAAATAAGAGATATTGTGATATCCCAACATATCCATGTCCCCACATGGAACAACCTGCACCTGCAACTAGCAACGCTATAAGAGGGGCTGAGCAAAGCGGTAACATAGCCAAACAACGGTTTGCTGGGTAGGGTGGTTAGAGGCTGTATCATGGCATATGAGAGGCTGGCATGTATGGGGTAGGAAGCGTGACATAGCGATAGCAATGAGACAACTAGCAAGCAAAGATAGTAGTGTTATCAAGGGTAATGATCATCTTGCCTGAAGTCTCTTCGGTAGGATAGTAAGACTGCTCCTCGAACAGGTTCTCAACCGGTTCCTCGAACTCGGACTCGTCTCCCGAAACTACCCAAAGAAAGAACAAGCACTGAAATAAACAAACAATCATGGCATAGATGCACAAACAAAATGATGCATGCAAGGCATGGTAAAATTACGAGCATGACATGAATGAACGGTGCTACCGGGACGACGGAAATGATAACGAGATGTACACGGTGGAGCAAAAGATGGATATGGGCAAAATCTTGGCAATCCAAGTATGCCTCTGGAAAGAATGGAAGATTTTGATTGTAATCGAAATAAAGATCACGAAGAACGTACGCACGCAACTCAAATGGTGAGCAACACAATATGCAATGCAAAACTGTAGTTAACAGCAACATGGCATCTTATGCACAACAAAACAGCAAGCTACAGTACCCTAAAATGCTCATACAAGATATGTGGCTATAGTACTCTAAATGCACAGCAATCCATTCCATAGGTTCAAATTCATTAGCATCACAAATTAATTGGAATGAGGACAACAAGATGCAAAAAAATGTTACAGCAGAGTATGCTGGCAGAAACATTGACAGGCAGTATTCACATGGATGTTGCAGTAGGCAAAACAACTCTAAAATGCAAGAAATTGGTATGCACCTCCAGTATACATGCCACAGATCATTTCATTACATTGGCATAAATTCATATGAAGCATGGATTCATCAGAACTGAGCTCACAACATTGCAACTTAATGTTGACAGAAAACTGAAACATTGACTAGGCATATTTAGAGCAACATTTATATATTCTACAGCAGTTTAACATGGCACCAATTGGCACGGCATGAATGTACTGACAACAAGGACCAAATCATGTTTACTGGACATGTTCAAAAGAGGCATAGATTAGTGGCTACCATCAAGGAAACATAGCAAGGTTCAGCAGATTTCCAACAAGTTCAAAACAGTAACAATTACTAAGCATGTTTACAAGCTTGTAGCACAACTATCATGGAATATCATGGCATGAAATAAATACTAGCAGTAAGAAGACATGAAAAATGCTCCAAACTCATGTTGACAAGATGCTCATATGACAAATGCAATAAATCACACAAAAATGACAAAATGGCATATTATGCAAAAATGGCATGCATGCAAACTTGCTCAAATGATAAATCTAATGCCACAGATGGATAAGTTGGATTTTTCTACCCGAAAATCATATATTACATGCATATGTTACTGAATGAAAAATGCTCAAAATGCATATATGCTCACTGCCCAAAATCGGTTAAATGCAACATTCCAGAAATGGCATAGCCAGATTCGGAAGGCGCCAGAAACGGAAACTTGCCGGATATGGAAAGCGCCAAAAACGGAAAAGACAAAACGGCGGGGTCGGCTACGTGCACCCATGTCACGCCCAATATGCGATCCTATCCTCGAGGGACTCGGAGGCCCCACCAGGGATAGAAGCGCATATCGAAGACGCTTGCAAGGTGGATATCATTACATCGTACCATGTACATAATAGATGGGGATGCATACAAATACATACAGTCATCACAGGAATACATCAATACATAGCAAACACCATACAGAAGAGCAGAATCCGACTACGGATGAAACACAAACGAAAAACACGAACGACATCCACCCTGCAAGCCCAGGCTGCCGACCAGGAACCTATCCCAAGATCGATGAAGAAGAAGAAGCACAAGAAGAACTCCAAAAGCAAATGCGCATCGCTCTCACGTCAAATCATCGCATTACCTATACCTGCATCTGTTGTTGTAGTAATCTGTGAGCCATGAGGACTCAGCAATCCCATAACCATGGGTAGCAAGACTATCAAAGCTTAATGGGTAAGGAAGGGTAAGGTGGTGAGGTTGCAGCAAGCACTAAGCATTGTATGGTGGCTAACTTACGAGTACAAGAATAAGAAGAGTAAACTACGCATAACGGTCGCAAACTAATAATGATCAAGAAGTGATCCTGAACACCTACTTATGAGTCAAACATAACCCCACCGTGTTCACTTCTTGGTTCAAACCTCACAGGAAGAGACGATCACGGTTACGCACACAGTTGGTGTATTTTAATTGAATTTAGTTTCAAGTTCTCTACAACCGAAGGTTATAAATAACCAAGTCGCCACATAACCGCGGGCACGGCTTCGCATAAGATTTAACCCTGCAGGGGTGTTCCAACCTGGTCCATCACAAACCAACACAAGCTGCGGTGGAAGACCTCAACCTCAAGAAAACCCGATCAACCTCGAGTCAGCCCGAAGTATCCTCGGAATCCCGGTGCACAAGACATTTCGAGAATGGTAACGCAAGTCCAGCAAGACCTCCCGGCGTGCCGACACCCTGATAGTAGCCGCGCGTATCTCGTCTCAGGCCACGACTGGATGGGACAAGCTACGAGTAAAACCAGATCCTTGAGTTTCCTCGTTGTGGCCCCGCAGGCTGCCCGGTTCGGACCAGCACCATCGGCACTGGCCCACCTGTATTATGTTGAATTAAGAATCCTCGGGTAGCGCTAACTCCCTATGCAAATTAATTATTTAATTCAGTATTATTATGTTGGCAAATGTTAAAACCAAAGTTGGGCCTTGCTGGAAGCGGTTATTCAAAGCGAACTGTCAAGAGGGTCCCATTCCCCTGAGCATGTTAGGAACGCTAATCAAGGATCATAACACCGATATTACGGAAACTAAGGTGGCATGAGTGGAACAAAACACTAGGCAAAAGGAAGAGCCTTCCACCCAAAACCAAGTATATAGATGCATTAATTAAATAAGAGATATTGTGATATCCCATGATATCCATCTCCCAACATGGAACAACTTGCAACTGCACCTCCAACAAGCAACGCTATAAGAAAGGGCTGAGCAAAGCGGTAACCTAGCCAAACAACGGTTTGCTGGGTAAGTGTAACACCCCAAAAATTTAACCATATTTTTATTAAGTAAAATTTGGCCAGAAATAAAATTTTGAATTATAATAGGTCTTTTATTAATTTTAGAGTATTTTCCGTTTTCTATTTTCCAAAATTCTTCCCTCCATTTAGATTTTTTTTTTTAAATATTGTGGGATTTGGTAGTTGTCTAAAATCATTTCAATTATATTTTAAATAACAATAGGGATTATTTTCATAATAAAATTTAGCCCAAGATAATTCTTTTAATAGCATTTTCAATTCTTTAATTGCCTCTGTTGCACTACAACTAATTTAAATAATTATTTAAAAATTCCACAAAAATTATGAGGGCTCATGTGATACCTATAAATCACTTTTATGCAAAAACCCAACTTGGCCTTTTGAAAATTTTGAGCAAAACATCCTCTTTTCATTTCTGGTCCAGATTCAGCTTTGAACTACAACCCTATTTTTCCTTGCTCCAAAAATTCTGTAAATATTCCACCTTATAGTCCTCCCTAAGAAACACTTAAGTCCAGGAGATCAGCCCCATTTGCATCAATTTGATCCACCAAATTATTCCCTGCAGTTTCTGTCCAGAACTGAATTCTGGTAAAACTTGCACTATCAAGTTTCTCTTTTTGCCAAACCAACTCCACCATCATATCTACCATCTAAAGAGACACCACCCAGCCAAAAACCAGACCATTTGGGTCACCCTAGAGCACCATGGCATATCATCAAGCACCTGGTGTGCATTCGAGAGTGTGACCAGAAAGGGACCAGCACGCCCGTTTTGCACCCACGGCACGCTCGAGCCCTGCCGACCTCCTGCTACCTTCCCTGGCTTACTTCCCACTCCCCTGCACCTCTCCTGCGCCAGCAAGCAACTACCCTGCACTGGAGCTCGACGCTAGCACCGGCCAGCGCCGCCACCGACACACGCCCGTCGCTGTCACGCGCCGTCCAGGACGCGTGGCTCGCCTCCGAGCCAGCCAGCACACTCTAGCATTGATGCAGGCCGGCACCGACCCCGCCGACCACGCCACCGCCCTCAACCACCTCCCTCGCCGCAGTAATGGCCGCCGCCACCATGGCTTCCTCTGGAAGCCGCGGCACCGCCTCTTCCTCCCTATAAAGCTCACCCCGAGCTCCCTCCTCTCGGGCGTCATCCTCATATCTCCCCGCAAGCCACCCCGAGCAGCCAGGCAACCGGAAACGGTCGCCTTCTTCCTCTCCGGTAGCTACGGCCACCGTCGCATCCTCGTCGATTCCGACGCCACCCGAGACTCCCCCTCTCCACTCTCTACACCAGAAGCCCCCTCGCGGTCCCGCAAACCCATTCCCCCACCCAATTTTGCTCGGGAGCCACCGTGCGCGAAAACCCCGATTCGCCATCGCCGGAGTTCCGCGGGAGAGCTCGCTGCCGACGACCCCGTGCTTCCCGGTGACCACAACGGGTACCCAGAGGATCGGTGCGGTCTCCTGGTTCCACGCATGTGCTCAGCCTCCCGAGTGATGCCGCCGTTCGCCGGGAATCGTCGCCGGCGACCGCGCTCTGTTCCGGCCAGAGGAGGGAGAAGGCCGGGTTGACCTCGGTCAAACCCGACAAGCGGGACCCACCCGCCAGCCTTGCAAGCCGCGGGCCCCGCCGTTTAAGTGGATACGGGCTCCCAGAAACTTGCCTTCGCGCGAGGAAAACGTACTAACAGGAGTACGCTTTCGACGTCGGCTGCCCCTCTGCGTGGCTGAGTGACTGGGCTTGGCCCAGTAGCGCCAGGCGGCTACGTTCCGCTCTGAGCGCGCTTCTGCTCTTTCCTTTTTCTTTTTTAGTAGGTTTCAATTAATTCTATAGAATTCAATTCTAAACCAAATTTTATGATTCAAATTTCTAAATGCTCATAAAATCATTCTCTATTATTCTAACTATAGAGAACATTTTTCCTAAGGCTAAATTTCTGCATGACCTATTTAATAGGTCATTTTCTAGTATAAGTCGACCTATATAATTCCTAGAATATTCCCCTCGGCTCCAAATCCAGTGAAACCAATTTATAAATGCTTATAAAATTATGCCTAATTTAATAGGGGCCACAACTCATTTTTATAAAATGTTTTCTGTAAAATTCTTGCAGATCCATTATTCCCTTGAATTCCATCTAATTTGAAATGTTCAAAAATTCTCATTGCTTAAAATCCAGTAGAACCACCTTGGTTATTTCTCATATAACCAGAGAGGTCCTAGAAAAGTGAGATCCACATTTTTAGAGCACTTTTATTTCCCTGCTTAATATTTGTGTGGTAATTGTAATATTTTTGAAAATAGGAAATGGAGGGAAGATATTATTTTCAAAACTTTTGGAGTGCACCCAATATTTCTGCATGATCAAGGCAAGCATCTTGAACACTTGATATGGTGATTGCATGGTTAAATATTTGCAAGAAAATTTGAATTATGAATGTGTTGAATTCAAATAAAAATTTGCATATTGCTAGTTATGCATGCATGATCCCTTGAAAATATTTTATCTTCATTTTAATATGAAGTATGAGTGAGCATGGTTATATTCACATGCCCATGTTGGTCCGGCCTAATCTGCACGAAAGAATCAAGTCACGAGAAACGTGACCGTGAAACTGAAATCTCGTTGTGACGAGAATGATCAGTGAGGGCATGTTGGGTCATGCCAGATGGTGACCCTGTTGGGTATTACCGAGAAAATATGTTGTGCTAACCACTGCAGGAAAAATTAAACCTCCGGAGTCGACCGTAGATCGAGTCTTGTTCCGGTAACCCCCATACTTGATTCGTGCTGCCACTTGTCCCTGCACAGGTAGGGTACGGCTCAGTAAGTTGTTATCCCCTTTCCCTGCACACACCGTACAGAGAGGCCGCGATGAAGGTTTCCAGGTACCGGTTATAATGCCAGTCATCGGGTCAGGGGGCATGGGTGTATCCGGCTGGGCCGAGAGGGGGGCACCCCTTGTAATCCGCGCGTATTAATAGTGATCCCATGCTATTCGAGATTGTAGTCTCCCCGACTTAGAGTTTTTCTTGAACAATGCTTTGGGTGATTCCTGGCATCTGGAAAGTTAAACTGGTGTGTGCTGGTCAGGTGTGTTTTCAACCCAAAGACCGTAATGGGAATTAGTCAGCGTCACAGTGCTGACTAAAGAAATCTCATACACGTGGGTAAAGAGTACACCCTCTGCAGAGTTATATCTATTCGAATAGCCATGTCCGCGGTTAAGGACTACAGTCTGGGTTGGTCAAGTGTCGGTCTTAGTGTTGGTCTCCAGAGGAAAATAATTAAAATTGAACATGATTTATTTTGCAGGATAATTATTGTGGCCACTGACGCTATCAGGAATATTATTGTTGTCATGAATATTATTATTTCATCACTAACGCTGTCATGGATATTTTTGATTATCATGAATATTATGGTTGTGAATATTATTGTTACTATGCATTTTATTGTGGACTAACCCGTTTCTCTTATTTTTATTTTTATTTTCCCGAGTGTCTCAGGGGCTGCATAGGCTACCCCGGACACTCGATTTTATTTTCAAGACCTCTCGTGGCGTCGCTTGAGTCTTGGATGGTCCTGTCTCGTCCGATTCTCTTTTAGACACCCGTTTGGCATTTCTTTTCAAGTCCTCTCGTGGCGTCGCTTGAGTTTTCGGGCGGTCTGTCTCGCCCGATTCTCTTTTAGACACCCGTTTGGCATTTCTTTTGGATTCTCGGGCGGTTCAGTCTCGCCCGATTGTCCACTTTTAATTTTCTTGGTTTGTCACTAACATTTTAATTTCTGCACATGCTAATATTTATCATGCCATGTTTTAAATATCAGTCAGCATGAGCATATCATTTAGTCCATCAGGGGCATATGCATTCAGCACCGTATTAATATTCATCATGCTATGCTTTAAACTTTATTCAGCATATGCATATAATTTAACCCATCATGATCATATGCATTCAGTATATCTTTTGTTCATTATGTTTGCGAGTACATTCAAACGTACTCACAGGCTTGTCCCTGGCTATTTAATTTGCCAGGTCAGGATTTCTACAAGGAGTATTACCACGACATCCATGTGGAGCTTAGGATAGCAGCCACGCGGGATAGGAATTATCCTGGTCAGCCGTTCCTGTGGAAATGGAGCCCCATCGATGTTGGAGAACCACGAGTCGCTTCCGTCATCCTCACTAGAAAATCATTGTTATATCATTAGACCTTTATGGTCTTGTATCCAATTCTTGTAATTGCTTGGTAATCTGTAACAAGGACGTGTCCACCAGTAACAGTAATACTGGGCTGGTGACGACACGAGGGGTTAATTTCTGGGATATCATGTCCCGGAAATCTGGCCCCGACAGACTTGGTATCAGAGCCAGGCTGACCATTGGCTAATCCTATCTTTGCCTGGTCATTATCCTTAGGTTTCCACACCATCCAAATCTTTTCTGTCCGTAGCCAAGCCCATCTCATCCGATAAGCCTGCACAGTAGCCATCCGACACCTTTTTGTCAGTCGGTGCCCAACCTATCAGCCCTAACCATAGGCCGTGTGCCTGTGGCCGACACCTGAGTTGTCCCACCCACAAGCCTGTGATGGAAGACTCTGCTGGCCTATAAAGGAAGCCTTGCCCAACTCAGCACATCACAGCCTTACTCTCAGTTCGATATCCAACCACGAAGATGCCTGGCCCCATCGTTCGCAACGAGACCACGTATGTCTTACCGTCGAGCCGTAGACGGTTATGAGCGTGGTTGCTGCTGCATCCAGCACTTATTTTCGGGATGCAATATATGCGATGTATTTTAGGGCGTATGTCACAAGCGCATTGCTATGTTTGCATTCTGCATAATATTGTTTGTTGTAATATGCATTTAATTCTTCCGCCCATAACAAATCTCGAGGACGAGATTTTCTTAAGGGGGGTAGAGTTTGTAACACCCCAAAAATTTAACCATATTTTTATTAAGTAAAATTTGGCCAGAAATAAAATTTTGAATTATAATAGGTCTTTTATTAATTTTATAGTATTTTCCGTTTTCTATTTTCCAAAATTCTTCCCTCCATTTAGATTTTTTTTTAAAACATTGTGGGATTTGGTAGTTGTCTAAAATCATTTCAATTATATTTTAAATAACAGTAGGGATTATTTTCATAATAAAATTTTGCCCAAGATAATTCTTTTAATAGCATTTTCAATTCTTTAATTGCCTCTGTTGCACTACAACTAATTTAAATAATTATTTAAAAGTTCCACAAAAATTATGAGGGCTCATGTGATACCTATAGATCACTTTTATGCAAAAACCCAACTTGGCCTTTTGAAAATTTTGAGCAAAACAACCTCTTTTCATTTCTGGTCCAGATTCAGCTTTGAACTACAACCCTATTTTTCCTTGTTCCAAAAATTCTGTAAATATTCCACCTTATAGTCCTCCCTAAGAAACACTTAAGTCCAGGAGATCAGCCCCATTTGCATCAATTTGATCCACCAAATTATTCCCTGCAGTTTCTGTCCAGAACTGAATTCTGGTAAAACTTGCACTATCAAGTTTCTCTTTTTGCCAAACCAACTCCACCATCATATCTACCATCTAAAGAGACACCACCCTACCAAAAACCGGACCATTTGGGTCACTCTAGAGCACCATGGCATATCATCAAGCACCTGGTGTGCATTCGAGAGTGTGACCAGAATGGGACCAGCACGCCCGTTTTGCACCCACGGCACGCTCGAGCCCTGCCGACCTCCTGCTGCCTTCCCTGGCTTACTTCCCACTCCCCTGCACCTCTCCTGCGCCAGCAAGCAACTCCCCTGCACCGGAGCTCGACGCTAGCACCGGCCAGCGCCCCCACCGACACACGCCCGTCGCTGTCACGCGCCGTCCAGGACGCGTGGCTCGCCTCCGAGCCAGCCAGCACACTCTAGCATTGATGCAGGCCGGTACCGACCCCGCCGACCACGCCACCGCCCTCAACCACCTTCCTCGCCGCAGTAATGGCCGCCGCCACCATGGCTTTCTCTAGAAGCCGCGGCACCGCCTCTCCCTCCCTATAAAGCTCACCCCGAGCTCCCTCCTCTCGGGCGTCATCCTCATATCTCCCCGCAAGCCACCCCGAGCAGCCAGGCAACCAGAAACGGTCGCCTTCTTCCTCTCCGGTAGCTACGCCCACCGTCGCATCCTCGTCGATTCCGACGCCACCCGAGACTCCCCCTCTCCACTCTCTACACCAGAAGCCCCCTCGCGGTCCCGCAAACCCATTCCCCCACCCAATTTTGCTCGGGAGCCACCGTGGGCGAAAACCCTGATTCGCCGTCGCCGGAGTTCCGCGGGAGAGCTCGCAGCCGACGACCCCGTGCTTCCCGGTGACCACAACAGGTACCCAGAGGATCGGTGCGGTCTCCTGGTTCCACGCATGTGCTCAGCCTCCCGAGTGATGCCGCCGTTCGCCGGGAATCGTCGCCGGCGATCGCGCTCTGTTCCGGCCAGAGGAGGGAGAAGGCCGGGTTGACCTCGGTCAAACCCGACAAGCGGGACCCCCCCGCCAGCCTCGCAAGCCACGGGCCCCGCCGTTTAAGTGGAGACGGGCTCCCGGAAACTTGCCTTCGCGCGAAGAAAACGTACTAACAGGAGTACGCTTTCGACGTCGGCTGCCCCTCTGCGTGGCTGAGTGACTGGGCTTGGCCCAGTAGCGCCAGGCGGCTACGTTCCGCTCTGAGCGCGCTTCTGCTCTTTCCTTTTTCTTTTTCAGTAGGTTTCAATTAATTCTATAGAATTCAATTCTAAACCAAATTTTATGATTCAAATTTCTAAATGCTCATAAAATCATTCTCTATTATTCTAGCTATAGAGAACATTTTTCCTAAGGCTAAATTTCTGCATGACCTATTTAATAGGTCCTTTTCTAGTATAAGTCAACCTATATAATTCCTAGAATATTCCCCTCGGCTCCAAATCCAGTGAAACCAATTTATAAATGTTTATAAAATTATGCCTAATTTAATAGGTGCCACAACTCATTTTTATAAAATGTTTTCTGTAAAATTCTTGCAGATCCATTATTCCCTTGAATTCCATCTAATTTGAAATGTTCAAAAATTCTCATTGCTTAAAATCCAGTAGAACCACCTTGGTTATTTCTCATATAACCAGAGAGGTCCTAGAAAAGTGAGATCCACATTTTTAGAGCACTTTTATTTCCCTGCTTAATATTTGTGTGGTAATTGCAATATTTTTGAAAATAGGAAATGGAGGGAAGATATTATTTTCAAAACTTTTGGAGTGCACCCAATATTTCTGCATGATCAAGGCAAGCATCTTGAACACTTCATATGGTGATTGCATGGTTAAATATTTGCAAGAAAAATTGAATTATGAATGTGTTGAATTCAAATAAAAATTTGCATATTGCTAGTTATGCATGCATGATCCCTTGAAAATATTTTATCTTCATTTTAATATGAAGTATGAGTGAGCATGGTTATTTTCACATGCCCATGTTGGTCCGGACTAATCTGCAGGAAAGAATCAAGTCACGAGAAACGTGACCGTGAAACTGAAATCTCGTTGTGACGAGAATGATCAGTGAGAGCATGTTGAGACATGCCAGATGGTGACCCTGTTGGGTATTACCGAGAAAATATGTTGTGCTAACCACTGCAGGAAAAATTAAACCTCTTGAGTCGACCGTAGATCGAATCTTGTTCCGGTAACCCCCATACTTGATTCATGCTGCCACTTGTCCCTGCCACAGGTAGGGTACGACTCAGTAAGTTGTTAACCCCTTTCCCTGCACTCACCGTACAGAGAGGCCGCGATGAAGGTTTCCAGGTACCAGTTATAATGCCAGTCATCGGGTCAGGGGGCATGGGCGTATCCGGCTGGGCCGAGAGGGGGGCACCCCTTGTAATCCGCGCATATTAATAGTGATCCCATGCTATTCGAGATTGTAGTCTCCCCGACTTAGAGTTTTTCTTGAACGATGCTTTGGGTGATTCTTGGCATCTGGAAAGTTAAACTGATGTGTGCTGGTCAGGTGTGTTTTCAACCCAAAGACCGTAATGGGAATTAGTCAGCGTCACGATGCTGACTAAAGAAATCTCATACACGTGGGTAAAGAGTACACCCTCTGCAGAGTTATATCTATTCGAATAGCCGTGTCCACGGTTAAGGACTACAGTCTGGGTTGGTCAAGTGTCGGTCTTAGTGTCGGTCTCCGGAGGAAAATAATTAAAATTGAACATGATTTATTTTGCAGGATAATTATTGTCGCCACTGACGCTATCATGAATATTATTGTTGTCATGAATATTATTATTTCATCACTAACGCTGTCATGGATATTTTTGATTATCATGAATATTATGGTTGTGAATATTATTGTTACTATGCATTTTATTGTGGACTAACCCATTTCTCTTATTTTTATTTTTATTTTCCTGAGTGTCTCAGGGGCTGGCTAGACTACCCCGGACACTCGATTTTATTTTCAAGACCTCTCGTGGCGTCGCTTGAGTCTCGGATGGTCCTGTCTCGTCCGATTCTCTCTTAGACACCCGTTTGGCATTTCTTTTCAAGTCCTCTCGTGGCGTCGCTTGAGTTTTCGGGCGGTCTGTCTCGCCCGATTCTCTTTTAGACACTCCTTTGGCATTTCTTTTGGATTCTCGAGCGGTTCAGTCTTGCCCGATTGTCCACTTTTAATTTTCTTGGTTTGTCACTAACATTTTAATTTCTGCACATGCTAATATTTATCATGCCATGTTTTAAATATCAGTCAGCAAGAGCATATCATTTAATCCATCAGGGGCATATGCATTCAGCACCGTATTAATATTCATCATGCTATGCTTTAAACTTTATTCAGCATATGCATATAATTTAACCCATCATGATCATATGCATTCGGTATATCTTTTGTTCATTATGTTTGCGAGTACATTCAAACGTACTCACAGGCTTGTCCCTGGCTATTTAATTGGCCAGGTCAGGATTTCTACAAGGAGTATTACCACGACATCCATGTGGAGCCTAGGATAGCAGCCACGAGGGATAGGAATTATCCTGGTCAGCCGTTCCTTTGGAAATGGAGCCCCATCGATGTTGGAGAACCACGAGTCGCTTCCGTCATCGTCACTAGAAAATCATTGTTGTATCATTAGACCTTTATGGTCTTGTATCCAATTCTTTTAATTGCTTGGTAATCTGTAACAAGGACGTGTCCACCAGTAACAGTAATCCTGGGCTGGTGACGACCCGAGGGGTTAATTTATGGGATATCATGTCCCGGAAATCCGGCCCCGACAGTAAGGCTGGTTAGAGGCTGTATCATGGCATATGGGAAGCTGACATATATGTTGTAGGAAGCGCAACATAGCGATAGCAACGAGACAACTAGCAAGCAAAGATAGTAGAGATATCCAAGGTCATGATCATCTTGCCTGAAATCCCGCTCGGAAGAAGATCGAGTCCATGAAGAAGACGAACCAACGTAGTCGAACGAATCCTCACAATCGCAACGGAACCGGAACTATCGAGAAGAAGCACAGCCAGAAAGAAGCAAACAACATGGTAAACACACAAACATAATCATGGCATAATGCACAACCAAGTATGATGCATGTCCGGTTTAAATAGGCATGGCATGGCAAAGTGCAACAACCAAATACTACACATTAAGTGAAGCTCAATATGCAACGAGTTGCATATTGACGAAACTCCACAACAATTATTTAGTTCAATCCCGTTTATCCTACTCATCAATATTAAATGTTGGTTAACATGGCAAGAGGTGAAGCATAATTAATCTACCTATTTAGGCAATTTAAATGAGGCTGGAGACAACACAAAACAATTTCGGAAAAACCCCATATGTAAATTTCGAATTTGGTATTGTTCTGCCTAATACACAATTTTAGTGTTGTTAAACAGCAAAATAAAGTGCACCACGTTAATCTACACATTTCTCTACCCCATTTACATATCAAGTTTATTTAATTCGGGGCTACGGTTATTTAGTTACGAAATAAACCATTTTAACATACCATTTATGCAAATTAATGCAAACAACAGTTTTAAACATGTTTAACATGGATGAAAGTTGCATATTGTGAAACTACATGAAATTCTAAGCATTTTACATATATATGTTTTATATGGATGCACGAGTGACAAGTTATTAGATGCATGATTCTAGGGACTAATCTGTAAAACTGCAGTTTTTCTGGAAATAGATAAATTCGCAGCAGCAGGGAAAAAATATATACGGGCCAAATCTGGGCGAACTAGGCATGCACAGGAGATGGTCACGGGATACAATAGAGCGCTCGGGGCGAGGTACTGGGCGGTTGCTCACCTCGGGCCTTCACAGGCCGGTCAGGGAGGCGGAGGCAGGCCGGGCGAGGCCGTGGCTGGGCCTTGGCTGGAGGCGGCCCAGACGACGATCAATGTGGGCGAGCAGTGGAGGCAAGCGGGCAGGGCACGGTCAACGCGGGCGCATGGCTCGTCCTCGACAACGGCTGGCGGCTGCGCGGGGCTGGGAATGGAGCAGCGGCGACGGGGATCTGGCGAGGGCGAGGCCGAGACACGGATCTGGGCGGCTGGAGCCCATCTCCGACGATGGTGGCTGCGGCTGGTGCTCCTGTTCGAGGCAAAGGACAGAGACAGAGAGATTAGAGGGAGAGAAGCAGAACAGAAAGAAGAGGAGGCAGGGCACGGCGACATGACCTGGGTGGTCGCCGGCGGCGGCTGGTCTGGCGGGGACCCGCGAAGAGGCGGAAAAAGGAGAAGCGGGCTTGGTGGCGAGGCAAGGCGGCAGCCATGGCGTCTGGCGGGAGCTCCTGTAGAGGGAGAGAGGGATCATGAGAGAGAGGGGAGGAAGAAGGAGAACTGGGAGACAGGGAGAGAAAGGGGCGGCCGGGCACTCATCTCCGGCTAGGTCCGGTTGCCGACGGTCGCGAGGTGGAGGCGGGGGCTCGGTCGGGCACGGGGATGCATCCGGATTGAGCGGAAGGAGCTCGGGAGGCCCTCCCGATCCGGATGGAGTGGGGCGCTCGGGAGCAGCGCCGTTCGGGCTCGGTGGGCTTTAGATGGGCTTGGCGGGATTGCGTGAGGTGGAGGAATAGGGCGCGGTGGAGGCGGGCTCAGGTGGCGGCGCGCCCGGTCTGGAGGCGCCACTTGGCGGCGGTGGGTTCAGCTGGTGCGGAAAACGAGGGTGAAGGCGGCGGCTGGCTAGGGGCTAGGGTTTTCTGCCCAAAAATGGAAGGAGAGGCTGGCTTAAATAGGCAGGTAGGAGTAGAAGGGGATTGGGGGTTGATTTCGGACCCTCCGATCGCAATTGGACGGTTCCAGTCGGAGGGGGGGTAGGCTGGTCTTAGTGGGCTGTGTAGAGGGTTTGGGCTGAGGAGAGAGGGAGGATGGCAATCCGGCACGGTTTTCGGAACATCAAAAACACCCGACATTTTGACCGGCTATAGTGCCGCTATAGTTATCCGTTGGGGAATCAAACGACCTCCGAATGGGACGAAATTTGGCAGGCGGTCTGCCTGCAATATAATAAGATCGCACGCCAGCTTTTAACCAATTCCGAGAACATTTTTATCCTACTTATAAAATAATATTTCAGAGGTGCCGCGGGCGCATGCGAGTGTGGTCGGACACAGAATGGACAACGGAAGGGACGGGGAGAAGCGGCAACTACGAACGGATGCAAGTTTTATGAAAACATGCAGATGAAATGCACACGATGACATGACGAAGTGCAACAAGCAAACGAATCACACGACAACGATGGAAATAAATGGAAGGAATCTAGAGCATCGGTCTCAGGGCGTCACAACCCAGGGGGTGCCTAGCCTCTGCGGCTGACCCGTGGGGCCAGGGTCCACGTGGCCGAGCAGGGGTACGCGTGGTGGCTGACTGGTGGGGTTGTGTAGGCACGTGTCGCTGACCAGTGTGTCCTGCTGGGCCCGCTTGGCAGTGGCTGCGGCGCGGCGCGAAGCAGGGAACAGAGGAGGTCGACGCCGGCCTAGAGCTACGGTGGAGCGGTGCATTCGAAGCGCGGGAGAAACCCGCACTCGCGCCGGACACTCACGGCACCGGACGTCGACGGAAATGACGCCGGCGATGAGGTAACCGAGGCGGCGACGACGAGCTCGCGGCTGTCGCAGCGATGGCCAAACGCTATGGGGGAGACGCGGGATCGGCTCTACGCAGCGGAGTGAGCTCGATGGACATGCGCGGAAGGGCTAAGGTGGCCAGGGCACCCATCGGAGACGAGGCCCGACGGCGACGAGCTCGGGCTCACACGACAGACGACGAAGGAGGGCGCAAACAAGCAAACTAAGGGCATGGGGAGACGCGGCTGCTGCAGTGCTGTTGGGCTGCTGGGCTGGGCCGCGCGGTGCTGTTGGGCTGCTGGGCTGCGATGCTACAGCTTCTAGGCTCGGCTGCTGCTGCTTTTCTTTCCTTTTCTTTTCTATTTTCTCAAACAGAAATAAGAGAAGAAAAGCACAGGGGGCTTGGGGAAGGGTGAAGCTGAGATGAAAATTGTTCTGAGCTCCAGGAAATATGTAGTATTTGAATTAATTGGTTTGGCAATTTTTAGAGAAAGAAAAATATATCAAGTTTGAACTTAATTCAAACTTGATGCATTTTTTATCCCAACCAAATCAATTCCAAAAATGATGAAATTTGACAGAGAGCTTAAGGACATGGACTAGAGAATTTAGAAATATGGTGAACATTAATTTGGGGCAGAAAAATTGCATCAAGAATTAAATTGGGAGAAAGAGGGGATTTGAGAGAGAGGTGATGGTAGATGGCTTGCAAAGGTGAAACCCAAGAGTTGGGTGAGGCAAGGAGATGCTGCTCACACATAACCACAATGCATACATGATGAGCACAACAAAATTAAAATGATGGATGCAATGCACATGACAAAAGAATGACCTGAAGATGAAATGCAAAATGAAAAGAAAGCAAAACACAACATGAGAAGAAGCTCATCCAACAAGATCATCATGACAATTCCATAAATGGCAAGGTTGGGGAAAACAAATTTGGAAGGATTACATCTGGGGTGTTACAGGTGAACTTCTGGACATCGCGCAACCGAGCCGGCTTGCGCATGCGCTCGATGGCTTTGATCTTCTCCGGATTGGCCTCAATGCCACGCTCCGAGACGAGGAAACCAAGGAGTTGGCCGGCCGGCACGCCGAAGACGCATTTCTCCGGGTTGAGCTTGATCTGGAACAAGCGCAGATTGGCAAACGTCTCCCTGAGATCCTCGAGGAGGGTGAGGTGCTACTTGGTCTTCACCACGATGTCGTCGACATAGACATGCATGTTCCGACCGATCTGTGGCAGGAGGCACTTTTGCATGCAGCGTTGGAAGGTGGCGCCGGCGTTCTTCAAGCCGAACGACATGGTGATGAAGGACGTCTTGAGGGCATCCGCCTGGTCCAGCTTGATCTGGTGGTAGTCGGAGTAGGCGTCCAAGAAGGACAGAAGCTCGCAGCCGGCGGTGGAGTCGATGACTTGGTCGATCCGAGGTAGGGCAAACGGGTCCTTGGGGCAGGCCTTGTTCAGGCTGGTGTAGTCGATACACATGCACCAAGTGTCGTTCTTCTTCAGGACGAGGACTGGGTTGGCCAGCCACTCGGGGTGGAATCCTTCCATGATGAACCCTGCTTTGAGTAGCCGGGCGATCTCTTCGCCAATGGTTCTTCGCTTCTCCTCGGAGAAGCGGCGTTGCAGCTACCGGACCGGCTTGGCGTCCGGCTGGTCGTGGAGTTTGTGCTCGGCGAACTTCCTCGGAACACCTGGCATGTCTTTAGGGGACCACGTGAAGATATCACGATTCTCATGGAGGAAGTCGACGAGCTCGCCTTCCTATTTGCTGTCGAGGCCAGAGCCCACGACAACGTACTCGCTGGAGTTGGGGATGGCCGGGTCGACCGAAACCTTCCTCGTGCCTTTGGCTGGCTTGAAGGACCCCTCGTCGGCCGGCTGCTTGAGCTAAGCCGGCATGACTGGCTGCTCGCCGGCAAGCGCGACGAGACGGTCGAGCTGGCGCCTCTCCTCGGCGATGACCAGCGACTCGGCCAGCTTAGAGCCGGCTTTGGCGCACTCTAGGGACTTCTTGTAATCGCCTGTGATGGTGATGATGCCCTTGGGACCCGGCAGCTTCATCTTGAGGTAGGCGTAGTGGGGGACCGCCATGAACATGGCCAGGGCAGGCCGGCCCAGAAACGCATGGTAGGGGCTGGCCAGGTCGACCACCTCGAACCATATCCGCTCGCGGCGGAAGTGGGGGCTGGTGCCGAACAGCACGTCCAGCCGCACCTTGCCAATGGGGGAGCACGAGGCGCCCGACATGATGCCGTGGAACACCGTCTGGGTAGGCTGCAGCTGGCTTTCCTCGATGCCGAGCTTGGTCATGGTGTCGCGGTAAAGGATGTTGATGCTGCTGCCGCCATCGAAAAGCACCCGCGAAAAGTGGCAGGTGCGCTTCTTAGCGACGAAGGTGGGGTTGAGGACGAGCGCGTAGCCACCCGGCGTTGGCATCACGGTCGGGTGGTCCTCCTAGGTCCAGCTGACGGGACGATCGGACCAGTGCATGTACTGGGGGACCGGGGGGACGACGGCGTTCACCTCGTGCTGGTACTTGCGCTTGCTGTGCTTGTCGTCGCCCTTGCTGGTGAAGACGACGTAGGCTGCATCCTGCTGCGGGTAGGCGTTGTTGGCGAGGGCGCCGGCTGCCGGAGGTGGCGGGGGAGGCGGTGGGAGCTGCGGGTCGGGACCTGGCGGTGGCGGTGGGAAATCTCCACGCATCAGGCACTGGGTGATGCTGCAGTTCCGGAGCGTGTGCGTGGATGGCTTCGCGCTGCTGTGGTGCTTGTAGGGTGCGTCCAGCATCTGCTCGAAGGAGAACTTGGGCTGCCAGGCCATCTTGCCGGTGCGCTGGTGCTTGACGCTACCTTGCTCGGCCGGCTGTTCCTCCGCCACGGCGGCCACTTGCTGGTTGTTGTAGCGAGGAGCCGGCTGCTCGGCTTTCCGCTTGTTGTTGTTGTTGTTGTTGTCTTGCCGGCGCTGGTTGGTTTCACCAGCCGGCTTTGGGGTGGCCGGCTGGACCGGGATCGGCTTGCCGTCCACATCGACGGTGATCTTTACGCGCATTGCGGAGTCGGCCGTGGCATACTTGTCCGCCACTGCCATGAGCTCCGCCAGGGTGTCCGGCTCATCACACATCAGCTGGTGCTTGATCAGGGTGCCGTCTCGGCACCCGTCGATGAAGTACTGGACGGCTTCCACTTCGTGGACCCCTTCGCAGGAGTTGCGCAGCTCGGTCCATCGCGTGAGGAAGTCGCGGAGAGGCTCGCCCGGGCCTTGAACGCACATGGAGAGTTGGCGAGGCCGACCCGATCGCTTATATTTGCTGGTGAAGTTGCGTAAGAATGCGTCCTCGAAGTCCAACCAGGAATTGACGCTGCCGGCCCTCAGGCTGTTAAGCCATGTCCGGGCCGAGCCGAGCAGCATGAGGAGGACGTAGCGGACCGCCACGCGCCTGTTGCCGCCGGCTATGCCGACAGCCGTGGTGTAGTCAGTTAGCCAGTCTTCAGGCTTGGTGATGCCGCTATACTTGGGGGTGTCGCGGGCCAATGTGAACCCTTTCGGAAAGGGCTCCTCGCGGATACGGGGTCCGAAACAGGCAGGGCCAACGGAACTCTCCTCCTTGAGAACCATGGACCGCGCCAGCCGGTCGATGCGATGGCGGGCGTCGGTTTCGTCGTAGGGCTCGCGGGGACCCAGCCGGCTTGCGACGGGGCCGCGTGGCACCGTGCCAACGGAAGCCGGCCGGGGCCGTCAAGGTGGCGGGGGAGGAAGTTCTGGCTGTTGGACCCGGTCGCTATCGGCCGTCTCGTCAGCAATGCCGTCGCCGGCCGTCGTGGCGCGGTTGTGCCGGCTCCGGCTTGCCCGGCGCCGGCCAGAGCGGCTGGCACTGCCGGCAGGGGAAGACGCCTACTGCATGTTCCGAAGGGCCCTCTCCAGGTTCGCGGTGTTTCCTGAAGTGGAGGCGGATGGCTGGGCCGGGTCGAAACGCTTTTGCTACTCGTTTGCTGCGGTGATGAGGTCGCGGATACGCTGCTACTGCTGCAGCAGCTCCTCGCCCTCCAGCAACTCGAGATCCGCCATGGCCGCCTGCGCCGCACGCATGTTCTTGACGGGGGTGTCGTAGACGGGCCGGCCTGCGCCTAGCGCACGGCCGATTGCGCCCCCGCGGATTCGCACCTCCGCAGCCCGGCTGGGCTCAGCGGCGGCCGGCGTGAAGCCGTGAACGCTGTCATACTCCCGCTGGGCGGACTCTAGCCGGCGCCGCGTTGCCGCGAGCGCCGTGGCCTCGACCAGCAGTTGTTGATGGTCTGCGCTGAGCTGAGCCACTGCGGCCGCCGTGTCGGCGTCAGGCGTGATGGGGTCTTGTAGGCTCCGGATTGTCTCGCCAGGCGGGTCGACCCGGCGAGATGGGGCCGCAGCCGCGGCAGCGGCGGCCTTCTCCTTGCTGCGCGAGGAGCTGGAGCTAGCGCTGATGGTCAACACCTCCGCACAGGCGTAGAGGATTGCGACGTCGTCGGAGACGGTGCAGCCAACGGGGACGGGCGAGTCGGTGAAGCTGTGTACCTCGCTAGGGTACTCGTCGGGGATGAGCGCGACGAAGACGCGCAGCGCGCCGAAAGGGATGACGAGGCAGCCTGTGGGGCAGGCGGCGTCCGCGCCTGGCGTAGCGTCGCAGTCGGCCGGGTTGGCCGCGCAAGGCATGCGGACCAAGCCATGCGCAATGCGCTCACCGGAGCTAGTGAAGGGCCTCGTCCAGAACTTGACTCCGGCTGACCCCACGAGCAGCCCCACGGTGGGCGCCAACTGTCGTGGTGAAATCACGGCAGATGCCATGAGATGGCTAAAAGTGGGGGGCTACGAGAGGACGCCGATGGGTTCCGGAGGCGAGGTCGGTAGGCGCGTGCGGGGGACACAAGGCGTACCCAGGTTCAGGGCCCTCCGGGGAGGTAACGCCCCTAGTCCTGCCGAAATGGGATGATAGGCTTAGGGGCTACAATGGTGCTCCTGGAGCTGTTCGGACAGAGGAGGAAGAAGGGGCTAGGCCGCCGTTCTACCTCTCCTGTGAGTGTGTGTGTGTGGTGGAAGATAGTGCGAGCGACCGCCCTGCATGGAGGCCTCCTGGGGGGTCTTATAGCTCGACCCCCAGGGTTACATAGGTAAAACTACACTCGGGGGGACCCGAACGTCGGCGTCTGGATCCAGCTGTGGAGCCCGCCGGCTGCGAGGCACTGTGGTCCGTCGCCTCGTGCGTCATGGAGTGGTTGGCGTCTTGGGGCTACAGCGGCGCGCTGGTGCTGACGTCGGTCGCTCTGGTCAGTGCGGTTGGCAGCCCTGTCGCCGCGCCTTCCCGAGGCGGATTACACTGTAGCCACGCTTTTGCGTCGTGGAGGGTTGTCTTGTCGTTGGGAGCGATGGGACAGCCGCTGACCTGTCGCCATCCGGCTAGCGGACAGCCGGACCCGGCCCGGGGCCGGTCCTAGCCGGCTCGCGTTGACAAGCCGGCCGGGCGGCCAGCCGGCGTGGAGGGGCACGGGCTGCCCCGAAGTTTTTTCTAAAAAGGGGCTCCGTGTCCGTTTGCCTACCCGGGGGTCATCCCCCCGTCACACCACGTGCGGCTCCTCGGTCAGGAGCGCCGAGAGCAGGGGAGTCGGGGGCTCCTCTGGTAGTGGAGCTGGGCATCGCACTCCTTGTACCCAGGCCACTGCAAAACGTCAAGCATAACGATTCATCAAAACTCTACTCCTCGATACGGAGGACAAAAATGATAGTTGGTGGGCAGAATCACTTACCGGGGGGGGCTTCATAGCCGTCCTCGAGGCCGCGGTCCTCCCCTTCCTTGGGGATCTTGTCCTTGGCTAGCTTCATGAGCTTCGTCCACATGGTGGCCAAGGTGGAGCGGAAAAAGGAGGTGATGGAGTCCATGTCCTCGGGCTTTTGCGCCCACATCGGGGTAGCCCGAAGCTGGAGAGGGAGTATGAGGCAGTTGAGCATGACGTTGATGACGTCGGCAAGTTCGACCTTCCCCGTGGTGGACCACCATTTGATCCTCTCGTCCAGGGCCTCCACCTCTTTTGGGTTCCCCCAGGCAATGCCCTTCTCCCTCCAGGACTTGAGCTTCTTGGGAGGCCTGCTACTTGTAGCTTGCGTTGGTATTATCCCCGAAGAGGAAGGGATGATGCAGCACAGTAGAGATAAGTATTTCCCTCAGTTATGAAACCAAGGTTATCGAACTAGTAGGAGAATCACGCAACACCTCGTTAGCAGTACCTGCACACAAACAACAAATCCTTGCACCCAACGCAAACGAGGGGTTGTCAATCCCTCGGCGGTCAATTGCAAGATTAAATTGTATATGATAGATAGATAGATTGAAACAAAAATACAAAATAAAATAAATAAAAGAAAATGGCAGCAATATTTTTAGGGTTTTAGTATTATGATTTAGATAGACCCGGGGGCCATAGTTTTCACTAGAGGCTTCTCTCAAGAAAATAGCATACGGTGGGTAGACAAATTACTGTTGGGCAATTGATAGAAAAGCAAATAATCATGACGATATCCAAGGCAATGATCATGTATATAGGCATCACGTCCGAGACAAGTAGACCGACTCCTGCCTGCATCTACTACTATTACTCCACACATCGACCGCTATCCAGCATGCATCTAGTGTATTAAGTCCATCAAGAACAGAGTAACGCCTTAAGAACGATGACATGATGTAGACAAGATAAACTCACGTATGAATAAACCCCATATTTTTACCCTTAATAGCAACGATACATACGTGTCATGTCCCTTTCTGTCACTTGGATTGAGCACCGCAAGATCGAACCCATTACAAAGCACCTCTTCCCATGGCAAGATAAATCAATCTAGTTGGCCAAACCAAATCAATAGATCGGAGAAGAAATACGAAGCTATAATAATCATGCATAAAAGAGATCAGAGAAGACTCAATTAATATTCATGGATAATCTGATCATAAACTCACAATTCATCGGATCCCAACAAACACACCGCAAAAAGTGATTACATCGGATAGAACTCCAAGAACATCGAGGAGAATATTGTATTGAAGATCAAAAAGCGAGAAGAAGCCATCTAGCTACTAACTATGGACCCGAAGGTCTGTGGTAAACTACTCACGCATCATCGAAAGGGCAGCAAGGTTGATATAGAGCCCCTCCGTGATCGATTCCCCCTCCGGCGGAGTACCGGAGAAGGCCTCCAGATGGGATCTGTCGAGAACATAAACTTGCGGCGGCGGAAAAAGTATTTCGTGGACTCCCCTGAGGGTTTCTGATTTTTTGGGAATTTATAGTGGAGGAATTAGGTCAAATGGAGCTCGGTGGGCCCCACGAGGTAGCAGGGCACGCCTGCCCCCCCCCCCAAGGCGCGCCCTGGTGCCTCGTGGGCACCCCCTGGGGCTTCTGGCCTCTTCCCGAAGCTTCTAGTGTTTATCTTGTCCAGAAAAAAATCTCCAAAAGTTTCGTGGCATTTGGACTTCGTTCGGTATTGATTTTCTATAAAACAAAAACAGGGCAGAAAATAGCAACTGGCACTGGGCACTAGGTTAGTTTCCAAAAATGATATATAATTGCTGTAAATGTATATAAAAACATCCAAGATTGATAATATAACAACATGGAACAATCAAAAATTATAGATACGTTGGAGACGTATCAGCATCCCCAAGCTTAATTCCTGCTCGTCCTCGAGTAGGTAAATGATAAAAACAGAATTTTTGATGTGGAATGCTGCCTATCATATTCATCACATATTCTTTTCTTTTATATCATGGACATTGGACTTGAATGATTCAAAGCAATAGTCTATAATTTGACATGAAGATATAAATACTCAAGCATGCTAACAAGCAACCATGTCTTTCAAAATATCAACGCTAAAGAAAGTTATCCCTAGCCCATTATGCTCAATCTTTGATCCATTCATGAAACACATTCAAATATTAGCTACATCCAATGTACAAGTATGACAATAGTGCTCTCTAGTTGGTGCTTTTGTAAGAGAAGATGGAGACTCAAATAAAATAAAAATTGCATAAAAGTAAATAGATAGGCCCTTCGCAGAGGGAAGCAGAGATTTGTCAAATGTGCCAGAGCTCAAAGCTTAAATTAGAGAGATAAAAATATTTTGAGAGGCATGCTTTTCCTGTCAACGAAAACGACCGAGAATTCCCATTATTTTCCATGCTAGACACATCATAGGCGGTTCCCAAACAGAAAATAAAGTTTATTTCCTTTCTACCATTCTTTCACAATCCATGGCTAGCCGTATCCACGGGTGCCCACCAAACCAACACTTTCCAAGGAATTTTGTTGTTATTAATTTTTGATTCATTGTGGGACTGGGCATCCCTATTACGAGCCACTCTCTCGTGCAATGACAAGTGAATAAACACTCATCGTGAGAATAACACACCTAGCATGGAAAATAATGGCCACCCCCTGCCGCTTCATGAGCGGTACGGGCACACAAAACGGAAAAATTATTTTGAAAATTAGAGTTGGCACACGCAAATTTACTTAGAACGGCATTGAAATACCGCATATAGGTAGGTATAGTGGACTCATTTGGCACAACTTGGGTTTAAGGAGTCTGGATGCACGAGCAGTATTTCCGCTTAGTACAAATGAAGGCTAGCAAATAGATTGAGAAGCAACCAACCAAAAAACGAAAATGGTCATAAACATGCATTGAACATAACTAACACCGAATAATGCACCATAAGTAGGATATAATTTCATTGCATAACTATTGACTTAATGTGCATGCATAGGGAATCACAAACCTTAACACTAATATTCTTACTAAATCACAATTACTCACTAACATGACTCACATATTATCATTTCCATATCGCAAATTTTTTGCAAGGAATCACACTTATCATATCCAATGATCTATATGAAAGTTTTTATTATGTCCTTCTTGAATATTCATCACTTTGGGACTAAATTCATATCTTGTGCAAATTACCGTTACTATCATCAACTCTCAAAAAGATTTAAGTGAAGTATGAGAGTGCAAATATTTCTTCAAAATTTCAATCTTATCAATTCTCAAAATAATATAAGTGAAGCATGAGAATTTATTTCTTCAAAATTTCAATCAAATCTCAAAATAATATAAGTGAAGCATGAGAGTTCATTTCTACAAAATTTTAATCAACTCTCAAAATAATATAAGTGAAGCATGAGAGTTCATTTCTTCAAAATTTAGCCACCACCGTGCTCAAAAAGGATTTAAATGAAGCACTAGAGCAACTGCCTAGCTCAAAAAAATTTAAGTGAAGCACATAGAGTATTCTAACAAATGATGATAAATGTGTGGCTCTCTCAAGATAGGTGTGTTCAGCAAGGATGATTGTGACAAACTAAAAAGCAAACAAAGCAAAGACTCATATAATACAAGACGCTCCAAGCAAAACTCATATCATGTGACGAATAAAAATATAGCTCCAAGTAAAATTACCGATGTTTGGTAGAAGAAAGAGGGGATGCCTTCCGGGGCATCCTGTAACACCCTGGTTTTCGCTCCTTGTTTTTTTTCCTTCACGGGATTTGACTCCTGTCTTTTTTTTGGTGTTATCGGATTTCTTCGCTCTTGGGTATATGAAGATGGTCATTTAGCCTTGCCTTTCTTGTCCAACCAGAGATTCTCCCCAGACCAACCTTGCCACCCAAGATATATTCTCAGGATGTTGCCGCTGAAGCCCTACCTTCCGAGTTACCGGAAGGGAAACCCTAATTCCTTCCGTTACAAGGGAACCCCAATTTCCTTTGATCTGTTGTCTCCCAAATTTTTCCCAGAGACTCTCCTATATCTATAAACCCTGGATATGGAAAAATATTGCCAAGACATTTGCAATATTTTTCATTTAAAATTAATTCCTTTTTTTGCCAGTTAAAGGAATTAAATCCAGGAAAATATCTATCCATCCCCAAAGTTCATGAAAACTTGTGGAGGCATTCTTTGTGATCATATTGAGCCCACATAAAAATATTGGCCATAATTAAATAAGGGAAATTGCATTTTCCTATTTTAAGCCAATATTACATTTTGGGCCCTTTCCAAAGGAACTACCATTTTGGTAGCTAGGAAAAATCCCAAATAAATTGTGGAGCCTCTCCTATCCATATCTTCACCATTTCCATCAAGAACCCAAGTTCCATAGTTCAAATTTTGAGCACATCATCCAATTCTTGTTTCTGGACTTATTTTGAGGTTGTGAATCAACTATATTTTATATTGCTTCAAAATTCTTGAAATTAATCGAGGACCTCACATTCCCTATATAATGTGAGCATGCAAAAATTCATATTATTTTGCCAAGCGAATTTCTCTCAAAAATTCCATCTAGTTTTTGTCCAGCAGAAAGCTTTGTGAAGGAAGTACCACTTTGGCATTTCCAAATGAGCTTAAATTTTGCCAGTACCTCCATGCATCCAAATAACCTCCCTACACCAAATTTCATCTCAATCCATGTAGCCAATTTGTCCCAGTAAATTCAAATCCATTTATGTCCAGATTTCCACTTTGTGAAGGAAGTGATGCAAACAAGATCCAAATGGCCTCAAAATTTGCCAGCACCTACACCCTTCTACCACCCTTCATTGTGGCAAAGAACCAGCTCAATACCTCCAGCCGTTTCTCCACAAAAATTCAGCCATGTTCCTGTGCAAGATCAAAGTCAGCTCACATCTATCACTTTTTGTTGTCACTTGCATCCAAAACTCGATAGGTCAGCTCACTGACCTTTGATACATCTAGTAGACAAGGCCTTAGGTCCATTTAATGCCCAGGACACGCGGAGGCCGTGGTGACCACACGGTGGCTACGCCAAAATGGCGCTCTGCGCGATGAACCGCGACGGACAGCGAGCTCCAGCCGGCCATGGCTCGTCCGGGCATGTCCAACCGCTCCCCTGCGTCCGCGTGCACCCCCTCCAGCACCTTCCCCCTCCTCCTTCTTCCACCTCACGCCACGGTGAGCGCTGCCACGGCCACTGTTCGCCCGTGATCCTCGAGCTGTCGCCTCCCTCCCTGGCTGCTTCCTCCTCGAGCTGTCGCCTCCCTCTGGCGCCGTCAGGTCGGCACCGCGCGCGTCCAACGCCAGCTCACTGCGAGCTCCAGTCTGGTGATAGTGGTGCCATGGCGGCCATGCTTATCTCCCCGCCGCGGCCGTCTATAAATAGGTCACTCCCAAGCCTCCTAGAGCACACCCACCTCCTCTCCCTCCACCCATAGTCCTCCTCGGCCCCTTGTTCGAGCTCGCAGAGCTCTCATGCCCTCCCATGGCCGAGGTGCCGCCGCCGGACTCCACTCAAATTCAGGCTACCCGAGCCCTCTCCCTCCCTCTCACCCACTCGGTGGAGTTGCCCTAGCCTCCGCCAGCCCCGCCGCTTCCTCAGCCCTTCATCTCCGCAGCCGTGTCGTGCTTCCCATTCTCGCCGTCGCCGATGTCCGCCGCGGACAACGCCCTGCCTGCCCCAGTGCTTTCCCGGCGGCTGTGCTGCCCAGGGATGGGTGCGGCCTGATGTGCTGAGCACGCAGGTAGGCCGGCCGGCGAGATTGGTGGCCGGAGTCGCCAGGGATCGCTGTCGACCTCCCCTCCCTCTTCGGCCAAGCACGCGAGTGGGAGCAGGACGAAGGCCCTGCCAGCGGGACCCACATGTCAGCCTCACGCATTGACCTAGCTGACCGGTGACGTGAATAAGTGAAAGCGCACTCCGCGGTTTACGCTTACTGTAGTTGAAAACGTATTTTACCTGCGGCTTAGAGCAGAAATACGTTTTCTGTGCAGAAAAGCGTATTCTCAAAAGTACGTTTTCTTTATTCAGCCACCGGCCGAAACCCTTATATGGCGACCGTTCGTCAGTTAAGCGCAGAAATGAATACTTTTCTATTTGTTTTCTGCCTAAACAACGAACGGCCATAACTTTTCAACCGCCACTCCGAATCAGGTGATTCCAAAGCCCACTTTCTCAGTTCGTCGAGCCCGTTCCGATGATGTCACTTTCACAATATTGACACTTTCTAAAAATTCCCATTTTGCCCCTGCCCTCTATTCATCCTCTCCGAGAGGGGACCCTTTCCGGCAAATTTTTCCGCGAGGTGACCGCACTTCTCTCCGGTGAATCCATCGACCCCCAGGCAAGCCGACCATCTGATATATGCCCTAAAGCATTGCTCTGTGTTATTCTTGCGTGTTTAAATGAATATGCTTATGCTCGTGTGCATAGTAGTAAGCTGTATGTGACTCGGAGGAACCCTTGCTTGTCTTTCTTTGATGACGGCACCATGCCTGTGTTCTGTGCTGCTTTCGGCCATCCGGGGTGGATGCCGACTTTATATTTCTCCTTTCAACAACTGTCCCGTGTTCTGAGCTGCTTTTCGGCCGTCTCGGGCAGCTGTTGAATTTCTTTTTGTAGCAGTGACCCTATGCTCTGAGCTATTCCTCGGCCATCTTAGGGAACTGCTACATTCTTCTTGTCAACACCGTCTCATGCTCTGAGCTGCTTTTCAGCCCTCTTGAGCCGGGTTTGAGTTATTCCAATAACATTCCAGATCTGAGTTGTAAAGACCGTTCTGGTGGCTACTGGTTTATTTGCCGATTTCATGCAAGGATTCAAATGGTTGTCACTTACAGCTAGGACTTGTAAAGTAATAAACTTGCCATTTAAACATTGTTTCACTAATGACTCGGTGTGATATTATATGGACATTGGTTGTCACGTTTCCATAGCTGTTAATTCATGCATTGTTACTGCTATTGCAAGGATAAGAATATGACTTAATAATGACAACCTCCTCCGTCGGCTGGATCGAGTCATAGTGCCACCGAACCGAGCTCATCAGTGCAGCCACATTTGCCTTTATGGGATGGCCCTAGCTTGGTCTATTGTCGTGCCTCTTGTCGGTACCACCAAAGAGGGGGGATTATGCGTGCGTGCTACCCTGGCCCGGTAGGCGGCGATAATCCTGTGAGCCCAGTTTATGGTTATGTGCACAGGTCCCCGTTTGGGACCGTTTTGCTTGGCCACGATGGTGGCAGGTGTCAGGAGTGACACAAGGGCCACCCAGGACTTGACCCTGGGAGGGTATGATTGTCGGTGGGGCCGTAAGAGTGCCGGGCAATAGACAAGTTTTGTTGGAGCAGCACCCGTCCACCCGAATGGGAGCACGAGGCCAGGAGCTCCATAGTGTGGGTAAAGTGCGCAACCTCTGCAGAGTGTAAATCTATTCGAATAGCCACGTCCTCGGTCATGGGACACGGTTCATACTAGGTCACACTATTTGGTCTGTGTCGAGTCTGGAGGAATGAACCATATGATGTTACTAATAATGAACCAGAGAATGGTAAGGTTTGTCAGACTAGCAGTACAGATGCATGGACGTCAGATGATGTCAGGGGTATGATTGCTAGCCATGTGATGGCTATGAGATGAGCGGTTGGATGACCGCAAAGTTTGGATCGGATTTGGATCATGACATATTCGGAGTATGAATTATTTGCTTGATATGCTTTACCTTTCTGTATTTACTCCAATAGTTATCATGCTAGATAAACTTGCTATAACATGATGATTAATGCTGCTAGATGATTAATCTTGCTAGATAATCCTGCCATAACATAATAGTTAATGCTATTAAGATAACAAGTGCATGCTTGAATGCCATGGATTGCTTTGCTTGGTGTATATGTTGGTTTGGTTTGCTTGCGAGTACATTCAAAAGTACTCAACGGCCTTCAATGTGGCCAGGTTCACCTAAGGATCCGACGACCCCTAGTGAGGAGCCGGAGTGTTCGCGGGCTAGAAGAGTAACCCAGTCAGATCCCTGTGGATTGGAGCCACACCAAGACCATGCTGCCTTAGATAGAGCTTTTCCGCTGCCATCACCATTGTAAAATATCATGTAAGACTTATATATCCATTAATAGAAATGCCTGTGTTCATGATACTTGTTGTAAACGCGCATGCTAGAGTGATTTCCTGGGCTAGTGTGTGCGGCGACCGTCTGGCTACAGTGGTATTCAGGCGGGGCGCCACAACGGATAGTATCAGAGCTAGGCTGACTGTAGGTTACCCTAGCCGGATTTCATTGCCTCTTGCTCAGTAGAAAGCCCCGATGGATTTCAGCCATCTTCGCCAAACCGGCACGGCTACTATTGATCAAAAGGCAATATCATAGGTTTTTGGCTCCATTCGACCCCCAACTCTCGTGGCCTTTGCCTCCGGTGGGAAATGTCCGCACCAGGCAACGACCCGTGAGCCCTTAACCCCTAGGTGAACCAGATATCCCCACCTTGCTTGCTAACCATGGCATTTCTCTTCTTAAATCCAGTTTCCTTTGGGAAACGCTTACAAATTCCATCTTTCCCCAACAACCCTAGGATCGTTGACTAAGCCACTTTGGCTATGGTCGTGCGTTGAGTTTGATGTTCCCTAAGGAAGTAGTAGGAGCTTGACCCCAACTGCTACCAGGAGCATTGTGTGGTTTTGCTTCTAAGTCCTTAGAGGTGCATCGAGTGCGCTAGAATAGTTTTACTAGTGAATCTTCGGCCACATGTGTGAGGTCCGCAAAATTTGAGCTTTATTTGCTTTTTGTTTTTACGCGGTTCTTGTTTCTTTTCTCGATTTTGTTCTGTCGCTCCGACTGGATCCATCTGCAAGAACTGCCAAGGAAGACCAACATACAACTTGGATAATATCCAATAATCCAAATTCTGTAAGAGCCAAGTCAACTGCCTGATATTCAGAATATTATCACCGGATCCGTCAAGAATAAAGAATGGGTCAGAAGCAGAATCTGCGTGCAACTGACAAGGCCAGACTATACCTAAGGGAGTTTGCCTCAGAATTGATCACACCAAAGGAACAGTGAGATGAGCTATCAAGAATGGACATCAGTAAGAACAAATTATTTTATCTTGGATACAAGGATTATTTTAGTTAGTGGGATGAACCTTGAGTCTTCCTCAATGGACTCAAGAATTATTTATTACCCACAGAAGACATGTTTCAAGAATGTGAATGTGCGGAGAGCCACAACAAAACTCCGGTATGATAGTGCAAATTTCAAAGCATATCTTGGAATTCACCGGTGTATATACAAATTTCCGGGCACTGTGAACAAGGTTTGCGAGGAATATGGATGAGTTCACGGCCGCCCAGAATCAATGAGAATTTCGAATATGTGGAGGTTCAGCTAAACCGAATGGAATTATCCGCCAACTGCTTACTATCAGCATACATCTGGATTAATCATCAACACGAAGTCGGCAACCGTTGCAATGATCAGACCAGCAAAAGGACAAGCGGTGTGCATGACCCACGGAATATCTTCAGACAAGGTATGGCCTACACCAAGTTCCGGCTCCGCTATGGATAAAATTCCGGATATCTCAGAAGTAAGCCAGAACCAGCCACAGGACCGACTGCATATCACAGTAAAAGGGCTTCTGGTATAAGCAACCCAGCCTTCCTCTACAAGCTATCGGAAGGAGCTTACAATGCAAGACTCCCAATCTTCCATGCTACACCAGTTGGTGAGAAAATCTTCTGGGATACGGCACTCCCATCTCCCTCAGCATGCTACCGTAGAAAGCTTTCGGCATAAGGCACCTGACCTTCCCCAGTAAGCAATCTGAGGGGAAGCTTCTGGGGTATGATACCCAGCCTTCTTCGGCACGCTACCTTGACAGAAGCTTCGAGCATAAGGTATTCAACCTTCTTCAGCACGCCAACGTGCCCACAACAATCTTGTCAGAAGCATGAACTAGTTCGGACACACGTCCACCTCCGAGCTCAATTGATTATGAAAGGATCTATCCTACCTTATATATGTTGTGGGCATGCAGTCCAGTGGATCAGTTCATGCGAGCCACTCGTACACGGGAATGGCTGTGTTTAGAGAAACATTGGCCCCATATTGCGAAGAAGGATACGAACGCAGCAATCCCTATGAGATATGCAGGAGTAAGTTATGATACGACCAAGGAGCCGTGTTGGTCAGTCATGATAGCTCCACAAACAGGATCCCTCAGGAATAAAGGAGTTTTGGATAAACCACCTCCGTGACGGTCAACAAGATATAGCTTCACGGAGAGAGTGATATTGCCAATCCTTATCAGACTCTTGCATATGCGGCCACAACAATGCAGCCAGCATGTCATACTCATCATAAATATAGGCCATCAACCAAGATAAGAGGCTATGCTCCGTAAGATGCGCCGAATAATAGCCAAACGATGCTCAGCTCAGTGCTCATTGCAAGGGCTGCAAAGGATATATATGGCCAAGCTACCTCAGCGATCGACAGAGTTTGACGGTCTATATGGAAACAAGGTGATATGGAAATAATCATTCAGTCCCGAAAGAAAAGTAGAAATATGGTATGGGACATAGGGAATATGATACATTCTGTGTCAGCTCAGACCTCTAGACAAAGCAGCTAGCTCCAGGTCATGGAAACCAAGCTATTTATCGATACTACCCGCTACCCACCAACCCTAGACAACAGACCGCCAGGACAAAAGGTACACCTGACAGGAAAGAGAAGGATTCAATATAGCTATGTGAAAAAACAACGCCTGGGCCATCAGAAGAGGCAGTTAAAAGGCCAGTAAACCAACGAAGACAAGACAGCTGATGGATCCAAGTCGCACACAGGTATGTCCCCCTAGCCGGGAGGTAAGCCCGGAAATCTCGAGGACGAGATTTTCTTAAGGGGGGTAGGTTTGTAACATCCTGGTTTTCGCTCTTTGTTTTTTTTCCTTCGCGGGATTTGACTCCCGTCTATTTTTTGGTGTTATCGGATTTTTTCGCTCTTGGGTATATGAAGATGGTCATTTAGCCTTGCCTTTCCTGTCCAACCAGAGATTCTCCCCAGACCAACCTTGCCACCCAAGATATATTCTCAGGATGTTGCCGCCGAAGCCCTACCTTCCGAGTTACCGGAAGGGAAACCCTAATTCCTTCCGTTACAAGGGAACCCCAATTTCCTTTGATCTGTTGCCTCCCAAATTTTTCCCAAAGACTCTCCTATATCTATAAATCCTGGATATGCAAAACTATTGCCAAGTCATTTGCAATATTTTTCATTTAAAATTAATTCCTTTTTTTGCCAGTTAAAGGAATTAAATCCAGGAAAATATCTATCCATCCCCAAAGTTCATGAAAACTTGTGGAGGCATTCTTTGTGATCATATTGAGCCCACATAAAAATATTGGCCATAATTAAATAAGGGAAATTGCATTTTCCTATTTTAAGGCAATATTGCATTTTGGGCCCTTTCCAAAGGAACTACCATTTTGGTAGCCAGGAAAAATCCCAAATAAATTGTGGAGCCTCTCCTATCCATATCTTCTCCATTTCCATCAAGAACCCAAGTTCCATAGTTCAAATTTTGAGCACATCATCCAATTCTTGTTTCTGGACTTATTTTGAGGTTGTGAAGCAACTATATTTTATGTTGCTTCAAAATTCTTGAAATTAATCCAGGACCTCACATTCCCTATATAATGTGAGCATGCAAAAATTCATATTATTTTGCCAAGCCAATTTCTCCCAAAAATTCCATCTAGTTTCTGTCCAGCAGAAAGCTTTGTGAAGGAAGTACCACTTTGGCATTTCCAAATGAGCTGAAATTTTGCCAGTACCTCCATGCATCCAAATAACTTCCCTACACCAAATTTCATCTCAATCCATGTAGCCAATTTGTCCCAGTAAATTCAAATCCATTTATGTCCAGATTTCCACTTTGTGAAGGAAGTGCATGCAAACAAGATCCAAATGGCCTCAAAATTTGCCAGCACCTACACCCTTCTACCACCCTTCATTGTGGCAAAGAACCAGCTCAATACCTCCAGCCATTTCTCCACAAAAAATTCAGCCAAGTTCCTGTGCAAGATCAAAGTCAGCTCACATCTGTCACTTTTTGCTGTCACTTGCATCCAAAACTCGATAGGTCAGCTCACTGACCTTTGATACATCTAGTAGACAAGGCCTTAGGTCCATTTAATGCCCAGGACACGCGGAGGCCGTGGTGACCACACAGTGGCCACGCCAAAACGGCGCTCTGCGCGATGAACCGCGACGGACAGCGAGCTCCAGCCGGCCATGGCTCGTCCGGGCATGTGCAACCGCTCCCCTGCGTCCGCGTGCACCCCCTCCAGCACCTTCCCCCTCCTCCTTCTTCCTCCTCACGCCACGGCGAGCGCCGCAGCGGCCACTGTTCGCCCGTGATCCTCGAGCTGTCGCCTCCCTCCCTGGCTGCTTCCTCCTCGAGCTGTCGCCTCCCTCTGGCACCATCAGGTCGGCACCGCGCGCGTCCAACGCCACCTCACCGCGAGCTCCAGTGTGGTGATAGGGGTGCCACAGCGGCCATGCTTATCTCCCCGCTGCGACCGCCTATAAATTGGTCACTCCCAAGCCTCCCAGAGCACACCCACCTCCTCTCCCTCCACCCATAGTCCTCCTCGGCCCCTTGTTCGAGCTCGCAGAGCTCTCATGCCCTCCCATGGCCGAGGTGCCGCCGCCGGACTCCACTCAAATTCAGGCTACCCGAGCCCTCTCCCTCCGACTCACCCACTCGGTGGAGTTGCCCTAGCCTCCGCTAGCCCCCCCTCCCCCGCTTCCTCAGCCCTTCATCCCCGCGGCCGGGCCGTGCTTCCCATTCTCGCCGTCGCCGATTTTCGCCGCGGCTAACGCCTTGCCTGCCCCAGTGCTTCCCGGTGGCTGTGCTGCACAGGGATGGGTGTGGCCTAATGTGCTGAGCACGCCGGTAGGCCGGCCGGCGAGATTGGTGGCCGGAGTCGCTAGGGATCGCCGTCGACCTCCCCTTCCTCTTCGGCCAGGCACGCGAGTGGGAGGAGGGCGAAGGCCCTGCTAGTGGGACCCACATGTCAGCCTCACGCATTGACCAAGCTGACCGGTGACGTGGATAAGTGAAAGCGCACTCCGCAGTTTACGCTTACTGTAGTTGAAAACGTATTTTACCTGCGGCTTAGAGCAGAAATACGTTTTCTGTGCAGAAAAGCGTATTCTCAGAAGTACGTTTTCTTTATTCAGCCGCCGGCCGAAACCCTTATATGGCGAACGTTCGTCAGTTAAGCGCAAAAATGAATACTTTTCTATTTGTTTTCTGCCTAAACAACGAACGGCCATAAATTTTCAACCGCCACTCCGAATCAGGTGATTCCAAAGCCCACTTTCTCAATTCGTCGAGCCCGTTCCGATGATGTCACTTTCACAATGTTGACACTTTCTGAAATTGCCCATTTTTCCCCTGCCCTATACTCAGCCTCTCCGAGAGGGGATCCTTTCCGGCAAATTTTTTCGCGAGGTGACCGCACTTCTCTCCAGTGAATCCATCGACCCCCAGGCAAGCCGACCATCTGATATATGCCCTAAAGCATTGCTCTGTGTTATTCTTGCGTGTGTAAATGAATATGCTTACGCTCGTCTGCCTAGTAGTAGGCTGTATGTGACTCGGAGGAACCCTTGCTTGTCTTTCTTTGATGACGGCACCACGCCTGTGTTCTGTGCTGCTTTCAGCCGTCCGGGGTGGATGCCAACTTTATATTTCTCCTTTCAACAACTGTCCTGTGTTCGGAGCTACTTTTCGGCCGTCTCGGGCAGCTGTTAAATTTCTTTTTGTAGCAGTGACCCTATGCTCTGAGCTGTTCCTCGGCCATCTTAGGGAACTGCTACATTCTTCTTGTAGGAGATATGCCCTAGAGGCAATAATAAGTGTTATTATTTATCTCCATGTTTGTAGTTAAGTTTATATTCCGTGCTATAACTGCTATGGTTCTCGAGTCTGCAATAACCACGAGGCTCGGAGGAAGACTCATATGCACTTGTGGAATAATAAACGGTAAAATGTATTCCTAGTCTGGCCTCTAAGACTAGCTCAAGTGTTGCATGATGGTTCTGTTTTCCTGATCATGGGCATGGATATGCCGGCAACTTTGAGGGCACAATGTTAGGAGAACACTTGTGTTGAATCGACCCGAATTGATGTTATGCTATGAGATACATTCATCACAAGTTAATGGTTAATAACACAGGGAAAGTTAATGTTTGCATAATTCCTTGGACCATGAGAGTATCGAGTTTCTTCGTGCTTGCTTCATGAACTTTGGGGTTTGTTAAACGTCATCCGTAAATGGGTGGCTATTACGGTGGCTTACGGGTTCATCGAAAAGTGTGTCAAGGGACTTGATAGCTCAAGATTGGGATTTGCTCCTCCGACGATGGAGAGATATCTCTCGGCCCTCTCGGTGTTACAGCATCCACCATCATCTGGCCAGACACAGTGTGATTTGATCACAGGGATGCCGGAACACGGAAACGAGAAAAGAGAACAAAACCGGTAACGAGGTAACTGGTATTGTGGACAAGTGTTGATCCACGGGGATGCCAATAAATCTCACCTCGGGTATTTGTAAAATATCGCGAAGCAACTAAAATAGCACACGGCAACTGGAGGTTCACTCGAATATTCATTCGTGTGGGTATAGGGGTCAATATGGGTGTCCATGGCTCCGATGTTGATCATTGATCGGAAAGTGTTCCGAGTCATGTCTATACTTCACCGAACCTATAGGGTCACACGCTTAAGGGTCATCTATCTGCTGAATGCTAGACAGGGAGTCTGAGAGAAAGTCACCGGAAAAGTTTCGGAGACAACGGAAAAGTTCCGGAGAGAGCACCGGAATAGTTTCGGTAAAACTGAAAAGTTGTTTCAGGGTATTCCATTAAGTCATATTGGTTTCGGCACACGCCTGGAAATTCATGGAGGGTGCTAGAATTGTTCTGGTAACTTCTGGAATTTTTCCAGACAGAAAAACAGGAAATGTTCTGGAGCAGCCGGAACCGCTATGGTAGCTTTTCGCTGAAGAAAAACATTGTTCCGGAATTGTTTCGGAATGCGTTCAAAATTGTTTTAGTGGGTACTGGAATTATTCTAGGCACACAGAAATAATTTGGGATTTATCGGACGCAGAAAAATGTCTTCATGAATAGTGAAAGTGCTTTTTGGTTTACTTTATGGAAAGCCACCTTTTAGGGCTTTTACCAAAAGGCTTCTAGAAGTCTTGGGGGCTAAGAAACCCCCCTTGGGGGCCCCCAAGAGGGTTGGCCGGCCACATGAGGGGCTCCTCCATGGGGCCCCACTTGCTCCATTACTTCCCCTTTATGCCCTTGTGGAAGTCTTCTTTCATGGGCATTTTGGGTTTTTTGGAAGTGCCCATCCTACCCCTTGGTTTTCCTATAAATAGAGGTGGAGAGGTGCTCTCCACACTCACTCCTTTCTCACATACAAGTGCCATGCATGATCTGGCTTCTTCTCTCCCTCCCCGCAAAATAGTTTTGTACAGCCGAAAGGCTGTCTGGGTTCCGGTGGGAACTAGTTCTGGACGGCGAAGCCCTGCCGGATAGATGACACCGTATGTGTGCAACTCTGCCGAGAGATTGTAGTTTCAGTCTTAGTTCGAGAGTGCCTCCCGAAGGGCTGTCCGAGTGACCGTCCGAGTTTCGAGGGTCCTCCCGAAGGGCTGTCCGATTGACCGTCCGAGTTTCGAAGGTCCTCCCGGAGGGCTGTCCGTGACACCGTCCGAGGGACTGTCCGACCGCCTCCCGGAGGGCTGTCCGAGGGGCAGACAAGGGAGTACATCCTCGCGGTTGGGAGGTTGTAAATCCTAGCTACGGGGATCTGCACCGCCGATCATCATCGACTCTACTTCCGCTGCGCTACGAGTCAGTAACGAAAAAGATCAAACCTTGTATGCAGTCTCCATAGTGGTCCTGGGCTGGTGCGTAGGTCAGAATTTTTTTGTTTTCTGCTACGTTCCCCTAGAGTGGCATCATGAGCCGTGCTATGCGTAGATGCAGGTTACGATCTAGAATACATAGAGATGTATGGGTGTTGCACAATATAATTTGTAGTAGATGAGTTCTGCTGCTGATAATTTATTGTGCGGGTAGCAGCTGAAATCTGTTACCCGATGTTCTTGTTGCTTCCCTGGAATTTGCATATTTCTGATCTTGATAATAGCATGGTGGAGTTTCAAAGTTCTGGCAATCTGCGATCCTGATTGATCAACGAAGTGCTAACAGTTCATTGAATTCCACCAAAGATGAAATTTCGCAGACGAAAGGGCAATGCAGATATGATCTGCACGGGGGTCATGCGTATGACAAAGTTCAGTATGGGCCTCGAGATTTTATTATCTCATGTTTCATACACCCCATAAAGTTAATCTAGTGACTTGAATAATCATACTTGATGATGGACGTTGGTAGCTGCGGTTTGTTCGAAACCTTAGAAGCCACGTAAAATGAAATTTTGCATAAACCGATTAGAGGCGTCTGACTTGGTTTTGCAGGATGGTTTTCATGTGCATATGATGTGGTATAGCAGTGCTCATAATAATTTCATTATGTATGAGATGACTATATGATGTAAATAAATTAACATGACCTGCGTGTCATGATTCGGCATGATGGCTGAACCCATATGATTGTCACTTTAATGACCTGCATGTCAACCTTAAGTAATGCACTTATTTTATTAGCTATAGAGATAGCAATATTATCTGGTGCATCGACAAGGTGGTGGCAAACTTCGCGAAGGTGAACACCGACGCGAATGCCGAAGACGAAGAAATACAAGACTTCTCCGTCAGAAAGGGCTATACCATATCATGCTATTATGAATTGCCTGAGATGTTTATCCCTTATGATGCACCCTTCTTGATTGCGTGGTAGTCGCCTTTTATTAGGGTCATCTCTCACTTAAAATATCAAGTAGTTAGTGTTCTTCCAAGTGTAGCACCGTCACAGCACCTATCTTTTCGGGGTGCGCCATGGATGCATGGGTACGAACGATTAGAGAAGTGTGAGGCGGGTGAGGTCAGACCTCGCAGCAAGATCACTTGGTTTTCTTAACGTTCATGGCAGGATCATCCTGAGCTCGGAACACACGCATCGAAAGATGAACAAGAGTCACATAGAGATGTGATCGGCAAGTTGGCCTACCGATTAAAATTCCCGTCATGAGATGAGGATTCTATGGCGATGAATTGAAGTCTGGATCTTGTATCACTCAAAATCAATTATGAGAGATATTGATTTGAGTGGGAGCGCACTTTAGAATTAATTCTTTTAATTCTTAGTGCAATTAATTATGGACACTGTCTAAGTGTTATATCCATAATAGTTATAGAAGAATGGCTCGCGTTTCCACCTTCCCTATTAAAATTGAATAAGTTGTTAAATATCTGGTTAGAACTTTACGGTTGGTAACATAATGTGAGGATTGTCCTCAAGAGTGCCGAGAAGGACTTTGTCCTATCGCATGCTTTTGGTATTCTCCCGCTAATGCTATGGATAATGTGACTCTCGTCCTTTGATCCAAAAGCTAGAATTCCGTTACGGTCAAGTAAAATATGTTTGCTTCCATGAGACCCGAACTTCAAAAGTTTGGGATAGCTATGTGATATTCATGGAACTGAAAATTAGTTTCAGATACAAACAAAGGCTAGAAGATATGGGATATCCAAAGCAATGTTTGTTTTGCAAACTGTTAGTAAAAGTGTTTACTATGCTTTTGACTAATAACAGAGGGATCCAGAAGAACGCCTATCATGTGATGAAGGTGAATAAAACAACAACTTAAGAGAAAGGAAATGTCCAAAGGGTGTTAGTGTGACTTACACACCTAGGAAGTCTGGGGCTGAGGCCACTCTTCAAGTTGGTGTTTCTTCTGAGAGTAGGAGAATTATTGGAAGTAAAACTGTTAGAAGTATAAAGGCAAAAAGAGAGAAGATTGGAATATCCAGCTCATGTATGAAAGTCATACAAGCTATTGATGTATAAAAGGCTGGCCAAAGAAATAGTTCTTGGGAATTGTGATTAAATTGTTAGTCACTAATTTTTGGGTATTGTGAGTTGATCACAGAAATACCTGCTCGATTGCTTTCCGTTGCAATTCGATGCAAGAACTACTACGGCCTAAAAGACTGGCCGGAGTGAGGTTCAGATACGCGCTAGGAATATAGTAAATGTTACTATACCTTCCATCAGTGTATTACCCTCTGTATTTATTTTCATGATTCATTTTAGAGTTTTACACACTCTAGCCCATTGCATAAGGTATCTTGCAAGAAGGTTGTTCATAAGAGAACTTTTTGATGTTCGGTGTTATGAATAACATAAGGGCCATACTTTCATTATGAATGAGATGTATGTTATGAATATTGATAATAATACATTACCTCTGTATTTATTTTCATAAATCATTTTAGAGTTTTATACACTCTAGCCCATTTGCATAATGTTTGTTGCAAGAGTGTTGTTCATGAAAGAACAATTGTTGTTCGGAATCATGAATAACATAAGGGCCATGCTTCCATCGTGGATGGGGTGTATGTTATGAATATTGATGGTAATATGATACATCCATAACACTGACGCTAAATGTCGCAAGACTAAGAGAATACCACACATGTGTGGCACTGCATTTGGTCACATTGGAGAAACCCGCATGGAGAAATTCCATAATGATGGATTTTGAAGTCGTTTGATTACGAATCATCTGACACTTGCAACTTTCCTCCAAAAAGTGAAGTGACTGAAATACTGTTCACAGGCCATAAGGAACGAGCAACGAACTTATTGGTGATCATACATTTTGATGTATGTAGTCCGATAAATGTTGTTGCTAGCAGTGGATTTATCTATCTTCAAAAATGACTCAAGTAGATATATGGATATTTACTTGATGAGACATAAGTCTGCATCTTTTGAAATCATTCATAAGGTTTTCAATATGAAGTAGAAATTATTGTAACAAGAAAATTATGTTTCTGCAATTTGATTGCGGAAAGGAATATTTGAGTTACAAGTTTAGCGAATGTCTGATGAGTTGTGAAAAGAGTTTCATAACTTACACCTCCCGGAACACCACTGTGAGTGGAATGTCTGTGAAGATGTATTCAAACCATTTATGACATGGTAAGATCAAAGATGACATAAATCAATTTGCCATTATCCCTTTTAAAGTAATGCTTTAGAGACTGCGGCTTTTACACTGAAAAGAGCGCCATCAGGTCTGTTGAAATGACGCCATGGTATGGTACGCCCAACCATGCTTTGTCTTTTCTTAACATTTGCAATATGGGGCTTGTGTAAAATATTTACAAACCTATTCCAAATCAGACAAGTACTACTTTGTAGGTTATCCCAAGTAATTGGGAATTCCTCCACCACTATACCGAGGCAAAAAGTTTTGCCACAAAAACGGTATGCTTTTGAAGAAAATGGTTCTTGCAAAAGGTGAGTGGGAGGACAGTGCAACTCGACGAGATAACAGTATCTTCGTCATCAGATCAAAGGAAAGAAACCTTGGAAGTAATTCCAGAGTTTCCTACTGCGACTGATACGGAAGCCTCTACATAAGATGTATGGACTTCGGTCGAACTTACATCTGAACCACGTAGGCAAAACTCGTGCAAAGCTCTCAGGTGCGCAAGCAAGATATTGTTGTTAGACAACAGTATACCTACAATACACAAGGAAGCGTTGATGGGCCCTGACTCCGAAATTGGCTAAATGCCAATATAATCCGAGATAGTTTCCATATAAATGATTCAAGATTATATCTTGATAAACCATTCGGAAGACTTAGAGTCTAACGAACATTAATGGAACTATAAACTGATGTGGATAAAATGTTTTATCCATAAAGCTCGACTTGTTGCAATAACAAGTTCAAGGAGTTGACTACAATGAGGTTGTCTCACAGTAGCGATGCTTAAAGTCAGATCGGGTTAAACTAGCAATTAATACATATTTCAATCTTGAGATATGATACATGGATGCCAAAAGGATTTCCATGTAATGGAAATGCAACCTAGGACTTGCATGTGATATAGTCCAAGGTATTTTGTCAATCCAGAGGATGCTAGTAAGTATGCAAACTTCAGAGTTCTAGCAATGGACAGAAGAGAGCAAAATGGAGTTGCAATCTTCTTTTTTTGATGAAATAGTCAAAAGAGTTGGATTTCATCAATGGATAACGAAGATGCTTGTGGTTTCAAGAAAGTAAGTGGGATCATAATAATATTTCTAAAAACCTTGTGTGATTGACACATTGTTGATTGGAAATAATATAAATTTCTTGACACGAATTAAGACTTCATTAAAAATAGTTTTTCGATGAAGTGCTTGGGCTAAATAGCCTTGATATTAGGCATATTTATCTATGAGATAGAATTGCCTAATAGGCTAAAAGCCAAAAATACATATTGACAAGATGCTAAAAACAGTTTAGCATAAGAACGCCAAGGAGTGATTCTTGCCGAAGTCACATGGAAAGAGTTTTGCAAGACTCGGTGTCCCAAAACACTGATGAGCAAAATACATGATGGAGATTCCACACACTCTTGTGTTTGGATTAATCATGTATTCCATGGTATGTAAAACAACCAGATATGTCCGATACTCCCAAGCTATTGCGAGTATAGATACCAAAGTGATCAAAGTACTGATCATGGGACAACAGTGGAAAATGTCATTGAGTACTGGAGTAGCACTGATGACATGTTTTCTCGCAAGCAGAGATTATGAAGTGCTCGTTGTAAGTAATTGCACCGATATAGTCTTCATCAATACTCCATGCGATTTTCGATTTAAGTTAAGGGTTTTGTGTAATACACGATATGGTGGCACGGGGTTTTCGAAATCGTTCCAAACAGGTTACTGTGGCGAATTCTATAACAAAGGCTAAGTATGTTGCCGCTTTCAAAGTGACATAGAAGATGTTGAATCATACAGTTCGTTCATGAACTTAGTGTGGTTCCAAGATGGCTTTGGTCAATGGCACACTATTGAAGATAGTTTCTCCATAGCTCAGTCTGAGGAATCAAGGTTTGACCAGTGATTCACATATATACGAAGCCAAGGCCACACAAAATATGAATTTTGTGAAAACGTGAAAACGCGAGGATATGCAAAGATACACACGGAACTGAAGTTGTCAGATCCGTTGGACATCAGACTATACCACAAGCGAAGCATGTTTTACACCGGTATGCCATAGGTGTAAAGTGCATCAGCATTGACTAGATTATTGACTCTAGTGCAAGTGGGAGTCTGTAGGAGATATGCCCTAGAGGCAATAATAAGTGTTATTATTTATCTCCATGTTTGAAGTTAAGTTTATATTCCATGCTATAACTGCTATGGTTCTCGAGTCTGCAATAACCACGAGGCTCGGAGGAAGACTCATATGCACGTGTGGAATATTAAACGGTAAAATGTATTCCTAGTCTGGCCTCTAAGACTAGCTCAAGTGTTGCATGATGGTTCTGTTTTCCTGATCATGGGCATGGATATGCCGGCAACTTTGAGGGCACAATGTTAGGAGAACACTTGTGTTGAATCGACCCGAATTGATGTTATGTTATGAGATACATTCGTCACAAGTTAATGGTTAATAACACAGATAAAGTTAACGTTTGCATAATTCCTTGGACCATGAGAATATCGAGTTTCTTTGTGCTTGCTTCATGAACTTTGGGGTTTGTTAAACGCCATCCGTAAATGGGTGGCTATTACGGCGGCTTACGGGTTCATGAAAAAGTGTGTCAAGGGACTTGATAGCTCAAGATTGGGATTTGCTCCTCCGACGATGGAGAGATATCTCTGGTCCCTCTCGGTGTTACGGTATCCCCCATCGTCTGGCCAGACACAGTGTGATTTGATCATAGGGATGCCGGAACACGGAAACGAGAAAAGAGAACAAAATCGGTAATGAGGTAACTGGCATTGTGGACAAGTGTTGATCCATGGGGATGCCAATAAACCTCACCTCGGGTATTTGTAACATATCGCGAAGCAACAGGAATAGCACACGGCAACTGGAGGTTCACTCGAATATTCATTCGTGTGGGTATAGGGGTCAATATGGGTGTCCACGGCTCTGATGTTGATCATTGATCAGAAAGTGTTCCGAGTCATGTCTATACTTCGCCGAACCTATAGGGTCACACGCTTAAGGGTCATCTCTCTGCTGAATGCTATACAGGGAGAGTGAGAGAAAGTCACCGGAAAAGTTTCGGAGACAACAGAAAAGTTTCGGAGAGAGCACCGGAATAGTTTCGGTAAAACTGAAAAGTTGTTTCAGGGTATTCCATTAAGTCATATTGGTTTTGGCACACGCCTGGAAATTCTTGGAGGGTGCCAGAATTGTTCTGGTAACTTCTGGAATTTTTCCGGACAGAAAAACCGGAAATGTTCTGGAGCAGCCGGCACCGCTATGGTAGCTTTTCGCTGAAGAAAAACATTGTTCCGGAATTGTTTCGGAATGCGTTCAAAATTGTTTTACTGGGTACTGGAATTATTCTAGGCACACAGAAATAATTTGGGATTTATCGGACGCAGAAAAATGTCTTCGTGAATAGTGAAAGTGCTTTTTGGTTTACTTTATGGAAAGCCACCTTTTAGGGCTTTTACCAAAAGGCTTCTAGAAGGCTTGGGGGCTAAGAAACCCCCCTTGGGGGGCCCCCCAAGAGGGTTGGCCAGCCACATGAGGGGCTCCTCCATGGGGCCCCACTTGCTCCATTACTTCCCCTTTATGCCCTTGTGGAAGTCTTCTTTCATGGGCATTTTGGGTTTTTTGGAAGTGCCCATCCTACCCCTTGGTTTTCCTATAAATAGAGGTGGAGAGGTGCTCTCCACACTCACTCCTTTCTCACATACAAGTGCCATGCATGATCTGGCTTCTTCTCTCCCTCCCCGCAAAATAGTTTTGTAGAGCCGAAAGGCTGTCTGGGTTCCGGTGGGAACTAGTTCTGGACGGCGAAGCCCTGCCGGTTACATGACACCGTATGTGTGCAACTCTGTAGAGAGATTGTAGTTTCGGTCTTAGTTCGAGAGTGCCTCCTGAAGGGCTGTCCGAGTGACTGTCCGAGTTTCGAGGGTCCTCCCGAAGGGCTGTCCGAGTGACCGTCCGAGTTTCGAAGGTCCTCCCGCAGGGCTGTCCGTGACACCGTCTGAGGGACTGTCCGACCGCCTCCCAGAGGGCTGTCCGAGGGGCAGACGAGGGAGTACATCCTCACGGTTGGGAGGTTGTAAATCCTAGCTGCGGTGATCTGCACCGCCGATCGTCATCGACTCTACTTCCGCTTCGCTACGAGTCGGTAACGAAAAAGATCAAACCTTGTATGCAGTCTCCATAGTGGTCCTGGGCTGGTGCGTAGGTCGGAATTTTTTTGTTTTCTGCTGCGTTCCCCTACACTTCTTGTCAACACCGTCTCATGCTCTGAGCTGCTTTTCAGCCGTCTTGAGCCGGGGTTGAGTTATTCCAGTAATTTTCCAGATCTGAGTTGTCAAGACCGTTCTGGTGGCTACTGGTTTATTTGCCGGTTTCATGCAAGGGTTCAGATGGTTGTCACTTACAGCTAAGACTTGTAAAGTAATAAACTTGCCATTTAAACATTGTTTCACTAATGACTCGGTGTTATATTGTATGGAGATTGGTTGTCACGTTTCCATAGCTGTTAATTCATGCATTGTTACTGCTATTGCAAGGATAAGAATATGACTTAATAATGACAACCTCCTCCGTCAGCTGGATCGAGTCATAGTGCCACCGAACCGAGCTTATCAGTGCAGCCATATTTATGGGAAGGCCCTAGCTTGGTCTATTGTCGTGCCTCTTGTCGGTACCACCAAAGAGGGGGGATTATGCGTGCGTGCTACCCTGGCCCGGTAGGCGGCGATAATCCTGTGAGCCCAGTTTATGGTTATGTGCACAGGCCCCCGTTTGGGACAGTTTTGTTTGGTCACGACGGTGGCAGGTGTCAGGAGTGACACAGGGGCCACCCAGGACTTGACCCTGGGAGGGTATGATTGTCGGTGGGGCCGTAAGAGTGCCGGGCAATAGACAAGTTTTCTTGGAGCAGCACCGGTCAACCCGAATGGGAGCATGAGGCCAGGAGCTCCATAGTGTGGGTAAAGTGCGCAACCTCTGCAGAGTGTAAATCTATTCAAATAGCCGCGTCCTCGGTCATGGGACACAGTTCGTACTAGGTCACACTATTTGGTCTGTGTCGAGTCTGGAGGAATCAACCATATGATGTTACTAATAATGAACCAGAGAATGGTAAGGTTTGTCAGACTTGCAGTACAGATGCATGGACGTCAGATGATGTCAGGGGTATGATTGCTAGCCATGTGATGGCTATGAGATGAGCGGTTGGATGACCGCAAAGTTTGGATCGGATTTGGATCATGACATATTCGGAGTATGAATTATTTGCTTGATATGCTTTACCTTACTGTATTTACTCCAATAGTTATCATGCTAGATAATCTTGCTATAACATGATGATTAATGCTGCTAGATGATTAATCTTGCTATATAATCCTGCCATAACATAATAGTTAATGCTGTTAAGATAACAAGTGCATGCTTGAATGCCATGGATTGCTTTGCTTGGTGTATATGTTGGTTTGGTTTGCTTGCGAGTACATTCAAAAGTACTCAGCGGCCTTCAATGTGGCCAGGTTCACCTAAGGATCCGACGACCCCTAGCGAGGAGCTGGAGTGTTCGCGGGCTAGAAGAGTAACCCAGTCAGATCCCTGTGGATTGGAGCCACACCAAGACCATGCTGCCTTAGATAGAGTTTTTCGGCTGCCATCACCCTTGTAAAATATCATGTAAGACTTATATATCCATTAATAGAAACGCCTGTGTTCATGATACATGTTGTAAACGCGCATGCCAAAGTGATTTCCTGGGCTGGTGTGTGCGGCGACCGTCTGGCTACAGTGGTATTCAGGCGGGGCGCCACACATCCCCAAGCTTAGGCTCTTACTACTCCTTATTCCTTCATCCATCGTGATCTCACCCAAAACTTGAAAACTTCAATCACACAAAACTCAACAAAACCTTCGTGAGATCCGTTAGTATAACAAAATAAATCACTACTTTAAGTACTGTTGCAAACCCATTCATATTTTATTTTTGCATTATACCTACTGTACTCTAACTTCACCATGGCTTATACCCCCCGATACAATCCATAGATTCAACAAAACAAGCAAGTAGTGCATCAAAAACAGAATCTGTCAAAAACAGAACAGTCTGTAGTAATCTATTTAAAAGCCATACTTCTGTAACTCTAAAAATTCTGAAAAATTAGGAAAACGTGGGAAATTCAGATACCAATATTGTGTAAAAAATTCAGATTTTTCTGACGCTCCAGTACAGAAACAAAATTCGGGCACTGGACGCAAAACTTTCTGTTTTCCAAACAGCATCAATTATACTATCTTCCAAATCATCCTAAAGGCTTTACTTGGCACAAATACTAATTAAGAACACAAAAACACAATCATACTAGTAGCATAATTGTGAAAACACACAATAACAGAAAAAAATATGTTATTCATTGGGTTGCCTCCCAACAAGTGCTATTGTTTTATGCCCCTAGATAGGCATAATGCATAGTTTCAAGTATTGTCATCTTTGGTTTTAGTAATCTTTGTAGGAGTTTTCTCAAACCCAGGAGGTTCTTTATGCTTCCCATTATTCTCAGAAAAAGAGGCAATTTTAAGATCCAAAATATCCAATCGCTTATTGCATAAAGAAATCAAAGTGTTCGTGCGATTGAGATTTCCACTAATATTTTTAAGAGGCTCGATAGACTTTTGCAACTCAACCAAATTTTTCTGCATATCACCCAATTTGCCTAATATTTGAGCCCCCTCTTGAGTAAAAGCAAAACCCTTTTGTGGTGGTGGAATCCCCAATATGCCTTCTATTATTTCATAGGGAGTATTGGCCTCACTCTCAATAAAATTCCCCTTTGCGGCAAAATCCAAAAGTTGTCTATGATCCATGGTTAAACCTATATAGAAATTGCGAAGCAAAATTTTTAAATCCCCTTTTATAGAGCAAACACGGTAAGATTCCATTAACCTATACCAAGCATCTTTAAGATTTTCTCCTTGTTTCTGTGTGAAGTAAAGCACTTCAAAATCCGGGGACAAAGGAGGGATAGTTACGCTAGTCATGATGACAAGATGAGCAATTCAAAGAGGCAAACAAGGAAAAGGCAAACGAAAAATATTTTTGTATTTTTGTAAAAACGTTTTAGAAGTGGGGGAGATGAAAACGAGAGGCAAATAAAGTAAATGCAAGGAGATGAGAGTTTATGCAAAGGTACTTGATAGATGTTGATGATGTCTCCCCGGCAACGGCGCCAAAAATTCTTCCTGCTACTTGTAGCTTGCGTTGGTATTATCCCCGAAGAGGAAGGGATGATGCAGCACAGTAGAGATAAGTATTTCCCTCAGTTATGAAACCAAGGTTATCGAACCAGTAGGAGAATCACGCAACACCTCGTTAGCAGTACCTGCACACAAACAACAAATCCTTGCACCCAACGCAAACGAGGGGTTGTCAATCCCTCGGCGGCCAATTGCAAGATTAAATTGTATATGATAGATAGATAGATTGAAACAAAAATACAAAATTAAATAAATAAAATAAAATGGCAGCAATATTTTTAGGGTTTTAGTAATATGATTTAGATAGACCCGGGGGCCATAGTTTTCACTAGAGGCTTCTCTCAAGAAAATAGCATATGGTGGGTAGACAAATTACTGTTGGGCAATTGATAGAAAAGCAAATAATCATGACGATATTCAAGGCAATGATCATGTATATAGGCATCACGTCCGAGACAAGTAGACTGACTCCTGCCTGCATCTACTACTATTACTCCACACATCGACCGCTATCCAGCATGCATCTAGTGTATTAAGTCCATAAAGAACGGAGTAACACCTTAAGAACGATGACATGATGTAGACAAGATAAACTCACGTATGAATAAACCCCATCTTTTTACCCTTAATAGAAATGATACATACGTGTCATGTCCCTTTCTGTCACTGGGATTGAGCACCGCAAGATCGAACCCATTACAAAGCACCTCTTCCCATGGCAAGATAAATCAATCTAGTTGGCCAAACCAAATCAATAGATCGGAGAAGAAATACGAAGCTATAATAATCATGCATAAAAGAGATCAGAGAAGACTCAAATAATATTCATGGATAATCTGATCATAAACTCACAATTCATCATATCCCAACAAACACACCGCAAAAAGTGATTACAACGGATAGAACTCCAAGAACATCGAGGAGAATATTGTATTGAAGATCAAAAAGAGAGAAGAAGCCATCTAGCTACTAACTATGGACCCGAAGGTCTGTGGTAAACTACTCACGCATCATCGGAAGGGCAACAAGGTTGATGTAGAGCCCCTCCGTGATCGATTCCCCCTCCGTCGGAGTACCGGAGAAGGCCTCCAGATGGGATCTCTCAAGAACAGAAACTTGCGGCGCGGAAAAAGTATTTCGTGGACTCCCCTGAGGGTTTCTGATTTTTTGGGAATTTATAGTGGAGGAATTAGGTCAAACGGAGCTCTGTGGGCCCCATGAGGTACCAGGGCGCGCCTGCCCCCCCCCCCCAGGCGCGCCCTGGTGCCTCGTGGGCACCCCCTGGGGCTTCTGGCCTCCTCCCGAAGCTTCTAGTGTTTATCTTGTCCAGAAAAAATCTCCAAAAAGTTTCGTGGCATTTGGACTTCGTTTGGTATTGATTTTCTATAAAACAAAAACAGGGTAGAAAATAGCAACTGGCACTGGGCACTAGGTTAATAGGTTAGTCTCCAAAAATGATATATAATTGTTGTAAATGTATATAAAAACATCCAAGATTGATAATATAACAGCATGGAACAATCAAAAATTATAGATACGTTGGAGACGTAACAAGGCCCGGCCGAGAAAGCTGGGACCTCGGCCTGACCAGGGGCGAGCGGTTCGGTGATGTAAAACCACTCCCGCTGCCACTCCTTCACCGTTTCGATGAAGGTGCCCTTGAACTATGCGGCCCCCTGGTTTTTGCTGAGCATGGCCCCTCCGCACTCCACGAGGTCAGAGCCGCTGGACTTCGGCTTGATCCCGAAGAGCTTCAGCCATAGGCCGAAGTGCGGCTCGCAGCGGAGGAAGGCCTCGCAGACCGCGATGAAGGAGGCGAGGTGAAGAATGGAGTTTGGGGCCATATGGTGGAAATTGAGCTCGTAGTAGTACATCACCCCGCGCACAAAGGGGTGTAGCGCGAACCCTAGGCCTCGGATGAGGTGGGGGACGAAGACTACCCGCTCCCCAGCGTTGGGAGCGGGCACTTGCTGGCCAGCCGCGGGAGCACGGGCGGCGATGGCGGGGGTCAGATACCCCGCGCTACGCAGCTCTAGGATGGTGCCATCCATCACGATGGAACCACCCCAGTGCCCCTTGAGGGTGTCGAACATGGCTGGTGGTGGAGGTTGGACTCGCAAAAGGAAAAGGAAGCAGGATGGGATCTGGGCGTTGGAGCTAGACGAAGCAGTAGAAGGGGAGAATGGGAGCGGGGTCAATTGCGCTTTCCTCCCCTTCGCTGTTATAAGCTTGTGAAAGGCTAAGAGTCCCCCTTGCTGCGCCGATAAACTCGGCACTCCCATAAAAGATGATGTTGAGCATATGGGGGGAAACAAAATCTTGCTGATATCCCTGAGAAAACGGGCACGATCTCTGCCTCGAAGGGACGTGCCAGTAAAAAGGTTGCCTCAAACCACGATTTAAGGGAAGCAGTAACTGCCCGACCTGTCGTGGGGCGAGCCACTTTGATAAAGGTGTCAGACCAGATTGGACCGTTCATACCTGGACGGCGGGCCTTCGAGGCTAAGATATCTATCCTCTTCGGGCAGGGTACAAGCTCGGTTGGGCCTCGGATGACGTCGCTCCACTAAAAAGAGTAAATCATAAAGGGGAACTCTTCTGTCAAGCCAAGGACTCCGGATCCGAGGTGGCGTCTATTATGAAAATCGTCCTCGGCGTAGAAGACCAGTTCGGGGGCTACTGACGGTGTCCTGGATTAGGGGGTGTTAACCTAGCCTGCCCGTCTCTTCGGTTGGGCCGATGGGCCCTCGTGCGTGGTCGAGATGGACTCCGGAGGCCGTGTACAGGAAGCGTGATCGAGACTGTCTCCACCGAAGACTTGACGTATACTCCAAGATCTCTCCTGCCGCCCTGCTCCTAGATACCGACCTTGTAACCCTAGATACCCTCCCTGGCATGTATATAAGCCATAGGGTTTAGCCCGTAGAGGGGACATCAATGCAACATCATTCACCTAGCCCTAGAGTTAGACATACATTACGATCTCGAGGTAGATCAACTCTGTACTCGATACATCTCCATCAATATAAACTAGAGCAGGACGTAGGGTTTTACCTCCATCAAGAGGGCCCGAACCTGGGTAAACATCGTCTCCCTTGTCTCTGTTACCATTGATCAACGATCCACAGCTCGGGACCCCCTACCCCGAGGTCTGCCGGTTTTGACACCGACACTGGGGGTGCCCCTAAGGAGGGCGGGTCCTCCGTTTGCCACTTGCCTCACTACCCAGCAATCTCGAAGGCTGTGAGTTGGGCAGGAATTAAGCAAAATAGCATGTATAGGACGTGGTTTATCTAGGAGGCCATCAAGGGTGGTCCTGGGGAGGACAGAGGTTTTCTTCTTTTTCTGAGGTTGCTTGGTCGGTACGATCCCTGCGCGAGGTGCGCATCGGGGTGTGGGTCTTTCTCGCTTCAACCTGCGCTCACAAATCGAATCTGTGCTCTCCTTGGCAATCCAAGCATCCTTGATGGTGCAGAATTTAGACACCAGGTCGGACAATTCCAGGATTGTTTGTACACAGCGGCGGGTGAGGACGTTCGAGATGCCTTTATCCTTGCATCCGTGCTGAAAAGCTGTTATTATATCTGCGTCCTAGTAGTTTGGTATCTTGTCCTTGACTGACAGGAACCTGGCCCAGAACTGTCTGATCAATTCGTCAGGGAATTGCTACACGTAGGCTAGATCCCAGATATCTGGAGGCCCCGAGTAATTGGGGCAGTACTCGATGTGGGAGGTGGGTGGGTTTTCGATCTCTATGGACCGCGGGCCCGAGACCTTGGTATTTTCATCCCGTGACAAGCCTACGGTCGTCGGCCCGGCTAAACTGATTCCAAGATCAGGTTCATCGGCTGTGGCTGGCTGGTCGCCGTCCGAATCATTTTCCAGAAAATACTTCAGCCCTTCGCCCTTGAAGGGGTGGTCGGCCGGAGCTGGGGAGGAGTCGTGGATCACTCCTGATCCGTGGGGAAGGAGGGGTGCTTCTGTGACAGAAGCTTCAAATGCGGGAATCATGCCCGCGAGATCGGAGTTGTAAGCCGATGATCCCATCGATCCTCTTTTGATCTCACAGCGAAACTCTCAATGAAAGCACCAGTGTCGGTGTAGAAACCGGCAGACCTCGGGGTAGGGGGTCCCGAGCTGTGGATCTAGGACAGATGGTAACAGGAACAGGGAGACGATATTTACCCAGGTTCGGGCCCTCTTGATGGAGGTAAAACCCTACGTCCTGCTCTTGTTTATATTGATGGAGAAGTATCAAGTACAGAGTTGATCTACCTCGAGATCATATGATCTAGTCCTAAGGCTAGGTGAATGAGATTGTGTTGAGATCCACACTAAGGGCTAAACCCTTCGGCTTAGATACACGCCGAATAGGGTAACTAGGATTACAAGGTCGGTATCTAGGCATGGCGGCGGCAGGAGGAGTCTTTGGAGTACGCGTCAAGTCTTCGGTAGATGCGGTCTTGACCTCCTCTCCTGCGTGTATCTTCCGGAGTCCATCTTGACAAGAATGAGAGCCCACTTCTCCGTCCCGAGGAATATAGGCTGACTAGGTTAGTACCCCCTAGTCCAGGACACCGTCACCGGCAGCTGGAATTCTGGACCTGAAAAAGCTATATCAGAGATACCTATTCTGCACAACTCCAAATGAGCTGAAATTTCAAGGAGAATTTTTATGGAATATATAACAAATACTGGAGCAAAGAAGTACCAGAGGGGACCCACCAGGTTCCCACAAGGCACTTGGGCGTGGCCACCCCCCTGGGCGCGCCCAAGTACCTTGTGGGGCCCCTGGCCGGCCTCTGAGGCCCATCTTCTCCTATATGATCCCATCTGCCCTAGAAAAAATCAAGAGAAGACTTTTGCGACGAAGCGCCGTTGTCTTGAGGTGGAACCTGGGCAGGAGCACTTTTGCTCTACGGCGGAGCGACTCCGCCGGGGATACTTCCCTCCGGGAATGGGGAAATCGAAGCCATCGACATCACCAATGATCCTCTCATCGTGGGAGGACCAATCTTCATCAACATCTTCACTTGCACCATCTCATCTCAAACCCGAATTCATGTCTTGTATCCAATCTCTGTCTCAAAACCTTAGATTGGTACCTGTGGTTTACTTGTAGAGTTGATTACATCTTGTAGTTGATGCTAGTTGGTTTATTTGGTGGAAGATTATATGTTCAGATCCTTGATGATATTCAATACCCCTCTGATCTTGAACATGAATATGATTTGTGAGTAGTTACTTTTTGTTCTTGAGGACATGGGAGAAGTCTTGTCATAAGTAATCATGTGAATTTGGTATTCGTTCGATGTTTTGATGATATGTATGTTGTTGCTTCCTTTAGTGGTGTTATGTGAACGTCGACTACATGACACTTCGCCATACTTGGGCCTAAGGGAAGGCATTGTGGAGTAATAAGAAGATAATGGGTTGCTAGAGTGACAGAAGCTTAAACCCTAGTTTATGCGTTATTTCATAAGGGGCTGATTTGGATCCATATGTTTCATGCTATGGTTAGATTTATCTTAATTATTCTTTAGTAGTTGCGGATGCTTTCGAGAGGGGGTAATCATAAGTGGGAGTCTTGTTCAAGTAAGAACAGCACCCAAGCATCGGTCCACCCACATATCAAATTATCAAAGTAGCGAACGTGAATCAAACAAACATGATGAAAGTGACTAGATGAAATTCCCATGTGTCCTCGAGAACGATTTGCTTACTATAAGAGTTCGTTCCGGCCTGTCCTTTGCTATAAAAAGGATTGGGCTACCTTGCTGCACCTTTGTTACAATTGATACTTGTTGCTCGTTACAAATTACCTTGCTATCAAACTATCTGTTACCGATAATTTCAGTGCTTGCAGAGAATACCTTGCTGAAAACCGCTTGTCATTTCCTTCTGCTCCTCGTTGGGTTCGACACTCTTACTTATCAAAAGGACTACGATTGATCCCCTATACTTGTGGGTCATCAAGATTCTTTTCTGGCGCCGTTGCCGGGGAGTGAAGCGCCTTTGGTAAGTGGAATTTCGTAAGGAAACATTTATATTACCTGCTGAAATTTACTGTCACTTGTCACTATGGAAAGTAGTCCTTTGAGGGGTTTGTTCGGGGTATCTTCACCTCGACCGGAAGCAATTAGAGTTGCCCCTCAACCTACTGCACCTACTGAAAATATATTTTATGAGATTCCTTCGGGTATGATAGAGAAACTGCTAGCTAATCCTTATGCAGGAGATGGAACAATACATCCCGATATGCCCTTAATCTATGTGGATGAAATTTGTGGATTGTTTAAGCTTGTAGGTTTATCCGAGGATGGAGTTAAGAAGAAGGTTTTCCCTTTATCTTTGGAGGGAAAGGCATTGACATGGTATAGGCTATGTGATGATATTGGAACTTGGGACAGGAACCGACTGAAATTGGAATTTCATCAGAAGTTTTATCCTATGCATCTGGTTCATCGTGATCGGAATTATATATATAATGTTTTGCTTCATGAAGGAGAAAGTATTTCTCAAGCTTGGGGGAGGCTTAAGTACATGATGTACACATGCCCCAATCATGAGCTCTCAAGGGAAATTATTATACAAAACTTTTATGCTGAGCTTTCTCATAATGATCGATCCATGCCCGATTCTTCTTCTACTGGTTCCTTTATGAAGAAAACTATTGAATTCAAGTGGGGTCTTCTGGAAAGAATTAAATGCAACTCTGAAGATTGGTAACTTGACAAAGTTAAAGAGTCAGGTATAAAACTTGAGTTTGATTGTGTTAAATCTTTTATGGAAACCAATGCTTTTCATAAGTTTAGTACTAAATATGGACTTGACTCTGAGATAGTAGCTTCCTTCTGTGAATCATTTGCTACTCATGTTAATCTCCCTAAGGAGAAGTGGTTTAAATATCATCCCCCTATTATAGAGAATATTGAGGAACCCATTATAGTTAAAGATGAAACTATCATTTACAATGTTGATCCAGTTGTGCCTACTGCTTACATTGAGAAACCTCCTTTCCTTGTTAGGATTAAGGAACATGCTAAAGTCTCAACTGTGGTTAACAAAAGTAATATTAGAACACCTAAACCCTCTAAACAAATTAAAGTTGACCTAATATTGCTATGATTAAAGATCTCTTGGTTGATAATATTGATGGGCATGTTATTTATTTCTGTGATGAAGCAACTAGGATTGCTAAACCTGATCCTAAAGATAAGAATAAGCTTGTTGTTGGCATGCATGTTGTCTCTGTTAAAATAGGAGATCATTGTTATCATAGTTTATGTGATTTGGGTGCTAGTGTGAGTGCTATACCTTTTACTTTATATCAAGAAATTATGAATGATATTGCACCTGCTGAGATAGAGGACATTGATGTTACTATTAAGCTTGCGAATAGAGATACTATTTCACCGCTTGGGATTGTTAGAGATGTTGAAGTCTTGTGTGGAAAGATAAAATAACCTACTGATTTTCTAGTTCTTGGTTCTCCACAAGATGATTTTTGTCCCATTATATTTGGTAGACCTTTCCTGAATACAGTTAATGCTAAGATTGATTGCAATAAGGAAACTGTCAATGTTAACTTTGGTGATGTATCTCATGAGTTTAATTTCTCGAAATTCCGTAGACAACCTCATGATAAAGAATTGCCTAGTAAGGATGAAATTATTGGTCTTGCTTCTATTGTCGTACCTCCTACTGATCCGTTAGAACAATATTTGCTAGACCATGAAAATGATATGCATATGAATGGAAGAAATGTAATAGATGAGACATTCTTTGATCAAGCACCTATACTTAAACACAATTTTCTTGTTGAAACTCTTGGAGGTCCTCCTCCACCTAAGGGCGATCCCGTGTTTGAACTTAAGAAATTACCTGATAACTTGAAATATGCTTATTTGGATAAAAAGAAGATATATCCTGTTATTATCAATGCTAACCTTTCAGCACATGAAGAAAAGAGATTACTTAAAACTCCGAGGAAGAACCGTGCTGCTATTGGATATACTCTTGATGATCTTAAGGGCATTAATCCCACTCTATGTCAGCACAAAATTAATATGGAGCCTGATGCTAAGCCAGTTGTTGATCATCAACGACGGTTGAGTCCTAGGATGAAGGATGTGGTAAGAACTGAAATATTAAAGCTTCTGGAAGCAGGTATAATTTATCCCATAGCTGATATTAGATGGGTAAGTCCTGTTCATTGTGTTCCTAAGAAAGGAGGTATAACTGTTGTTCCTAATGATAAAAGTGAACTCATCCCACAAAGAATCGTAACTGGCTATAGGATGGTAACTGATTTCAGGAAATTAAACAAAGCTACTAGAAAAGATCATTACCCCTTGCCTTTTATTGATCAAATGTTAGAAAGATTGTCTAAGCATACACACTTTTGTTTCCTTGATGGATATTCTGATTTCTCTCAAATACCTGTGTCAAAAGAAGATCGAGAGAAAACTACTTTTACTTCCCCTTTTGGAACCTATGCTTATAGACGTATGCCTTTTGGTTTATGTAAGGCACCTACTATCTTTCAAAGATGTATGACTGCTATATTCTTTGATTTTTGTGAAAAGATTGTTGAGGTATTCATGGATGATTTTTCCGTTTACGGGACTTCTTTTGATGATTGCTTAAGCAACCTTGATCGAGTTGTGTAGAGATGTGAAGAAACTAATCTTGTCTTGAATTGGGAGAAGTGCCACTTTATGGTGAATGAAGGTATAGTGCTTGGGCATAAAATTTCTGAACAAGGTATTGAAGTAGATAAAGCTAAAGTTGATGCAATTGAGAAAATGTCATGCCCTAAAGATATTAAAGGTATAAGAAGTTTCCTTGGTCATGCTGGTTTCTATAGGAGATTCATTAAAGACTTCTCTAAAATTTCTAGGCCTCTTACTAATCTCTTGCAAAAAGATGTTCCATTCATTTTTGATGATGATTGTGTAGAAGCCTTTGAAGTACTTAAGAAAGCCTTAATCTCTGCACCCATTGTTCAACCACCTGATTGGAACCTACCTTTTGAGATTATGTGTGATGCTAGTGATTATGCTGTTGGTGCTGTTCTAGGACAAAGAGTTGATAAGAAATTAAATGTTATCCATTATGCAAGTAAAACCCTAGACAGTGCTCAAAGAAATTATGCTACTACTGAGAAACACTAGTAGAAAACAGGGCTTTGGTCCTGGCCAGATCAGAGCATTAGTCCCGGTCGTGTTACGAACCGGGACTAATGGGAGCATCAGTCCCGGTTCAAGAGGCTAGGACGCCGGCCGGGCCTCGGTAGGCATCAGTCCCGGTTCGGCTGGGACCTTTAGTCCCGGTTCCATCCACCAACCGGGACTAAAGGGGTTGCTGCCCTTTAGTCCCGGTTGGTGTCTGGAACCGGGACTAAAGGGTAGGCCATTAGTCCCGGTTTTAGACACAAACCGGGACTAAAGTTTTGCCTATATATATCCACGCCCCCCCATCTCCTCTGTTTTTTGGCCGTGGAAGGGTGGAGGTGTGGGCTACTCTATTTTTTGCCTATATATGCACATGAGGTGTTCGATGAAATGTCGGAGCCACACTTAAGCTTTCTCCTCTGTTCTTCCTCCAAGCTCGACCTCCAAGCTCCATTTTCCCCAAGATTTGTCTAGGTTTGGCGGTGCACCAACTATACAAGTGTTCTAAAAAGGTTAGCAACTTCATCCTTTCATCTCTCACTGCTAGTTTAGCTCATTTCAAATGCTCTAGAAGTAGTGTGGTTTGTGGGTTTTAGTGGAGGAGTGTATGTGTGAGTTTATTTGATTTAGATGCACAATTTGAGCTCAAATTAACTTCTTAGTTTGCACATGTGTAGGGTGCCGTCCCGTCCCCGTCCCCGTCCTCACCGCCGTCGATCGCCCGCGCCGATCTCGTCGCCGGCACCACCGTGGTGAGCCTCTTGTTCTTATCTCTTTTTTAAGAAAAGATTCTTACTTGTATGATTTATATAGCTACTTGTATAATTTTCTTACTTGTATTATTGTTTGTTATTATATAGTGCCATGGTTTTGGTATCCGCCCCAGTCGGCTCTCGATCCGGTCTATGATTCGGATGTGGTATATTATCTTTTATAACTATTTGTTTCATTTAGTGTTTATGACAATTATGCCGACCAACTTGACATAGATGTCTTTATCTAGGAGGTATGTGAACCGGAAATTCCAACCGACCCTCTTGTCGAGAGGTTAAATTTAGTTGAAAAAGAAAACAATTATTTGAAAGAAAAATTGAAAAGAGTTGAAGAAGAGAAGATGAAATTGGAGTTGCATGTTGCCGATGTCGTCGATCTACACAAGATCCATATGGATGCAATGCGCTTGAAGATTAGAAAGATTAGAAAATATGCCATTGATAATGAGGCTTGGTATCATTATGCTGTTGGATCAATTGTTACCTTAGTTGCGATTTTGATCGCATTTGTTGTTGCATTTAAATGTTTTACATAGTTGTATGTTAGTTTCAATGTATGTTTTAATTAGATGCTCTAGAGAGCTGTATGTTGTTCTATGAGAACTATGTATGAACTTTATGTATTTATTTTTTTCAGTAATAACATTTGATCACTACTGTACTTTGGTTTTAATGTGATGATGAACTTGTATTAATTTGGTCATTTCTCTATTCAAGATGTTCTGTAATGGTTTTTGATATACTTAATTATATAATGCACGCAGATGAACCGGCAATGGATGTACGGTGACCGACGCACCTCCGACTACATTACGGGCCTGCATAATTTTCTCGATGTGGCTGAGGCAAACAAGCAGAATGGTTTTATGTATTGTCTATGTACTGTCTGTGAGAATACGAAGGATTACTCTGACTCGAAAACCCTTCACTTCCACCTGCTTAAGAAGGGTTTCATGCCACACTATAATGTTTGGACCAAGCACGGAGAAAGAGGGGTTATGATGGAAGACAACGAAGAAGAAGAGGATGATGAAAACTATCCTATGTTCCCTGAATATGGTGATACTGCAACGGGGGAAGCTGAAGATCAAGAGGCACCAGATGTGCCCGATGATGATCTTCGCCGGGTCATTGTTGATGCACAGAGAGGATGCGAAAGTGAAAGGGAAAAGTTGAACTTCGATCGCATGTTAGAGGATCACAAAAAAGGGTTGTACCCAAATTGCGAAGATGGCAACACAAAGCTTGGTACCGCACTGGAATTGCTGCAATGGAAGGCAGAGAATGGTGTATCTGACAAGGGATTTGGGAAGCTACTGAAAATAATGAAGAAGAAGCTTCCAAAGGATAACGAATTGCCTGACAGTACGTACGAAGCAAAGAAGGTTCTCTACCCTCTAGGATTAGAGGTGCAGAAGATACATGCATGCCCTAATGACGGCATCCTCTACCGCGGTGTGGAGTATGAGAATTTGAATGCATGCCCGGTATGCGGTGCATTGAGGTATAAGATCAGACGAGATGACCCTGGTGATGTTGAGGGCGAGCGCCCCAGGAAGAGGGTTCCTGCCAAGGTGATGTGGTATGCTCCTACAATACCACGGTTGAAACGTTTGTTTAGAAACAAAGAGCATGCCAAGTTGTTGCGATGGCACAAAGAAGACCGTAAGAAAGACGGGAAGTTGAGAGTACCCGCTGATGGGTCGCAGTGGAGAAAAATCAAGAGAAAGTGGCCGGACTTTGCAGGTGACGCAAGGAACTTATGGTTTGGTTTAAGTGCAGATGGCATTAATCCTTTTGGGGAGCAGAGCAGCAATCATAGCACCTGGCCTATGCCTCTATGTATCTATAACCTTCCTCCTTGGTTGTGCATGAAGCGGAAGTTCATTATGATGCCAGTGCTCATCCAAGGCCCTAAGCAACCCGGCAACGACATTGATGTGTACCTAAGGCCATTAGTTGAAGAACTTTTACAACTGTGGGACATAAAAGGTGTACGTGTGTGGGATGAGCACAAACAATAGGAATTTGACCTACGAGCGTTGCTGTTTGTAACCATCAATGATTGACCTGCTCTTAGTAACCTTTTAGGACAGACAAACAAGGGATACCACGCATGCACGCACTGTTTAGATGAGACCGAAAGTATATATTTGGATAAATGTAAGAAGAATGTGTACCTGGGACATCGTCGATTTCTTCCGACCAAGCATGCCTTAAGAAAGAAAGGCAAGCATTTCAAAGGTGAGGCAGATCACCGGAAGAAGCCTGTCCTCCGTACTGGTGATGATATACTTGATATGGTCAAGGATTTACAAGTAATCTTTGGAAAGGGTCCTGGCGGACAATCTGTTCCGAATGACGCTGACGGACACGCACCCATGTGGAAGAAGAAATCTATATTTTGGGACCTACCCTATTGGAAAGACCTAGAGGTCCACTCTGCAATCGATGTGATGCACGTGACGAAGAATCTTTGCGCGAACCTGCTAGGCTTCTTGGGCGTGTATGGGAAGACCAAAGATACACCGGAGGCACGGGAGGACCAGCAACGTATGAACGAAAAAGACGGCATGCATCCAAAGCAGTATGAAGGTCCTGCCAGCTATGCTCTTGCCAAAGCAGAGAAGGAAAGCTTTTTTGAATGCCTGCTCAGTATCAAGGTCCCGTCTGGCTTCTCGTCGAATATAAAGGGAATAATAAATATGGCAGAGAAAAAATTCCAGAACCTAAAGTCTCATGACTGCCACGTGATTATGACGCAACTACTTCTGGTTGCATTGAGGGGGCTTCTACCAGAAAATGTTCGATTAGCCATTGTGAAGCTATGTGCATTCCTCAATGCAATTTCTCAGAAGGTAATCGATCCAGAAATCCTACCAAGGTTACAGAATGATTTGGTCCAATGTCTTGTCAGTTTCGAGTTGGTGTTCCCACCATCCTTCTTCAATATTATGACGCACGTCCTAGTTCACCTAGTCGACGAGATTGCAATTCTGGGTCCTATATTTCTACACAATATGTTCCCCTTTGAGAGGTTCATGGGAGTCTTAAAGAAATATGTTCGTAACCGTGCTAGGCCCGAAGGAAGCATCTCCACGGGCCATCAAACAGAGGAGGTCATTGAGTTTTGTGTTGACTTTATTCCTGACCTTAAGCCGATTGGTGTTCCTGAATCGCGGCATGAGGGGAGACTGGGTGGAAAAGGCACACTAGGACCGAACTCAATAATATGTAGGGACGGGCATTCTTGGGCGCAAGCACACTACACAGTTCTACAGAATTCTACCTTGGTGGCCCCGTATATCAATGAACACAAGAATATTCTATGCTCCAAACACCCGGAGCAGTCTGACGACTGGATTACACGTGAACACATGGGGACTTTCGGCGGTTGGTTGCAAACACATCTCATGGGTAACACCACTGTTGGAGATGAGCTGTACTTGTTGGCTAGGACACCATCTTTGACTGTATTGACTTTCCAAGGGTACGAGATAAATGGGAATACATTTTACACGATCGCCCAAGATAAAAAGAGCACCAACCAAAACAGTGGTGTCTGCTTTGATGCAGCAAACACCAATAGGGCAAAGGACACATATTATGGTTACATAGAGGACATATGGGAACTTGACTATGGACGTGATTTTAAGGTCACTTTGTTTCGGTGCAAATGGGTCAATCTGTCAGGAGGCGGGGTACAGGTAGACCCGCAGTACGGAATGACAACAATGGATCTCAACAATCTTGTGTACACAGACGAACCATTCGTCCTAGCCAATGATGTGGCGCAGGTTTTCTATGTGAAGGACATGTCTACCAAACCGAGAAAAAGAAAAGATAAGGAAGCGAATACATCATATGATGAGCCAAAGCGCCACATAGTTCTTTCAGGGAAAAGAAACATCGTGGGAGTGGAGGACAAGATAGACATGTCAGAAGATTATGAAAAGTTTCATGAAATTTCTCCCTTCAGAGTGAAGACTGACCCAAGCATCCTGTTAAATGATGAAGATTATCCATGGTTACGGCGCAATAAGAAAGGGACACACGCGAAGAAATAGTTTTATACCCCAAGATCCCACTCTGGGATGTGACCGGCATCACATTCTCTCTAGTGTGAGTTTCCGGACTTATAGATGGAAAGTGCCACTTTGGACAAACCGGAGGGAATCTTTGTAAGAGCTAGCTAGGGCATTTTGGCATTTGAAACATGATTTTAGAATAATTATTTATTAAGTTATGAAATTTCAATTATTCATATCCTTTTAGTATTTTAATTATACAGAGGAGTTAATCAATGCAATTATGTCCAAACAAAATATGAATGTCTTCTGAGCACCGGTTGGTTGCTCAATATTTTCAAAAACATATTGACAAACCACCACCTGATATGTCAAAGAATAAAGTTATATAAAATTCTAGTTATGATCAACTAAAACAGAACTATAATATTCTTCAATAGCAAAAAGAATCAACTAAAAAGCTTTTATAAAACTCTAGTTATGATCAAAATAATATTAACTTAAAATTATATAAAAATGAGGTACATACCTCCGACTTTACCTCAAGCCCGCTCCTCTCTATAAATTGACATAACATGTGCAAAAAGTAACATAAAAAATAAAAAATAAAATTGACATAACATATGCAAAAAATAACATAAAAAAATAAAAAAACATAACATATGCAAAAAATTAAAATTGCCATAACAAAAAAAAACATAAAAAATAAAAAGACATAACATATGCAAAAAATTAAAATTGCCATAACATAAAAAATAAAAAGACATAACATGTGCCATATATTTTACAGTGGTTATGAAAGAATATTAAAATTCACATAACATATGCAAAAAAGAACATAAAAAATAAAAAAACATAACATATGCAAAAAATAACATAAAAAATTAAAAAAATACCCGCCTACTAGCAGACACCACGGCCTGCATACGACTAGAAACCCAACTATATATGGGCCAGGATGCAGGCCCGCGGGGCTAGTAGGCCCAACAGGGCAGAGGTTAGGCAATTAACTGCCTGCTTTAGAGAGGAGCTTGGGAGAGAGATCGCAGCCGCGTATATAAACCGGTGCGATCTCCTCTCGCTTGGCGAGGTGGGACTAAACTTTCACCACCCCACGGCTGTGCCACCCTTTAGTCCCGGTAGGTGGCTAGGACCGGGGCTAAAGGCCCCCCTTTAGTCCCGGTCCGAGCTACCAACCGGGACTAAAGGCCTGGGTTTCCCGCCCTTTGGGCTGCTGAAAACGAGCTTTAGTCCCGGTTGGTGCCTCGCACCGGGACTAAAGGGGGGCCTTTAGTCCCGGTTGGAGCCACCAACCGGGACTAAAACTCTGTGTATATAAGCAGCACTTAGAAAATTTTCCAAACACCATCTGCAGTTTTCGATCTCCCTCTCCCCCGACGCCGAGGACCACCTCGACGCTGCCAGGCTGCCGGACCTCGCCGTCGCCTCCGAGCCATCCCCGAGCCCGCTCCTCGTCGCCGGACCTCCCCGCCCTCCTCGTCGCCGGACCTCCTCGCCCTCCTCCCCGAGCCTGCTCCTCGTCGCCGCCCCCGACGCCGTCCCCGAGCCCTGCCCCGACGCCGTCGCCGACGCCTCCTCGCTGTGAGCACCGCCCCGGTCCCCTCTTCCTCCTCCTATCCCCCCCTGCTGGGCGCCGACGCCGACACCGCCGACCCCGACGCCGGCCGCCCGCGCTACTGGCCGACCCCGACGCCGACGCCGACCCCGACGCCGCCCGCGCTGCTGGCCGACACTGACCCCTCTCTCTAAACCAAATTCAGATAACTGAATTTTTCGACAGTGAACAGTGTGCACACAACCTATATGATGAAATGACAGAGAGGTCTAGGCATTTTAGTAATTTTGAGGAGTTTTTGTGGTGAGGTGTTGATGTATATAAGAGAGTTTGGCAAAGTTTTATAATTTTTGGAGCTATAAAAATTGAGTTTGTATCAGAGAGTTTGTTTCTGGTCCAAATTTGAATTGAAGGAAATTTGAAATTTTTGAACTGTGGAACCCAAAGTCTTTGGTGAAATGGGTGTAGGTACCGTCTAGTTGCTAGGATAATTTTGGTGGGAGCAGAAGACTTGTAGAAAATATCGTTCCTTTGTAAACCAAAGAAACCATGAACAAAATAAATTCCAACTTTGGAATTTTAGTAAATATTGTAGAAATATTTTTGTAAGGTGGAAAAGAGTTATAGCATTATTCATGATCTCAAAGTCATTGATATTATTCATGTGTAATATTTATGCAAATGTTTTATAGCATTATTCATGATCAAAGTCATTTTTTATAGCATTATTCATGATCAAAGTCATTTCATTTGTGATATTTTTGTTTCGAGCGTATGTAATGAATTTGTGATATTTTCATGTGTAATATAAATTTTTGTTCATTGAGATGAGATGAGATGGATGAGATGAGATGGAGATGGCTGAATTTTTTTGTTTGTTTTGTGTAGTTTTACTAGGTTTTTAGATACATATACTCAATGTGATAGATAGATGTTTTGTGAAGATGAGATGAGATGGAAGAGAATTTTTTTTAGGTTTTTGTGAACATAGAAATTTTTGTAACATGTATGTGTTTGATCACCGCGGGCTTATATAGTTGATTGGATTTTGGAGTGCATATTTAGTCGAGTCCAACATCAATATTAGTGAATGATTTTAGATTGTTGGGCACCGCGGAGAGTTGTGAGAGGAGATTTCCCTTTGATTTTGAGGCATATGAAAACCTGATTTGCACGTCGGACAAGCATGAGAGAGGCGGTCCGCAAAGTATCCTCTCCCAAAAGATAGGACGACTCATCAGATATGATTCTAGATAATGTCCAATGCCTCATATCGCGAACATAGTTATATTGGATAATTGATCTTCATATAAATGAAGCATAAAAGTTTAGCAATCACTTACAAATTTTCATGTTGTTCATTGACTTCGACATGAGGGGGGGGTCGTTAAAACATAACCCCGATAATTTCAGTATAACTTCGACATGAGGGGGGAGGGGGTCATTAAAACATAACCCCGATAATCCACTAATCCATTGCTCATATGCATATGATTCCTTGTTGTGATTAGGTCTATGTTTGCCACTAATCCATCTCTCGTGGTTGTATATTGCCATGTTGTAATATTTGCAGAAACTATGGAACACGACAGAGACTTAGAACAAGAAGAGGCGTTGGAGGAAATAATCCGCGACGGAAATGATGATATCATCACCTCACAGTTTCTCAACGACTCCGATGGTGAGGGAGGAGAAGATGACGGCTCCGCCAGTGTTGGAGCCTTAACTATTGCAAAGTCCGGCGAGGTATATATATTAATTAAGCCTCTGCTGACTAGATGCATTAATTATTTTGTATGTACATATATTAACACTTCTTTCTTCTTTTAGCCCTCCGGATCGAGCCAAACTTCTATAAGGAGACGAGGCCCGAAGAAAAGGTTGGGCGAGAATGAAAGGTTCACGATCGAAGAAGTCGATCCAGATGGCAAACCGACTGTTCCCAAGCGGACCCAAGACCGATTTATACATCAGTGCGGAGTTGTTGTTAGGGACAGCGTCCCGATCAGCATCCAAGAATGGAATAAGAAGAAGGACGACGGAGTTTCTTATGTCGACGATAGATGCAAAGATCAGCTTTGGAACTCGCTCATGATAAATTTCAGCCTACCGCCAGAGGAGGATCCAAATAACCCAGTTATACAGCGAAAAGTAAAAAAATGGGCTCTTAAGAAGATGGCAAAACAATTCAAGAACTAGAAGAAAAGAGTGAACGAACAGTTTGTCGAGAAAGACGAGACTCCAGAATTCACTGGTCAATATGCAAAGATAAAAGATCACTGGCCCGCATTTGAGACGTACAAGAAATCGGAGAAAGCTAAGAACAGGTCACAGACAAATAAGCTAAATGCTGCAAAGAAGCAGTATCACCATGTTATGGGGTCAGGTGGCTACAAGGTTGTCCGGCCTACGTGGGACAAAGCTGAGAACGACCTGCTTGCTAAAGGGATCCAACCAGCGACATTGAACTAGCCCGAACGGGCAAGGACTTGGTTCTTCGGGCATGGGGGAACTTTGGACCCAGAAACAGGGAAGTGTGTTTACACGAAAGAACAACTTGAAACACCCGTCACAAAGATTCAGGAAGCAATCAAGGACGTGCAGGAAGGGAGGTTCCATCCCGACAGAGAGAAGGACGTGCTGTCACGCGCCCTCGGGAATCCTGAACACCCTGGACGAACACGAGGCACAGCAGGCTCCGTTCCGTGGGTGCATGGGTTTCCCGACAGCACTGGTTATAGAAGCCGAGGGAGAAAGAAGAAAGAGGAAGCAGACCGGATGCAGAATGTAGAACAAAGATTAGCATTGCAGGAGAAGAAACTAGAGGCACTTACCAGTCAGCGAGCTACTGACCCACCATCTCAGTAGCACGAAGATCCTTCATTCGATACTGCCCACGAAGCTACCCCACCATCTCAGCGGAAAAGCAGCGTGGCTTCCACGGAGCTCGTTCGGCCTGATATCACGGCTCCTCGCTACCCCGTGGATTATATCACGGAGAGGGAACATTGTGAGCTAATGGCGAAATGCATCAACCTAACATTGAAGGTGGCGGTCGGCTATGTCTTACCTCCTAGACCTGATGGAACTTTCCATTGCAATCTGATTCCAGATGGCTTTGCTATTGTCGGGGTTGATGAAGTTACCAACGGATTCAAGGGGCTGGAGCTTGAGTACCCTACAGGTGAAGGGGAGACTCATCTGGTAGATGCCATAAGGACTACCATTCTATGGAGAAAGGAAAACATCGTGCTTCCACAATGGACGCCGTGTCAGCAGACTCGGCCGGAGGAGGCCCCACAGCAGACTCCTCACTATCCAGCTCTATCTTCGCTGCCTCAGTCGTCTCCGCCGCCTCAGCTGTCTCCGCCACGTCAGCGGACTCCGCCGGAGGACGCCACTCAGCAGAATCCTCCGCCGCCTCAGCGGACTCTGCCTCCTCCGCCACGTCAGCTGACTCCGCCTCCTCCACCGCCTCAGCAACGGCGGAAGAGACCCGCCGCCGCTCTGGCGGCTAGCAGTACAACAACGAAGAAATCTAGAGCAGGTCCAAGCGTCAAGAAGGCTCCTCCCAAGTTACCATACGACATGAGTGAGGAGGAAAACAACGAGATCGTGGCTGCCGATGTGAAACGCCAGCTTGCACCGAAACATCCAGATCCAAAGGAGAAAATAGATTCGGTAAATGCGAAGAGCTGTCTAGATGCCCTTCAGCGACCACCGCCTCCTCCACCGCTCTCACACTATGACCGCTATATTGTAAAGACATTTCATGAAGCAAAAAGGTTGGGAAGTACTAGCAGTGCTACAAGAAGTGGGAAAACAATTCCCCAGCTCGGCGAACAGGAAAAACAATCGTGCCCCCCGCTCAAGGTGTTTCCCGATATCGCTAATGATCCGGGGGTAGCGGTCGCTCATCCTGGTTACACTCTTGCTGATTACTTAGGCGATGAGGTACGGTTCGAAATGGCTGAGGTAGCCTTTAGATACGAGCACGGGAAGCCTCTCGTCAGACCTGAGCAGCTCCCGCGTCTATCAACGATGATGCGAACATTGCATAACTGGTACTTGAAAGCCTGCAAGGAAGGGACCGACAATATCTGCGTGGGAATTAAAGATGAGCACTACTTCAATGGAGTCGAGGCGTTGTACATTGAATTTGAAGAATTATTTCGGTTATACAATCAAGACGCCCTCGACAAAACTATCGTCAGTTGTTATTGTCTGTAAGTATTTTTTCTGTAATTAAGTCTCTAGCTCAGCTCGTTCATTACATGTATAATTATCCTCACACTATATTATGCAGATTGAAGATCCGCGAATGCAGAGGAAAAATCTATGACATTGGGTTCATTAACCCAAATACCGTAAATGAATATACGGTACAAAAAAACCCCGATGATACAGAGAATTACTTGCTAAAGGCCTTACTTGGACAACAAAACAAAAGGGAAATACTATTTCCTTACAACTTCCAGTGAGTGTTACTGTCTTGTGCACATTCTGTTTCGCTTACTCGAGGTTAAGTGTAACTGATGAGTTATGCGTGCGCAGGTTCCACTTTATTCTGCTAGCCATTCAGCTTGACGCGGGACTAGTAATTGTCTTGGACTCGAGACGTAAAGAGGCTAAGGAGTGGGCGGACATGAGTCAAATGCTCCAGAAGTAAGTTCAATCATTATCGCACCATATCGTCAACTTTCGTTCATTTCCTGATATCAAGTAATCATTTTCTTTGCCGGGCAGGGTTGGGAAAAAGTTCACCAACCAGGTTAGGGGTGAATGGAAAAAGGAGCTGCGATTTTCACACCCCAAAGTAAGTACTACTAGCTAGTTCCGCGCATCTCTCATTGATTCTAGTTTCAATACCATTATCATGCTTGATTATCATTTCGATTGAACTCTTTTGTCGTAAAGTTCTTGTGGCAGGAACCCGGGAATAATTTATGTGGATACTACGTTTGCGAGTACATTCGCCACAAGATCTCTGAGTGGGGTAGATCTTTAGAACAATTTGAAGTACGTAAACAATATTCACATTTTTATTTTATTACCATCAATTCTGTTGAGTTTCATTCATATATATATATATATATATATATATATATATATATATATATATATATATATATATTGACCCCCTTCTTTAAATTAGATCCGGCGGAAGCGGGACGAACTCCTACCAACTGATCGCATACGAGCAATTCAAGAGGAATTGGCGGGATTCTTTGTTGACCATGTCATACCTACAGACGGAGAATACCATCGGGATTGGCAATGCGATTTTGGTAATTAGATATTAGGGATCGTAAGAGATGTTATATTGTATATACGCATGAACGTGTACTATATGTTGTAGCGTCGAATAGATATACGAAAACTTGTTGTTCGACCAAGCACAGAGAAAGAGAGGTCACTTCTCTCTATATATTGATCATGACGATGTTGTGTAATGGTTCCTTCATTGCTATATATATGTAGTAGCTAGCGTCGAGTTGAATGAAAAGCATAAAATAAAAATGAAAACCCTAAATGTAAAGGAATTGAATGGTAAACACAAAAAGAAAAGGGGAAACACAATATGAAACCCCTAAACCCTCCAAAACCCCTAAACCCCTCCTTTCAAAAAAAACAAAAACAAAAACCCCAGCGCCTGGCAGTTGCTGACGTGTGGCTGCCTTCTAGTCCCGGTTGGTGTTACCAACCGGGACTAGAGGTCCTCCTGCCTGGGCGCCCATAACGGCCACGTGGAGCTCCTTTAGTCCCGGTTCGTAAGACAACCGGGACTAAAAGTGGGGGCCTTTAGTCCCGATTGTTTTGTCCCGGTTGCAGAACCGGGACTAAAGGCCCTCTGGAACCGGGACTGATGCCCTGTTTTCTACTAGTGAAAGAATTTTTAGCAGTTGTGTTTGCATGTGATAAATTCAGATCTTATATTGTTGATTCTAAAGTAACTGTTCACATCGATCATGCTGCTATTAAATATCTTATGGAAAATAAAGATGCTAAACCTAGGTTGATTAGGTGGGTTCTCTTGCTACAAGAATTTGACTTGCATATTATTGATAGAAAGGGAGCTGAGAATCATGTAGCTGATAATTTGTCTCGAATGGAAAATGTTCTTGAGGACCCACTAATACGTCCATTTTGCATCATGTTTTCCTACTGTTATTTATAGGGTTTTTAATCAATATAACACTTTGTGGAGCAATTCTAATGCCTTTTCTTTCTTAATATGCAAGATTTACATAAAGAGGGAGATTGCCGGCAGCTGGAATTCTGGACCTAAAAAAGCTAGGTCAGAGATACCTATTCTACACATCTCCAAATGAGCTGATATTTCATCACGGAGATTTATTTTGGAATAAATAAAAAATATTGGAGAAAAGAAGTACCAGAGGGGGCCACCCAGGTGCCCACGAGGCACCAGGGCGACCCCACCCCCCCCGGGCGCGCCCTGGTGGCTTGTGGGGCCCCTAGCCAGCCTCCGGTGCCCATCTTCTGGTATATAAGCCCATTTGCCCTAGAAAAAATAATGAGAAGACTTTTGGGACGGGGCGCCGCCGTCTCGAGGCGGAACTTGGGCAGGAGCACTTTTGCTCTCCGGCGAAGCGATTCCGCCGGGGATACTTCCCTCCGGGAGGGGGAAATCGAAGCCATCGTCATCACCAACAACCCTCTCATCGTGGGAGGACCAATCTTCATCAACATCTTCACCAGCACCATCTCATCTCAAACCCTAGTTCATCTCTTGTATTCAATCTTTGTCTCAAAACCTCATATTGGTACCTATGGGTTGCTAGTAGTGTTGATTACATCTTGTAGTTGATGCTAGTTGGTTTATTTGGTGGAAGATTACATGTTCAGATCCATTATGCTATTCAATACCCCTCTGATCTTGGACATGAATATGATGTGTGAGTAGTTACTTTTGTTCTTGAGGACATGGGAGAAGTCTTGTCATAAGTAATCATGTGAATTTGGTATTCGTTCGATATTTTGATGATATGTATGTTGTTGATTCTCTTAGTGGTGTCATGTGAACATCGACTACATGGCACTTCAATATATTTGGGCCTAAGGGAATGCATTGTGGAGTAGTAATTAGATGATGGGTTGCTAGAGTGACAGAATCTTAAACCCTAGTTTATGTGCTATTCCGTAAGGGACTGATTTGGATCCATATCTTTAATGCTATGGTGAGATTTATCTTAATTCTTCTTTCATAGTTGCGGATGCTTGCGAGAGGGGTTAATAATAAGTGGGAGGCTTGTTCAATTAAGAATAGCACCCAAGCACCGGTCCACCCACATATCAAATTATCAAAGTAGCGAACGCGAATCAAACAAACATGATGAAAGTGACTAGATGAAATTCCCGTGTGTCCTCAAGAACGCTTAGCTTATTATAAGAGACCGTTCCGGCCTGTCCTTTGCAACAAAAAGGATTGAGCTACCTTGCTGCACCTTAGTTACTATTGCTACTTGTCACTTGTTACAAATTATCTTGCTATCAAACTACTCGTTCCCGATAATTTCAGTGCTTGCAGAAAATACCTTGCTGAAAACCGCTTGTCATTTCCTTCTGCTCCTCGTTGGGTTCGACACTCTTACATATCGAAAGGACTACGATTGATCCCCTATACTTGTGGGTCATCAAGACTCTTTTCTGGCGCCGTTGCCGTGGAGTGAAGCACCTTTGGTGAGTGGAATTTGGTAAGGAAACATTTATATTACGTGCTGAAATTTACTGTCACTTGTCACTATGGAAAGTAATCCTTTGAGGGGTTTGTTCGGGGTATCTTCACCTCGACCGAAAGCAGAAAGAGTTGCTCCTCAACCTACTGCACCTAAATAAAATATTTATTTTGAGATTCCTTCGGGTATGATAGAGAAACAGCTAGCTAATCCTAATGCAGGAGATGGAACACTACATCCCGATATGCACCTAATCTATGTGGATGAAGTTTGTGGATTATTTAAGCTTGCAGGTTTACCCGGAGATGAAGTTAAGAAGAAGGTTTTCCCTTTATCTTTGAAGGGAAAGGCATTGACATGGTATAGGCTATGTGATGATATTGGAACGTGGGATTGGAATCGATTCAAATTGGAATTTCATCAAAAGTTTTATCCTATGCATCTGGTTCATCGTGATCAGAATTATATATATAATTTTTGGCCTCGTGAAGGAGAAAACATCGCTCAAGCTTGGGGGAGGCTTAAGTACATGATGTACACATGCCCCAACCATGAGCTCTCAAGATAAATTATCTTATAGAATTTTTATGCTCGGCTTTCTCATGATGATCAAACCATGCTCAATTCTTCTTCGACTGGCTCCTTTATGAAGAAAACTATTGAATTCAGATGGGATCTTCTGGAAAGAATTAAATGCAACACTGAAGATTGAGAACTCGACAAAGGTAATGAGTCAGGTATAATACTTGGGTTCGATTGTGTTAAATCTTTTATGGATACCGATGCTTTTCATAAGTTTAGCACTAAATATGGACATGACTCTGAGATAGTAGCATCCTTTTGTGAATCATTTGCTACTCATGTTGATCTCCCTAAGGAGAAGTGGTTTAAATACCATCCCCCTATTAAAGAAAAGGTTGAGGAACCCGTTATAGTTAAAGAAGAAACTATCATTTCCAATGTTTATCCAGTTGTGCACATCGCTTATATTGAGAAACCACCTTTTCCTGTAAGGATTAAGGAACATGCTAAAGTTTCAACTGTGGTTAACAAAAGTAATATTAGAGCACCTAGACCCTCTAAACAAATTAAAGTTGAACCTAATGTTGATATGGTTAAAGATCTCTTGGTCGATAATATAGATGGGCATGTTATTTACTTCTGTGATGAAGCTACTAGAATTGCTAAACCCGATCCTAAAGATAAGAATAAACCTGTCGTTGGCATGCCTGTTGTCTTTATTAAAATAGGAGATCATTGTTATCATGGCTTATGTGATTTGGGTGCTAGTGTGAGTGCTATTCCGTTTACCTTCTATCAAGAAATTATGAATGATATTGCACCTGTTGAAATAGAGGACACTGATCTTAGTATTAAGCTTGCGAATAGAGATACTATTACGCCGCTTGGGATCATTAGAGATGTTGAAGTCTTGTGTGGTAAGATCAAATACCCTACTGATTTTCTTGTTCTTGGATCACCACAAGATGATTTTTGCGCAATTATATTTGGTAGACCTTTCTTGAACACTGTTAATGCTAAGATTGATTGCGCTAAAGAAACTGTCAGCGTTAACTTTGGTGATATATCTCATGAGTTTAATTTCTCTAAGTTTCGTAGACAACCTCATGATAAAGAATTGCCTAGTAAAGATGAAATTATTGGTCTTGCTTCTATTGCCGTACCTCCTACTGATCCGTTAGAACAATATTTGCTAGACCATGAAAATGATATGCACATGAATGAAAGAAATGAAATAGATAAGATGTTCTTTGATCAACCTCCTATCCTTAAACACAATTTGCCTGTTGAAACTCTTGGAGGTCCTCCTCCACCTAAGGGTGACCCTATATTTGAATTGAAACAATTGCCTCATACATTGAAATATGCTTATCTAGATGAAAAGAAGATATATCCTGTTATTATTAGTGCTAACCTTTCAGAGCATGAAGAAAAGAGATTACTAAAAACTTTAAGGAAGCACCGTGCTGCTATTGGATATACTCTTGATGATCTTAAGGGCATTAGTCCCACTCTATGTCAGCACAAAATTAATATGGAGCCTGATGCTAAATCGGTTGTCGATCATCAATGACGATTAAATCCTAAGATGAAGGAGGTGGTAAGAACTGAAATATTAAAGCTTCTGGAAGCAGGTATAATCTATCCCATAGCTGATAGTAGATGGGTAAGTCCCGTTCATTGTGTCCCTAAGAAAGGAGGTACTACCGTTGTTCCTAATGATAAAAATGAACTCATTCCACAAAGAATTGTAACTGGTTATAGGATGGTAATTGATTTTAGAAAATTAAACAAAGCCACTAGAAAAGATCATTACCCCTTACCTTTTATTAATCAAATGTTAGAAAGATTGTCCAAGCATACGCACTTTTGCTTTCTTGATGGATATTCTGGTTTCTCTGAAATACCTGTATCACAAGCCGACCAAAAGAAAACTACCTTTACTTGTCCTTTTGGAACTTATGCTTATAGACGTATGCCTTTTGGTTTATGCTATGCACCTGCTACCTTTCAAAGATGTATGACTGCTATATTCTCTAATTTTTGTGAAAAGATTGTTGAGGTTTTCATGGATGATTTTTCCGTTTACGGGACTTCTTTTGATGATTGCTTAAGCAACCTTGATCGAGTTTTGCAGAGATGTGAACAAACTAATCTTGTCTTGAATTGGGAGAAGTGCCACTTTATGGTGAATGAAGGTATTGTCCTGGGGCATAAAATTTCTGAACGAGGTATTGAAGTAGATAAGGCTAAAGTTGATACAATTGAGAAAATGCCATGTCCTAAAGATATTAAAGGTATAAGAAGTTTCCTTGTTCATGCTGGTTTCTATAGGAGGTTTATCAAAGACTTCTCTAAAATTTCTAGGCCTCTTACTAATCTCTTGTGAAAAGACGTTCCATTTGTTTTTGATGATGATTGTGTAGAAGCCTTTGAAACACTTAAGAAAGCCTTAACCTCTGCACCTATTGTTCAACCACCTAACTGGAACTTGCCTTTTGAAATTATGTGTGATGCTAGTGATTATGCTGTTGGTGCTGTTCTAGGACAAAGAGTTGATAAGAAATTAAATGTTATCCATTATGCTAGTAAAACTCTAGACAGTGCTCAAAGAAATTATGCTACTACTGAGAAAGAATTCCTAGCAGTTGTGTTTGCATGTGATAAATTCAGATCTTACATAGTTGATTCTAAAGTAATTGTTCACACCGATCATGCTGCTATTAAATACCTTATGGAAAAGAAAGATGGTAAACCTAGACTCATTAGGTGGGTTCTATTGCTACAAGAATTTGACTTGCATATTGTTGATAGAAAGGGAGCTGAAAATCCCATAGCAGATAAATTGTCTAGAATGGAAAATGTTCATGATGACCCACTTCCTATTAATGATGATTTCCCTGATGAACAATTAGCTGTGATAAATGCTTCTCGTAATACTCCTTGGTATGCAGACTATGCTAATTATATTGTAGCTAAATTTTACCACCTAGTTTCACATACCAACAAAAGAAAAAGTTATTCTTTGATTTAAGACATTACTTCTGGGATGACCCACATCTTTATAAAGGAGTAGATGGTATTATTTGATGTTGTATACCTGAGCATGAACAGGAACAAATCCTACGGAAGTGTCATTCCGAGGCTTACGGAGGACACCATGCGGGAGACAGAACTGCACATAAGGTACTACAATCTGGTTTTTATTGGGCTACTCTTTTCAAGGATGCTCGTAAGTTTGTCTTATCTTGTGATGAATGTCAAAGAATTGGTAATATTGGTACACGTCAGGAAATGCCTATGAATTATTCACTTGTTATTGAACCATTTGATGTTTGGGGATTTGATTATATGGGACCTTTTCCTAAATCCAATGGGTATACTCATATTTTAGTTGCTATTGATTATGTTACTAAGTGGGTAGAAGCTATTCCAACTAGTAGTACTAATCATAACACTTCTATTAAAATACTTAAAGAAGTTATTTTCCCGAGATTTGGAGTCCCTAGATATTTAATGACTGTTGGTGGTTCGCATTTTATTCATGGTGCATTCCGTAAACTGCTTGCTAAATATGATGACGACAATAGAATTGCATCTCCCTATCACCCTCAATCTAGTGGTCAAGTTGAATTGAGCAATAGAGAAATAAAGTTAATTTTGCAAAAGACCATCAATGGATCTAGAAAGAATTGGTCTAAGAAACTTGACGATGCATTATGGGCTTATAGAACTGCTTATAAAAATCCTATGGGTATGTCTCCTTATAAAATGGTTTATGGAAAAGCATGTCATTTACCTCTTGAGTTTGAACATAAAGCATATTGGGTAATTAAAGAACTCAATTATGATTTTAAACTTGCTGGTGAAAAGAGGTTATTTGATATTAGCTCACTAGATGAATGGACAACCCAAGCTTATGAAAATGCCAAAGTGTTTAAAGAAAAGGTTAAAAGATGGCATGATAAAAGAATTTAAAAACGGGAATTCAAAGTGGGTGAGTATGTTCTATTGTACAATTCTTGTTTTAGATTTTTTGCAGGAAAACTTCTCTCTAAATGGGAAGGACCGTATATCATCGAGGAAGTTTATCGCTCTCGAGCCATTAAGATCAATAATGCTGAGGGCACTAATCCGAGGGTGGTCAATGGGCAAAGAATTAAGCACTACATCTCAGGTACACCTATTAATGTTGAAACTAACATTATTCAAACTATGACACCGGAGGAATACATAAGAGAGACCTTCCAGAACACTCCAGAACCCTGAAAAGGAAGAGGTACGTGATACGGTAAGTAAACCGACTCCAAAAATTCCATAAAAATACTTTCTGTCAGTTTTGGAATATTAGAAAAAAATACAAAAATAAGAAACAGCCGAGGGGACCCACGAGGTGCACATGAGGCACCAGGGCGCGCCCACCCCCCTGGGCGCGCCCTGGTGGCTCGTGGGCCCCTCGTGAGCCTTCCCGACTCTGTTTTCCTCTGGAATACTTGTTTTGCAAGATAAAAATTCTTTATATATACTCCCAGATGTTTTGACCACCGTATCGCAGAAATATCCTCCGTTCTTGTTTCATGCTATTTTTCTGACAGATCTGAAAGTATGTCGTCTCAAGACTCAGATGGAGAGAGCTTCGTATCACACTATGTTACAAATCCAAGGATCTATGGGGATATAGATCCCTATGGATGGTCCACGGAGGAGGAGCGAGATGTCAACTTGAAGGGAACGGAAGACGCGGGCTCGGATGAAGACGATGCCCCTCTACCTCAACCGGGAGATATGCATGTGGAGTTCAATAAGTCGAGCCTCCCAAACACAGTAAACAAATCTAAGATCCAATTTATCCCTTTCCGTCTTCTACAGGAAAACAAGAACATATTCTATGAGAAGATAGTGGAGCTTGAGCAAGAAATTAGCAAGTTGAAGGAAGAAAACTGTGTTCTCAAGCGCAAACTGAAGAACAAGCCCACCACTTCATCACCACCATCACCACCGAAGAAAGAAACTTGAGTACATGGGTATGGGCACTCCCCTTGGCTTGTGCCAAGCTTGGGGGAGGTGCCCCGGTATCGTATCACCATCACTTTTATTATCTTTACCTATGTTTAGTTCGATCCTTAGTTATTTCATGATTTAGTTGAATAAAAGTTTAGTATGATCTATTTTCGAGTGCTAGTTTCGTGATCTATCTATCTATGTAATTGAGTTGAGAGTTATATAATAAAGAGTAGTTTGAGTTTTTGCTTCTTTACTTTTATGTTTCAATCCTAGCAATGAAAATAATGAAAAATATCATATGCTAATCTTATGGAAAGTAATGACATTACATAAAGAAAAGTATAAGTGGTAAAATTTATTGAAAGTTAACAAACATAGCATTGGTCAATGATGCAATTCATGAAAAATAAATTAAGGGAAGAGAAGATTCACATGCAAATACACTATTTTGGACATCTTTTATGATTGTGAGCCCCCATTGAGTATTTTATGTCAAATTGTTGACGTTGGACAAGGAAGACAATGTAATGAATTATGTTTTCTTATATTCAAATAGAAGTTATATTGTCATAGATCCTCCAACATGTGGTGCTTGCCCAATATCTTTGCGAGCCAAAAATCCGCACCAAGTATAGATACTACTTGTGCATCCAAAAACCTTGAACCCAATTTCATTTCATGAGAGTCCACTATACCTACCTATGGATTGAATAAGATCCTTCAAGTAAGTTATCATCGGTGCATAAAGTAATAAAAATTGCTCCTAAATATGTATGATCTTTTATTGTAAGGGAAAATAAGCTTTGTACGATCTTGTGATGGTAAAGAAATAAAAGCGACAAACTGTATAATAAAGGTTGCTATCACAAGGGGCAATATAAAGTGACATTCCTTTGCATTAAGAGCTTGTGCATCCAAAAACAAAAAGCGCATGACAACCTCTGCTTCCCTCTACGAAGGGCCTATCTTTTACTTTTATGTATTTACTTTTTAAGCAAGAGTCAATAGTGTTTTCCTCTATTCCTTTTTAGTTTTATCTTTTGCATGCATCATGTGGTGGGGAAAGATCTAGGCATATATATCCAGTTGGATATGAGTGATCATGAGTTATTATTGTTGACATTACCCCTGAGGTGAATAAGTTGGGAGGCGAAATTATAAGCCCCTATCTTTCTATGTGTCTGGCTGAAACTTTTTTATTCATATATATGTTGTGAGTGCTAGTAATCATAGAAGACTAAATGATGGTTGAGTATGTGGACTTGCTAAAAAGCTCCTACATGAGACCCTTCCTGAAAATATGATGAATTGCAATTGCATTGTTGACTGAGAACATAGTTTGTTAGTTTTCAAGAAAGTTTATGCCTTATACTTCGTTGTTGTGATGAATTGTTACTTGCTCATGAGAAGTTCTATGATAATGAATATTGCTGTTATAATAATGATCATGATGCTACTATGTCCGTATTTTGTTTTTATCGACACCTCTCTCTCTAAACATGTGGACATGATTATCGATATCGACTTTCGCTTGAGGACAAGCGAGGTCTAAGCTTGGGGGAGTTGATACGTCCATTTTGCATCATGTTTTCCTACTGTTACTTATAGTGTTTTTTAATCAATATAACACTTTGTGGAGCAATTCTAAGGCCTTTTCTTTCTTAATATGCAAGATTTACATAAAGAGGGAGATTGCCGGCAGCTAGAATTCTGGACCTGAAAAAGCTATGTCAGAGATATCTATTCTGCACATCTCCAAATGAGCTAAAATTTCACAGAGATTTATTTTGGAATAAATAAAAAATATTGGAGAAAAGAAGAACCAGAGGGGGCCACCCAGGTGCCCACGAGGCACCAGGGCGGCCCCCCCCCTGGGCACGCCCTGGTGGCTTGTGGGGCCCCTGGTGTCGGTTCTAAATCCGGCATATCTCGTAGTAGTGGTCCTAAGCTAGGCGTCTTGGAGCGATGGTAACATGGACATAGGATTTTACCCAGGTTTGGGCTCTCTCGAAGAGATAATACCCTACGTCCTGCTTTTAACTGTATTCATATGGGGTGTAGTACAAAGTATAGGTATCTACCATGAGATTGTTCTAATGAATCTCAGATGATCTATCGACTAGCCTGGCCTCGGTTTATATATGCACCAGAGGCCTAGGATAACAAGAGTCCTAGTCGGCTACGTCGGTGGAGAGGAGTCCTTGTCTTGATCACCAAGTCTTGTGGAATCTTCTTTGTATGCGTCATGGGCTGCCTGAAGTGGCCCATGTGTGAACCGCCATGGGGGTCCTCGGCCCGACCCACAGGTCGGGAGACGACGTGGTGAGTACCCCCTAGTCCAGGACACCGTCAGTAGCCCCCTGAACCGGTATTCAAGTTGAGGATGCTCCTCGGTTCTTCCGAATTGTTCTTCGTCTTCGGTCGTTGGTCTTGAAAACTGGTTCAACAAATATTCTCATCTCCGATCTCAAGGATCGCCGAGGTGTATCCGAAGAGTTGACACGTCGGGCATCAGAGGGGCCCCTTTAGGTTCTTGGCCTTTATCAATGCCTTGTTATTTTTTACGCCACACCTCGGGTTCGAAGTTTTTCCCGGGTGGCGGTGTCCTCTTGCTGCCGAGCTCGAATGTCGGACTGCATCCGAGGAGTCTTTTTGCAGCCGAGCTCCGACGCCGGTCTGCATCCAAGGTGTCTTTTTGCAGCCGAGCTCCAACGACGGCCTACATCCGAGGTGTCATAGATTACCTCGGTTTTAAAAAAGTTGAAGGAGTTCAGCCGAGCTTAATGCCGGAAATGCCCTCTATGGAGCCAGCCACTTGCATCCGAGCTTTACGCCGGACTGCTTCCGAGGTGATGCACCACCTCGGCCGTGCACTACTGGAATCAGAGAATTTGCCATCAGTCCATTCTTTGCCGTCTGCTAGCAGACAGCAAAGACGGTCTTTGCCGTCCGCTTCCACAAAGCGGACGGCAAAGAAAGGACTCATGGCAAAGAAATTTTTTGCCGTCAGTGCACTCTTTGTCGTCTGTTAGGGGACGGCAAAGAGCTCAGCTGGGCCCCACTGGACCGTGCAGTTGGTTAGGTCAAATGAAATACATTTTGCCGTCTGCTAGCAGATGGTAAAGTGTCTTTAAGCAGACGGCAAAGATCGGCGGACGGGAAATATTAGCACACTTAACTAATGGCCGTCCCCCACCTCTCTCTCTCTCTCTCTCTCTCTCTCTCCCCGACACCACCTGCCGCCCTCACCACCCGCCGCCGCCCTCACCACCCGCCGCCGCCCCGCCGCCCCACCACCCGGCGCCCGGCCGCTGCCGCCGCCCCGCCGCCCCACCGCCCCACCACCAGCCGCCCCGCCGCCCCCGCCGGAGCCAGGCCGCGGCGCCGCCCCCCTCCCCGCGGCCCTTCTCCACCACTGCGGTACCGCCTTCCTCCCTGCGCCGGCCCTCCTGCACCACCGCGGCCCTCCTCCAAGGTGAGTTTTTTTTCTATTTTTTGTTTCTGTTTTTTGCTGTTTAGGTTTAGGTTAATTAGTGCTAGGTTTAGGTTTAGGTTTAGGTTTAGATAATTAGAAGAAGAAGAAGAAAGTTGAAAAAAAAATAAGGAAGAAGAAGAAGAAGAAGAAGAGGAGGAGAAGAAAAGAAGAAGAAGAAGAAAAAGAAGAAGAAGAGGAGGAGGAGAAGAAGAAAAGAAGAAGAAGAAGAAGGAGAAGAAGAAGAGGAGAAGTATAGGAAGAAAAAGAAAAAGAGGAGAAGAGGAGAAGAAGAGGAAAAACAGAAGATGGTCTGAAGAAGAAGAAAAAGAGGAGGAGAAGAAGGAATAGAGGAGAATAGAAAAATAAATAGAAAAGTAGTTATATATATATAGTTTTTTTATCGGGATTGAATATTTGTGTTGATCGGGTGGATTTAAATGTGCAGTTGTTTCGTCGCTACGAGGGTCTGGAGTTCGACGACCTCCTTGTGCGTTCGACGAGCTCCCCTGCATTCGTGGGTGAGCACAAATGACATCTCCTCCTCCCCCCTTAATTTGCTCTGTTCCGGTCTTCGTGCCGATGAAACTTGCTAGCTATAGGTGTTTTCAATCATCAGTATGCGTCACCAGTATGCGTCTCCCGTTCGAAAGGGTTACAGTTATAAATATGCATGCATTTGCATATTTATAACCGTGATTCTTTCGAATTGTCCAACGCTATCCATGGACAGCCCGGGTATGTGTTGATTGGGTTCGTTTTCCCATGCTCTGCTCCGGATCCGATGCAGAATTTTGTCAGTGCCTCCTTGTTGTTCTCCGGGTACACATCCTCTCTGTTTATTGCCGAGACGTGTATCAGGAGAACAGCGGGGAGGTGCTGCCGAAATTTTGCGTCGGATCCGGAGCAGAGCATGGGAAAACGAACCCAATCTACACATACTCGGGTGGGATTAGGACCTATCTTTACCTATTAGCGTGTAGGTTGCATGGACGTAATAAAATTGACAAACTTGATTAACTAATGAATATATATGCTGAATTATATATATATTTCTTGTGTGTTTAGTAGGTAGGCAAGATGAGTGATCGTGCGTGGATGTACACCAGTCACACTAGTCAGAAAGACACGACCAATGAATGGTTAACAAAAACCAAGGGGGTTGTGAAAGCCGCATTTGCAAATGGCCAGAGAAAAACTTGGTGCCCCTGTGTTAGGTGCGACAACTTTTCACAGAGGACTGAGGGTGAAATGGGTAAACACCTGCAGAAGTGGGGTTTTACGCCTGATTATACGGTGTGGACATTTCATGGTGAGTCTGCCCAACGTACCAGAGCTGACGTGGTCCGTCGTCGCACCGATGAGCATGGTACCGGGATCGAAGACATGGTGCAAGACTTTGATGATGCTCGGGATTCGGACGATGAGATGGAGGAATCTGCAAAGGCCTTCAATGAAATGTTGGAGTCTTCAAAACGTCCTCTCCACGAGCACACTGAGCTTTGTCAGCTGGATGCCATCGCACAAGTAATGGATCTGAAGGCTCAATTCAACTTGGGCAGAGAATGCTATGACGCGATGATGACACTATTTGGACGCTTTCTACCCAAAGGCCATGTACTGCCTGCAAACCTGTACCAGTCAGACAAAATCCTCCGTGTACTTAAGATGCCCTATGAGAAGATAGATGCCTGTGAGAAAGGATGTGCCTTATTTAGGCTTGAGTATGCGGACTTGAACTATTGTCCCATTTGCAAGTCTTCTAGGTATGTTGTGGTAGACAACGGTATGGGTAAGAAGAGGCAGACCAAAATCCCCATTAATGTTCTTCAGTATCTGCCAATCGTACCAAGACTTCAACGTCTTTTCATGGTCGAAGAGACAGCCAGACAGATGACATGGCACAAAATGGGCAAACGAACCAAACTAGATGCAGATGGGAATCAGATGATGGTACACACATCGGATGGTTCTGCGTGCAAGCACTTCGATGCATTACATGAGCAAAAAGCGGCAGATCCAAGGCATCCTCGAGTCTGCATCAGCACAGATGGGTTCAATCCGTTTGGTATGACGGCAACCCAATACAGTTGTTGACCTGTATTTGTCATTCCACTCAATCTCCCCCCCCCCCCGCCCCCGGACAGATTATGCAAAGAAAGAACATTTTCCTGATGTTGATAATTCCAGGGCCCAACTATCCGGGGAAGAATATGAATGTGTACATGCAGCCGCTTAAGGATGAATTGCAAGAAGCTTGGGATAATGGGTTCAAGACATACGACGCCGCTAGCAAACGAAACTTCATAATGCGTGTCTGGTACATGTACTCGATGCATGACTTGCCGGCGTATGCGCTATTCGTTGGCTGGTGTACGCATGGAAGGTTCCCGTGCCCCACATGCAAGGCAGCTCTTCAGTTTCATTGGCTGCAGGCGGGCCGCAAGTATTCTTGCTTCGACTTGCATAGACAGTTCCTGGATCCTCGCCATAAGTTTAGAAAAGACAAGAAGAACTTCACCAAAGGTAGAGTTGTCAAAAACTCTGCACCACCTGCGTTGACTGGCCAACAGATCCTGGATCAGTTAAACGCTCTCGAGCCTAATCCAGAGCGTCCAGGGTATTTCAAGGGGTATAATTCGGAACACGCCTGGACTCACAAGACATGCTTGTGGGATCTGCCTTACTTCAAAGACCTCCTTCTTCCACACAACATCGACGTGATGCACACTGAAAATAATATCGGCGAGGCCCTTTTTGGTACATTGTTCGGCATAGATGGGAAGTCAAAGGATAATACTAAGGCTAGAGTCGATCTGCAGACTCTATGTGATAGACCGTTACAAAACATGCGACAAGCGAAAGGAAAGCAGAACTGGACAAAGCCAAAGGCCTGGTTCAATCTTGGAAGGCCTGCTATGAGGGAAATTATCTTGTGTGTGAAAATGCAGTTGATGTTCCCCGGTGGGTATGCAGCGAATCTCAAGAGGGGAGCAAGTCTTGAAAAATTGAAAATATTTGGTCTCAAGAGTCATGATTGGCACATATGGCTTGAGCGGGTAATGCCGGTGATGTTGCGTGGCTTTATCCCTGAGGATGAATGGCTAGTACTGGCAGAGCTGAGCTATCTCTTCCGTGTTCTTTGTGCGAAAGAACTATCGCCTGCCGTGATAGATGACATCGAAGAGTTGGCGCCGGAGTTGCTCTGCAAGTTAGAGAAGATCTTTCCACCGGGCTTCTTTAATCCAATGCAGCATTTGATTTTACATCTCCCGACCGAGGCAAGATTGGGGGGGCCCGTGCAAAATCGTTGGTGCTATGCAACTGAGAGGATGCAGAAGACGCTTCGAGCAAAATGTAAAAATAAACGTAGAATTGAAGCATCGATGACCGAGGCATTCATTACCGAGGAGGCGGCAAACTTCGTGACAGCACACTACGAAGCCAAAAATCATCATTTGCATAATCCGAAGCCTCGGTACAATGCTGGCGACCCTAAAAAAGGTGGATCCAACCTCAGCCTATTCAAAGGGAAGCTCGCACCAGCCGGTGCTTCGAAACTAGTAGGGTTGGATGTCGAAGAATGGCGGACCATTTTGTTGTATATCTTCAACAACCTAACTGAAGTGTGGCCGTACATCGAGTAAGTTCTCGGTACACTCTTTCGCAACTTCTAATTCCTTTGAAGTGCTCTTATTCCCGGATATTTGATATAGTCGATACGTCGCCAAATTCTCGGATGGAGCGGTGATCCAAAAGGATTCCATCGAAGAGTATGAGCTTCTGGCAAAGCATGGAGGCGGCTATCCCTGTTTCATCTCTTGGTTCAAACAAACGGTGATTACCATTAATAGACCATTTCATTTCTTGGTCTAATTTGTGGCTAATGCAACAATCCTTTCGTATTAAACTTTTGTAGGCTAATTTAGAGTCTAATTTCCTCCAAAATGACATAATTAGCTTCAGGCAAAGCATGTATTCAATTTTTTTATGTTGTACTAATTTCATTTACTCTTTGTCATGGCAGGTGTTGAAAGATGGTGGGAGCGGGAACGGTGAGTTTCATTTGAATGGTCATTATTTACTAGTCTTAACTTTTGAGTGTCATCATGCTAACGAGACTTTGCAAATGATCTTTGGTGCAGCATAACTCCGGAGCCGCATCGCACAACCCTTCTCCAGGTGATACCGGCTCGAGGAACCCCGGTGCTTGACCTCCGGTAAGTTTTCTCTAGTGTTTTGCTTAACAAATGCATACTTAGCTTCGTACATGCTTGTTAGCCCTATTATGCCACATACTTAGCTTATTTTCCCCAAAAAAGACATACTTAGCTAATTATCCTCCAAAATGACATAATTAGCTTATTTAGTTCATTTATGACATAATTAGCTTATTCATTTCAAAAATGGCATAATAACCTTGGTTAGCTCATAAATGTCATATACTTACCTTATTTTCCTCCAAAATGACATAATTACCTAAGTTAGCTCTAAAATGACCTATACTTACCTAAGTTAGCTCAAAAATGGCAAAATTACCTAGGTTAGCACAAAAATGACCTATACTTACCTTATTTTCCTCCAAATTGACATAATAAGCTTACTTAGCTCAAAAATGGCATAATTACCTAAGTTAGCTCTAAAATGACACAAATAAGGAATAAGAAGAAGAAAAACAAGGAAGAGGAGAAAAAGAAATAATGGAAGAAGAAAGAGAAGAAAATCAAGGAAGAGGGCTTCTTTCTTCTTCTTCTTCTTCTTCTTCTTCTAGTCTTCTTCTTCTTCTTCTTCTTCTTCTAGTCTTCTTCTTCTTCTTCTTCTTCTTCTAGTCTTCTTCTTCTTCTTCTTCTTCTTCTTCTAGTCTTCTTCTTCTTCTTCTAGTCTTCTAGTTTTCTTCTTCTTCTTCTTCTTCTTCTTCTAACTTTCTTACTCCCATTTTTGTAGGTTTGATTCACTTCATGGAAGCTGGCATTGATGGACTGCTAGTGTTTAGTTTTTGTTTTGATTTGTATTGATGAACAATGTGAAACTATGTATGTATATATGGATGAACTCCGTGAAACTATGTATGTATTGGATCTTTTAATACCCTATGTGTTCTCTTGCATTGATGGACTGCTAGATGTTGGATACATGGCCTATGCATTGATGGACTGCTATATATATCATATTTGTGTTTTGAAAATGTAGGGAAATAACAGAAAACAAACAAAACAGTGGCAATACAGGCACTTTGCCGTCTGCCAGCGGACGGCAAAGCCCTTTGCCTTCGGTAGGCGGACGGCAAACATGCCACGTGGCAGCAACCTACGCAACCTGGGAGCAGCAGGTCTGACCATTTGGTCATTCTGTCGTCTGCTGGCAGACGGCAAAGACCAGCCCTGGCAGACGGCAAAGACCAGCCCTGCCACGGGTCTGCTGGCGTCATAGGGCTGACGGCAAAGTTTACCGTCCGCCGACAGACGGCAAAGTCTGCCGTTAGCCATCTAACAGGGCTAACAGCTATTCTTTGCCGTCCATGATCTTTGCCGTCAGCTTGGCCAGGAAAGCAGACGGCAAAGTTCTTTGCCGTCCGTTGTCGTTAGGCAGATGGCAAACAAAGTCATTACCGTGACTTTCAGTGCCGGAAGTGTTTGCCGTCCGTGGCAGACGGCAAAGCGGTTTGCCGTCGGTGTTCTTGTTCTTTGCCGTCTGCTATCGCAGACGGCAAATTAGCTGATTCCTGTAGTGGTGGGCTGATTTTTGCGGATAGTTTTTTTTCAATTGGTGCAATTTATTCTCTGTCGAGATATATAGCCAGTAGCCCTCAAGGTGTGTGCGGCCAAAAATCCGAGATGCACCTGAAGGAAAACATAAAACTGCTGACAGTAGCAGCCTCCTTGCCGGACGAGGCCTTGCCGGGAACTGCCAAGACCAAGACACCAAGCCCAGCCGAAGAAGCTACCAGGGAGAATCTCAAGGCTCGACACTCACCCAGCACCAAAGGTGAAGACGTTCCTTGCCGGCAAGCATAAACCGGCAAGGCGAAGACCTGGCAAGCTCCATGCCGGCAAGTTTATGCTAGCCCTCCAGCGCTCCCCCTCGCCGCACAGGTGTTCGCTGATGCGTGAGGTGTCGACCGTGCAGGTTGGTTGGTAAGGCTTGTCGACCACGTGTCAGCTCGCTGGGACAAGATTTGCCTCTAATGACACCCGTCCAGGAGGTGTGTCAAGATAATACGAGGTAGCTGGGCAAGCGGTTCAGAAACCTTGCCGGGACTACCTCTCCGCATGACACCTAACGGCGCATTAAATGCCTTTGTCCTAAACTGGCAGAGTTAGGTATGATAACACTGTTCACTATCTAGTCACACTGTAATTACTGTTTTGCCACTGTGGTAACCCCTTGAGCTATAAAAGGAGGGCCAGGGCAACAGTTTAGAGGATTCGGACTCCTTTTCAAATACAGGCACCTCTCGTGTAGCTGCTCTCTCCGCACCTTGCCGGGAGGAGCGCTCCTTGCAACTGTGTTTCCACACCACTAATACACCAAAAGCAGGAGTAGGGTTTTACGCTTCTCAGCGGCCCAAACCTGGGTAAAATCCCTCGCGTTCCATCGTCGATGCTCTTTGCGCACGCCGATCCTCCCCGCCGAACCACAAAGGGGCTGCATGGCCCCATAGATGGTCGTACACCGACATCTTTGGCGTGCCAGGTAGGGGCGGAGAGGCGTTTGTGCGAACCTTGATCGGCGGACCGCGCGTCTTCTTCATCTTCATCATCAACTTCATCACCATCCTCCTCGTCATCGATGGCGCCCAAGAAGAAGGGCATCACGATGACGGCCACCCCACACGCGTCCGCAGGCGGCGTGGGCGACGCAGCCAATGCGGGCGGCGCGGGCACTGCGGTCAGCACGGCCAGCGCGGGCGGCGCAGTCATTGCGCCCACCGCGACCAGCACGAGGGACGGGCACGACGGAGCCGGTCGACCTCCTCGGTCCTCTGGCGAACGGAGCCGCGACGGTGCAGGCGGAGCGGGCGGGCCCCTCCCTCCTCCTCCTCCTAGCCGCGACGACGAACGCAACTGCCAGGGCGGCAACGCCCGGGTTGGCGCGAGCCGAGACCCTGCTGCAGCGACGTCTAGGGATACTGCTTCAGCACGAACGCCGCGCCCCTCACACGATGGGCGCGGTACGACCGCGAGCGGCGCCAACAACTCCGGGCAGCGGTGACCTCACGGCAAGACGCCCGTGGACAAAGCCCCAGACCCTTAGCTGCCGCCTCCGCCACGGCGACCAGCTGCTGATCATGGGCCGCGGCAGCAGAGCCGCGCTGGCGCTCCTACTGGCTCTGCCAGGAGTAGAGCAACGTCGTGCTCTTCGCTCCTGACCATGCCGGCCACAGCGGCAGAAGCAATGGCGCGGGCTCAGATGTTGTTGAACTTCCCTCCAGCAGCAGAAAAGATGGACGAGTGGAGAGCCACCATCCAGAGCTTGATTGGATTTGCCGAGGCCAGTAAATCACAGCAAGCAGAACCCTCACGGCGTCCGCGACCGGCGCCGGCATCTCCAGCTGGTGGCCGCGCTGACGGGACCACACTAACGGTGCAGTCTCTCCCGTGGCAATAGCCCCAACAGCAACAACGTCAACAGCCGCGACAAACCCAGCAATCTTTTGGGCCCGACGAGATGTCGATCGCGTCTTCGGATCCACGAGCGCGGCAAGATCAGCGACAAGTACTGCAAGACAGGCGAGCTGAAGACGCCCGTACCACCATTGAACGGCGCCGCGAGGCACGGCGTCAATCTGACGCACGTAACGGCCCCGTCGCTGATGAGCCTGCGCCGGGGGTCGGCGGATACCTACCTTACGAGGCTGGGTGTCCTGCCTTCACTCGTGAGCTGCGGCAAGTCCGGTGGCCGTCCGTTCGGGCATTCAAGCCAGAAGTGCCAGAAAAATACGACGGCAAGCTAAACCCGGCAGAGTTTCTGGGCATCTATATGATTGCCGTACAAGCTGCCGGGGGAAGGGATGAGAAAATCCTCGCCAACTACTTTCCGTTGGCAATGAAACCAAATGTGAGGTCTTGGCTGATGAACTTGCCGGAGAACTCCATCTCTTCGTGGTCAGACCTCTGCAACGAGTTCGTTGGTGCCTTTACCGGAGGCCACAAGACTCCTGGACAGCCCAGCAATCTGCAAGTGATCCCACAAAGGGACGGTGAAACCTTGCGCAAGTACATCCAGAGATTTAGCCGTGTGCACCGCAACATTCCAGACGTACACCCCGCAGCCGTGATTGCCGCCTTTCACACGAATGTGCGCAATCGGAGGATGCAGGAGAAAATGAACGTCAAGTTGCCCAGGACCGTCAACGAACTTTACACACTGGCGGACAAGTGTGCACGCGCCAAGGAAGGAAGAAGGCTTCCCGGGGAGGACGCAGGCGCCAAAGTGGATTCTGAGGATGATGATGCTGCCACCCCGGGGAAGAAAGGTTGAAAGCGCAACAGAAAGCGCAAGGGCAAGACTATGATGGTCGTCGAAGGTTCCGGCAACTCTGAGCCCGCCAAGAAAGCCAAAACAGAGAGTCCCAGCAAGGAGGCAGCTGCATGCGCCGCTTGTAGGGAGGCGGCAGCGAATGAGAAGGCTGGCAAATCTGATCGGCCGTACTGCAAGATTCACCGCACCAAGGGCCATGACCTCCAAGAGTGCCGGCAGGTCGAGCACCTTGTCGAGAAGCAGAAGGCTGAATACGAGAAGCGCAACAAAGAAAAGGGTCAAGATGGTGCTGGTGGGTCCGGCAAGAAAGGCCGCGGTGGTCGAGGGGGGCGCCGCGACAAGGCCAAGCAGCAAAAGGAGAAGCCTGCTAGGGTCCGTGAAAAGAAAGAGGGAGATGGTGGAAGTGAAGAAGAAGAAGATGACGATGAGACCAGCGAGCAAGAATTCCAGAAGGCGACTGACGCCATGTGCATTGACGGAGGCGCGTTTTTGCACTCATCCCACCGCCAACTTAAGCAGTGGGCTCGTGAAGTTAACGCGGCAGAACCGGCGATGGGCTCTCAAAAACCACTCAAATGGTCGCACACGCCTATCATCTTTGATGCTGAGGACCACCCTGATCGCATAACCGCGGTCGGGTGCTTGCCGTTGTTGGTCTCGCCAACAATCCGCAACCTCCAAGTAACAAAGATGTTAGTTGACGGTGGGGCCGGCCTGAACCTGAACTCTCCAGAAGTTATCAAGAGGCTGCAGATCCCCGATGAGGAACTCGAGAAAACGGGCACATTTCAGGGAGTGAACCCGGGAAGAAGCCAGCCCAAGGGAAAAATCACGTTACCGGTGACGTTTGGTGGGGAACTGAAGTACAAGACGGAAAAGATTGTCTTTGACGTCGTCAAGACCCCCCTGCCGTATAATGGAATTCTTGGCCGCCCAGCCTTGGCAAAGTTCATGGCGGCGTCTCACTACGCTTATAACTCATTGAAGATACCAGGGCCGATGGGTGTCATTTCCATCAACTCTGACAAGAAAGATGCGGTCATTTGCGTCGACAAGATGTACAGGGATGCGGTTGCAGCAGAGGCGGCCAAGGCGCCAGCTCCCGCCAAGAAGAAGGAAAAGAAGAACTCCGGCAAGACCTCCAGCAAGGATTCCGGGAAGCGCACCTCTTCGGAGTGCTGCGCACCCGTTGAAGACTTGCCGGAATGCTCTGCCGGTAAGAGATCCAAGGCCACTGCACCGGCAACCAAGAAGGTGCTGGCGAAGGAGGATGGCGCTGACGGTACCTTCACCATTAGCGCCACCCTTGACAGCAAATAGGAAAGCGCGCTCGTTACCTTCCTGCGGGCGAATGTCGATGTGTTCGTGTGGCGACCGTCTGACATCCCCGGCGTTCCCAGGGAGGTAATTGAGCACCACCTTGCCGTTTGTCCCCACACTCGGCCCATCAAACAGAAAGTCCGGAAGCAAGCTTTGGAGCGGCAGCAGTTCATTGCCGAAGAAATCAAGAAACTCGAAGCAGCAGGCCTGGTCAGAGGAGTGTTACATCCCATGTGGTTGGCGAATCCGGTGGTGGTGCGCAAGGCAAACGGGAAGTGGAGACTTTGTATAGACTACATTGATGTCAACAAAGCTTGTCCAAAAGATCATTTCCCATTGCCGCGCATCGATCAAATTGTGGACTCCACCTCTGGCTATGATCTGCTCTCCTTCCTTGATGCATATTCAGGATACCATCAGATATTCATGGCCAAGGAGGACGAAGAGAACACCGCATTCATTACTCCATGTGGCACGTACTGCTTCGTGCGTATGCCTTTCGGATTAAAAAGTGCTGGTTCCACGTTTGCAAGGGCAGTCCAGATTGGTTTTGAGCCCCAGCTGCATAGGAATGTAGAAGCCTACATGGATGATATAGTGGTCAAGACCAAGGACAAATCAACCCTCATTCAGGACTTGGAAGAGACATTTGCAAACCTGCGCAAGATTAATCTGAAGCTCAACCCCGAGAAGTGTGTATTTGGCGTCCCATCCGGCAAGCTTCTCGGATTCTTTGTATCTCAGCGGGGAATTGAGGCAAATCCCGACAAGATCAAGGCAATTGAGCAGATTCAAGCACCGAAAAGCGTCAAGGATGTGCGGCGTCTTGCCGGTTGTGTTGCTGCTTTGAGTAGGTTCATTTCGAGATCTGCCGAGCGCGCCCTACCGTTCTTCAAAATTTTGAAAAAGACAGGTCCACTGAAATGGACTCCGGAAGCGGAGGCCGCGCTGCAAGACATGAAAAGATACCTCTCCTCTACGCCAATGCTAGTTGCACCTAGACCACAAGAGTCGTTGCTGTTATACATAGCGGCAACGAACCAAGTGGCCAGTGCTGCATTAGTGGCACAGAGGGAAATCAATGACGAAGAAGCAACCACGGCAAGCCCATCCGGCGACAAACCGGAATCTTCACCGGCAAGGTCTGGCGCCGACAAGACAGATACAGCGCAAGCAAATGAAGCTGATCAGCAAGTGCGGCCGAAGAAGAAAATGGTGCAGCGACCGGTGTATTTCATTAGTTCCCTTCTGCAGGGGGCTAGATCGAGATACTCTGGAGTGCATAAGTTGCTTTTCAGCCTCCTTATGGCCTCGAGGAAGCTGCGCCACTACTTCTAAGCACACGAGATCACCGTTGTCACTCGCTTCCCGCTGCAACGCATCTTGAGAAATCCAGAGGCAACCGGCAGGGTAGTGGAGTGGGCATTGGAATTGTCAAGCTTTGCACTCAAGTTTGAGAGCACTTCAACAATCCAGAGCAGAGCCTTGGCAGAGTTCATTGCTGAATGGACGCCAACACAAGACGAAGAGATTCAAGAAACGGCTCTCCCCGACAAGGAAATAGCAAAAGAATGGGTTATGTACTTCGATGGTGCCTTTTCGCTGCAAGGCGCCGGTGTCGGAGTGCTGCATGTCGCACCCACCGGGGAGCACCTCAAGTACGTGGTCCAAATGCACTTTCCCAGGGAGCAAGCTACAAACAACACTGCTGAGTATGAAGGGCTCCTTGCTGGTCTTCGGATCGCAGTGGACCTTGGAATCAAGAAATTGATCATCCGCGGTGACTCGCAGCTTGTTGTGAAGCAAGTGAACAAAGAGTACAAGAGCCCATTGATGAGAGCATATGTGGAAGAAGTGAGGAAATTGGAGGAACACTTTGACGGACTGCTAACGGAACATGTCCCGCGTGCGGAAAACAGCATTGCTGATAGCCTGTCAAAGTGTGCCACGCAAAAGCTTCCCGTGGAACTGGGAACCTTTGTGCTCCATTTGAATCAACCCACAGTTATTCCATCGACGCAGGCCAGTAAAAGAAGAAAGTTAAGTACCTGCAAGTACTTTCCGGCAGAGCTCCCAGGAGCCACTGGCAAGGATGCTACCGGGAACGACGACGCGATTGGCGGTGAGCAGCGGCTTAGCGCAGAACCACAGGTTCTTGCCGCGGAAGCAAGCGCTCCCATGGCCGAAGAGGAGCCTTTAGTCCTTGTCGTCGAGCCACAGGCTTCGGCATGGGCACAGCAGATAGTCCGTTTCCTTCAAACAGGAGAACTCCCCGACGAGCAAGAGGAAGCTGAGAAAGTAGCCCGCCAGTCAAGTATGTATCAGTTTGTGGATAGCATCCTGTACAGAAAAGACCGAACGGTGTGGAATTGAAGTGTATCTGCCAGGAAGACGGACTAGAGCTGTTGGCAGAGATACATGGAGGCATATGTGGTTCTCACATAGGGTCAAGAGCACTTGCCGGCAAGGCTTTCCGGCAATGCTTCTATTGGCCCACCGCACTCCAGGATGCGACTGAGCTAGTAACCAAGTGTGAAGCATGCCAGTTCCATTCAAAGAATGTACATCAACTAGCTCAGGCTCTCCAAACGATCCCTCTCTCCTGGCCCTTTTCGGTCTGGGGGCTCGATATCTTGGGCCCCTTCTCCCGCGCTGCCGGGGGCTTCGAGTACTTGTACGTCGCCATCGACAAGTTCACGAAGTGGCCAGAAGTGGAGCCAGTGAGGAAGGTGATAGCACAATCAGCCGTCAAGTTCATCAAAGGATTAGCTTGCCATTTTGGGGTTCCTAATAGGATCATCACCGACAACGACACGCAATTCACGAGCCGCACCTTCATGCAGTACATTCAAGACCTTGGCAGCAAGATCTGTTTTGCGTCTGTCGCTCACCCGAGAAGCAACGTCCAAGCGGAAAGGATGAATGTTGAAGTGCTGCGTGGTCTCAGGACAAGAACTTTCGACAAGCTGCGCAAGTGCGGAAAGCGCTGGATTGATGAGCTGCCGGCGGTTCTTTGGTCACTCAGGACGACACCAAATCGAGCTACCGGCCAGACACCCTTCTCCCTAATCTATGGTGCAGAGGCGGTGCTCCCCACGGAACTCAAATACGGGTCACCTCGAGTACTCGCTTATGATGAAGATGAGCAAGGGCAGCTACGGCAAGCCGATGCATTGCTCCTTGAGGAAGATCGTCTTCGGGCGGCTGTGCAAGCTGCACGCTACCAACAAGCCTTGCACCGCTATCATAGCCGCAAAGTGCATGCCCGAAGCCTTGAGGAAGGCGACCTTGCTCTTCGGCGTGTTCAGTCCGCCAAGGGATCAAACAAGTTGACGCCAAAGTGGGAAGGCCCTTACCAGGTAGTACGAGTCACCAGGCCCGGCGCAGCTCGGCTGGAGACCGAAGATGGCACCCCAGTGCAAAACTCATGGAATATTGAGCATCTTCGCAAGTTCTACCCGTGAGGCGCGGTTGCCGGGACGCCTCCCGGCAACCCCTTTTGTACGAGCCTTGTCGGCCAGACATGTAACCATTTGTACAAATCCAGGCGCAGATCCTGTGCATAATAAAGCTAAGTGTTTCACAACTCCTCATACATATTCATTTATATGTCGATGCATGTAATGTTGTGATTTACACTTTAGTTTGTATGAGATGGCTAATGAACCGTCAAGGTTCCCAAAACTCTCTTTTCTCTTCTTTCTTTTTCTTAAAAAAGGACAAGGAAATCCCTCGCGCGCAAGTTTCCCGAGGGGAGTGGAGATGGGTACCAGTTCCAAATGACGTTCAAGTAATCATTTCATGCAACAAGAAAAACAATGCAGAGAAAAGCTAAGTTGGAAGACTTTGAAAATTTTTCCTTAGTTACATAAGCGTTCTCCCTTGAACGATTTTGCGCTTTGTATGAGAAACCTGCACGCGAGAGGAACCTTGTCGTGAACGGTCTGCGCTCTAGCTTGCCTCGAGTCCGCTCGGCAAGCCTAGCAGCTGTGTTCTGTCCCGGCAAGTTGCCTTGCCGGCAGCGGCACTTCCAGCAGGCTGCTAAGGACCCGTTCCTCAAAAGCGCTCGCGGCAAGTGTACGCACCGGCAAGTTTCCAAACAAGCGTAGGGAACACGATCATGCAAAGACAAATGAGACAAGGGAAAATGACGCGCATTTATTTAAACCCGGCAAACACCAGATGTTCATTAAGGAAGTGCTAGATTACATGTTCATCGGCCCTTTGCCAGGGTTTATCTCAGGTGCAATACAAGGGCAAAAGGGGCGCCTAGGCGGATCGATCCCGGGAAGCAAGATGATGGTGCTGCCGGCGATCAATACGAGACGAAGGAGTCGGAGCCGTCGTCCTCGACCTTCACGCCTGGAGCGCCGCCGTCGTCATCGCCGTCATCGTCATCGTCCTCAGTCTCGCTGGAGGAAGCGGTGTCGGAGTCACTCGAGCTTTCCGCGCAGCACTCCAGACGATCGCCTGAAGCCCCGAAGAACTTCACGATGAGCGTGTCGTCCCTGTCCAGCCTGAAGTGGAGGGGATGCCCCTGCCCTAGGCAGCGAGCACGGACGAAGGACTTCCACCCTCGCGTAAAGTACAAGATGCCGGCGGCGGAAGCTTCGAAGGCCACCCAGACCGAGCCATGGCAGCAGCTGTCAACGCGCAGCCACAATCCGCGCAAGTCGACGCCCTCCATCTCCCTAGCGAAAGGTCGAGGAAGCCGCAACCGACTCCATGGCCGGTCGTGCAGCTCCACGACGAACTCGCGCGCTGTATCCTCCGTATGGCCTTCTGCCAAGGGCTGGTTGACTAGAGGCGGAGTAGCGAGCGCACCGCCATGGCCACCTCGTCCCCAGGCGATGCATCTTCCACGACCCGCGGTTCCACCCTGAGCGCTGGGGTTGGCCTCCGCGGCCGCTGCAGAAGCACCAGCACGATCCCGAAGAGAAGCCCGCGTGGCGGTGGCAGACCCACGAGCCCGGCCATTCCCCCTCACCATGGTGGCCACGGAAGCGGAAGGAAGGAAGAGGAAGGAGGCAAGGATAGCAGCCGCTGGAAAGGTGGGACGAAGGAAGTGGATGAGCATCGCATCCCGCAGCCCCCTCTTTATAGGGAGGATGCGAGGGCTGGCTCCTCACCATCCTCGGGCGGCCGCCCAATCTCCCCAATCTTGCGCCTAGCATTCATAGGCGGGCGCACCACTCCGGCGACCGTCCAAGTTCACCAATCCCGCGTTCTGCGCCCATTACCAGAAGCACTACTCCAACGACCGCCCCTCTTCGCCAATCCACTGCCTTGCATGTATGCAGACGCTCATGATGGAAGGGCGCAGAAAAAGGAGGAGTAAAGACATATATGACAGTTACTCCTCGCCACGCGTAGCCGCGCGCCGATTCATGACTAGCCCAACGGCAAGGGTTGCCAAAATATGGCCGAGGGCACGCCCAAGCCCAGATTAGTGAGGAAGCAAAGAAGACCATCATGACCAAAATTATTGATGGAAATATGCCCTAGAGGCAATAATAAAGTTGTTATTATTTTATATTTCCTTGTTCATGATAAAGGTTTATTATTCATGCTAGAATTGTATTGACCCGAAACTTAAATACTTGTGTGAATACATAAACAAATACCGTGTCCCTAGTGAGCCTCTACTAGACTAGCTCGTTGATCAAAATGGTTAAGGTATCCTAACCATAGACCTGAGTTGTCATTTGACAACGGGATCACATCATTAGGAGAATGATGTGATGGACAAGACCCATCCGTTAGCTTAGCATATGATCGTTCTGTTTATTGCTACTGCTTTCTTGAATGTCAAAATACATGTTCCTCAGACCATGAGATCATGCAACTCCCGGATACCGGAGGAATACCATGTGTGCTATCAAACGTCACAACGTAACTAGGTGATCATAAAGATGCTCTACAGGTATCTCCGAAGGTGTCCGTTGAGTTGGCATGGATCGAGACTAGGATTTGTCACTCCGTGTTTCAGAGAGGTATCTCTGGGCCCTCTCGGTAATGCACATCATAAGAAGCTTGCAAGCAAAGTAACTAAGGAGTTAGTTACGGGATGATGTATTACGGAACGAGTAAAGAGACTTGCCGGTAACGAGATTGAACTAGGTATGGAGATACCGACGATCGAATCTCGGGCAAGTAACATACAGACGGACAAAGGGAATTACGTATGTTGTCATTGCGGTTCGACCGATAAGATCTTCGTGGAATAGGTAGGAACCAATATGAGCATCCAGGTTCCGCTATTGGTTATTGACCGGAGAGGCGTCTCAGTCATGTCTACATCATTCCCGAACCCGTAGGGTCCGCACGCTTAACGTTCGTTGACGATATAGTTTTATATGAGTTATGTGAATTGGTAACCGAATATTGTTCGGAGCCCGGATGAGATCCCGGACGTCACGAGGAGTCTCGGAATGGTCGAGAGCTAAAAATTTATATATGGGAAGTCATATTTTGGGCTCCGGAAAAAGGTGCAGTTTTTTTCGGTATTGTACCGGGAAGCTTCCAGAAGGTTCCGGAGGATTCCGGAGGGGTCCGGAAGTCCACAAGTGGGTCCACCACGTCCCAAGGGCTGGCATGGGCTAAGGGGAGGCGCCCTGGCCTTATTGGGACAGGTGCACCAAGTCCTCAAAAGCCCACGCAGCTAGGGAAGGAAAAAGGGAGTCCTAGTAGGAATAGGATTGGACTTTGGAGTCCAAGTCCAAGTCCACGTGTGTACTATTCACGGTTACTGTTCATGTGGCACTATTCCTTCTACTCCAAGCCCCAAAGGTGACACAACATTGTCTTAGCCGTGTGCGGCGCCCCCCCCCCCCTCCACAGTTCCGTCCCTCGGTCATATTTTCGCAGTGCTTGGGCGAAGCCCTGCGGAGATAGCATTACCATCACCGTCACCATGCCATCGTGCTGCCAGAACTCATCCACTACCTCGCCGTCTTGCTGGATCAAGAAGTCGAGGACGTCACCGAGCTGAACGTGTGCTGAACGCGGAGGTGTCGTACGTTCGGTACTCGGTCGGTTGGATCGTTAAGTTGTTCGACGACAACAACCGCGTTGTTCTAAACGCTTCCGCTTACGGTCTACGAGGGTACGTAGACACACTCCCCCTCTCGTAGCTATGCATCTCCATGTATAGATCTTGCGTGTGCATAGAAAAAAAATTGTTTTCCATGCAACGTTCCCCAACAGTGGCATCATGAGCCAGGTCTATGCGTAGATGATATGCACGAGTAGAACACAAAGAGTTGTGGGCGGTGATCGTCATACTGCTTACCACCAACGTCTTATTTTGATTTGGCGGTATTGTAAGATGAAGCGGCCCGGACCAACCTTACATGTCCACGTACATGAGACCGGTTCCACCGACAGACATGCAACTTGTTTTGCATAAAGGTGGCTGGCGGGTGTCTGTTTCTCCTACTTTAGTTGAATCAAATTTGACTGCGGCCGGTCCTTGTTGAAGGTTAAAACAGCAAACTTGATAAATCACCGTTGTGGTTTTGTGCCGTAGGTAAGAACGGTTCTTGCTAGAAGCCCGTAGCAGCCACGTAAAACTTGCAACAACAAAGTAGAGGACGTCTAACTTGTTTTTGCAGGGTATGTTGTGATGTGATATGGTCAAGACTTGATGTGATATACGTTATTGTATGAGATGATCATGTTTTGTAATTTATCGGCAACCGGCAGGAGCCTTATGGTTGTCTTTATTGTATGAAATGCAAGCGCCATGTAATTGCTTTACTTTATCGCTATGCGTTAGCAATAGTTGTAGAAGCAATAGTTGGCGAGACGACCACGACGCAACGATGGAGATCAAGGTGTCGAGCCGGTGACGATGGAGATCATGACGATGCTTTGGAGATGGAGATCAAAAGCACAAGATGATGGCCATATCATGTCACATATTTTGATTGCATGTGATGTTTATCCTTTATGCATCTTATTTTGCTTAGAACGACGGTAGCATTATAAGATGATCCCTTCACTAAATTTCAAGATAAAAGTGTTCTCCCCGAGTATGCACCGTTGCTAAAGTTCGTCGTTTCGAAGCACCTCGTGATGATCGGGTGTGATAGATTCTACGTTCACATACAACGGGTGTAAGCCAGTTTTACACAAGCAGAATACTTGGGTTAAACTTGACGAGCCTAGCATGTACAGACATGGTCTCGGAACACTGGAGACCGAAAGGTCGAACATGAGTCATATAGTAGATATGATCAACATGGAGATGTTCACCATTGATGACTATCCCATCTCACGTGATGATCGGACATGGGCTAGTTGATTTGGATCATGTATCACTTAGTTAACTTGAGGGATGTTAATTTAAGTGGGAGTTCATTAGTAATTTGATTAATTGAACTTAATTTATCATGAAGTTAGTCTTGATGGTTTCTTTGCATATCTATGTTGTAGATAAATGGCCCGTGCTACTGTTCCGTTGAATTTTAATGCGTTCCTAGAGAAAGCTAAGTTGAAAGATGATGGTAGCAACTACACGGACTGGGTCCGTAACTTGAGGATTATCCTCATTGCTGCACAGAAGAATTATGTCCTTGATGCACCGCTAGGTGATGGACCTGCTGCAGGAGCTGCTGCAGACATTATGAACGCCTGGCAGGCTCGATCTGATGACTACTCGATAGTTCAGTGTGCCATGCTCTACGGCTTAGAACCGGGACTGCAAAAGCGTTTTGAACACCACGGAGCATATGAGATGTTCCAAGAGCTGAAATTGATATTTCAAGCTAATGCCCGGGTTGAGAGATATGAAGTCTCCAACAAGTTCTTTAGCTGTAAGATGGAGGAGAACAGTTCTGTCAGTGAACACATACTCAGAATGTCTGGGTACCACAACCACTTGACTCAGCTAGGAATTGATCTTCCGGTTGAGAGTGTTATTGACAGAGTTCTTCAGTCACTGCTACCAAGCTATAAAGGCTTCGTGATGAACTATAATATGCAAGGGATGGAGAAGACAATTCCCGAGCTCTTCGCGATGCTGAAATCAGCGGAGGTAGAAATCAAGAAGGAGCATCAAGTGTTGATGGTTAACAAAACCACTAGTTTCAAGAAAAAGGGCACGGGAAAGAAGGGGAACTTCAAGAAGAATGGCAAGCCAGTTGCCGCTCCCACGAAGAAACCCAAAGCTAGACCCAGGCCTGAAACAGAGTGCTTCTACTACAAAGGGACTGATCACTGGAAGCGGAACTGCCCCAAGTATTTGGCGGATAAGAAGGATGGCAAAGTGAGCAAAGGTATATTTGATATACATGTTATTGATGTGTTCCTCACTAATGCTCGCAGTAGCGCCTGGGTATTTGATACTGGTTCGGTTGCTCATATTTGTAACTCGAAACAGGAGCTACGGAATAAGCGAAGATTGGCTAAGGACGAGGTGACGATGCGCGTCGGGAATGGTTCCAAGGTTGATGTGATCACCGTCGGCACGCTACCTCTACATCTACCTTCGGGATTAGTTTTAGACCTCAATAATTGTTATTTGGTGCCAGCGTTGAGCATGAACATTATATCTGGATCTTGTTTATTGTGAGACGGTTATTCATTTAAGTCAGAGAATAATGGTTGTTCTATTTATATGAGTAACATCTTTTATGGTCACGCACCTTTTGTGAATGGTCTATTCTTGTTGAATCTCGATCGTAGTGATACACATATTCATAATATTGATGCCAAAAGATGCAAAGTTGATAATGATAGTGCAACATACTTATGGCACTGCCGTTTAGGTCATATTGGTGTAAAGCGCATGAAGAAACTCCATGCGGATGGACTTTTGGAATCTCTTGATTATGAATCATTTGATACTTGCGAACCATGCCTCATGGGCAAGATGACTAAAACTCTGTTCTTCGGAACAATGGAGCGAGCTACTGATTTGTTGGAAATAAAACATACCGATGTATGCGATCTGATGAATGTTGAAGCACGCGGCGGGTATCGTTATTTTCTAACCTTCATAGATGATTTGAGTAGATATGGGTATATCTACTTGATGAAACACAAGTCTGAAACATTTGAAAAGTTCAAAGAATTTCAGAGTGAAGTAGAGAATCATCGTAACAAGAAAATAAAGTTTCTATGATCTGATCGCGGAGGCGAATATTTGAGTTACGAGTTTGGCCTTCATTTAAGAAAATGTGGAATTGTTTCACAACTCACGCCACCTGGAACACCATAGCGTAATGGTGTGTCCGAACGTCGTAACCGTACTTTATTGGATATGGTGCGTTCTATGATGTCTCTTACCGATTTGCCACTATCGTTTTGGGGTTATGCATTAGAGACAGCTGCATTCACGTTAAATAGGGCACCGTCTAAATCCGTTGAGACGACACCGTATGAACTACGGTTTGGCAAGAAACCTAAGCTGTCGTTTCTTAAAGTTTGGGGATGCGATGCTTATGTGAAAAAGCTTCAACCTGATAAGCTCGAACCCAAAGCGGAGAAGTGCGTCTTCATAGGATACCCTAAATAAACAATTGGGTACACCTTCTACCACAGATTCGAAGGCAAGGTCTTTGTTGCCAAGAATGGGTCCTTTCTAGAGAAGGAGATTCTCTCGAAAGAAGTGAGTGGGAGGAAAGTAGAACTTGATGAGGTAATTGTACCTTCTCTCGAATTGGAAAGTAGCTCATCAGAGAAAACCGTTCCCGTGATGCCTACACCAATAAGAGAGGAAGATAATGATAAAGATCATGAAACTTCAGATCAAGTTACTACTGAACTTCGTAGGTCAACCAGAGTACGTTCCGCACCAGAGTGGTACGGTAATCCTGTTCTGGAAGTTATGTTGTTAGACAACGGCGAACCTATGAACTATGAAGAAGCTATGATAAGCCCGGATTCTGACAAATGGCTTGAGGCCATGAAATCCGAGATAGGATCCATGTATGAGAACAATGTATGGACTTTGGTGGACTTGCCCGATGATCGGCAAGCCATTGAGAATAAATGGATTTTTAAGAGGAAGACGGATGCTGATGGTAATATCACTGTCTACAAAGCTAGACTTGTCGCGAAAGGTTTTCGACAAGTTCAAGGGGTTGACTACGATGAAACTTTCTCACCCGTAGCGATGCTTAAGTCTGTCCGAATCATGTTAGCAATTGCCGCATTTTATGATTATGAAATCTGGCAAATGGATGTCAAAACTGCATTCCTTAATGGTTTTCTCAAAGAAGAGTTGTATATGATGCAACCAGAAGGTTTTGTCGATCCTAAGGGTGCTAACAAAGTGTGCAAGCTCCAGCGATCCATTTATGGACTGGTGCAAGCATCTCGGAGTTGGAATATACGCTTTGATGAGGTGATCAAAGCATATGGTTTTGTACAGACTTACGGTGAAGCCTGTATTTACAAGAAAGTGAGTGGGAGCTCTGTAGCATTTCTAATATTATATGTGGATGACATATTGTTGATTGGAAATGATATAGAATTTCTGGATGGCATAAAGGGATACTTGAATAAGAATTTTTCAATGAAAGACCTCGGTGGAGCTGCTTATATATTGGGCATCAAGATCTATAGGGATAGATCAAGACGCTTGATAGGACTTTGACAAATCACATACCTTGACAAAGTTTTGAAGAAGTTCAAAATGGATCAGTCAAAGAAAGGGTTCTTGCCTGTCTTGCAAGGTGTGAAGTTGAGTCAGACTCAATGCCCGAACACGACAGAAGATATAGAGAAAATGAAAGTCATTCCCTATGCCTCAGCCATAGGTTCTATTATGTATGCCATGTTGTGTACCAGACCTAATGTGTGCCTTGCCATAAGTTTGGCAGGGAGGTACCAGAGTAATCCAGGAGTGGATCACTGGACAGCGGTCAAGAATATCCTGAAGTACCTGAAAAGGACCAAGGACATGTTTCTCGTTTATGGAGGTGACGAAGAGCTTGTCGTAAAGGGTTACGTCGATGCAAGCTTCGACACCGATCCGGATGACTCTAAGTCACAAACCGGATACGTATTTATATTAAATGGTGGAGCTGTCAGTTGGTGCAGTTCCAAGCAGAGCGTCGTGGCGGGATCTACGTGTGAAGCGGAATACATAGTTGCTTCGGAAGCAGCACATGAAGGAGTCTGGATGAAGGAGTTCATATCCGATCTAGGTGTAATACCTAGTGCATCGGGTCCAATGACAATCTTTTGTGACAACACTAGAGCAATTGCCATAGCCAAGGAGCCCAGGTTTCACAAGAAGACCAAACACATCAAGAGACGCTTCAACTCCATTCGTGAACATGTCAAGGATGGAGACATAGAAATTTGCAAAGTACACACGGATCTGAATGTGGCAGACCCGTTGACTAAGCCTCTTCCACGAGCAAAACATGATCAGCACCAAGACTCCATGGGTGTTAGATTCATTACTATGTAATCTAGATTATTGACTCTAGTGCAAGTGGGAGACTGATGGAAATATGCCCTAGAGGCAATAATAAAGTTGTTATTATTTCATATTTCCTTGTTCATGATAAAGGTTTATTATTCATGCTAGAATTGTATTGACCGGAAACTTAAATACATGTGTGAATGTCAAAATGGTTAAGGTTTCCTAACCATAGACATGAGTTGTCATTTGATAACGGGATCACATCATTAGGAGAATGATGTGATGGACAAGACCCATCCGTTAGCTTAGCATATGATCGTTCTGTTTATTGCTACTGCTTTCTTGAATGTCAAAATACATGTTCCTCAGACCATGAGATCATGCAACTCCCGGATACCGAAGGAATACCTTGTGTGCTATCAAACGTCACAGCGTAACTGGGTGATCATAAAGATGCTCTACAGGTATCTCCGAAGGTGTCCATTGAGTTGGCATGGATCGAGACTGGGATTTGTCACTCCGTGTTTCGGAGAGGTATCTGTGGGCCCTCTCGGTAATGCACATCATAAGAAGCTTGCAAGCAGAGTGACTAAGGAGTTAGTTACGGGATGATGTATTAAGGAACGAGTAAAGAGGCTTGCCGATAACGAGATTGAACTAGGTATGGAGATACCGACGATCGAATCTCGGGCAAGTAACATACCGACGGACAAAGGGAATTACGTATGTTGTCATTGCGGTTCGACCGATAAGATCTTCGTGGAATATGTATGAACCAATATGAGCATCTTGGTTCCGCTATTGGTTATTGACTGAAGAGGCATCTCAGTCATGTCTACATCATTCCCGAACCCGTAGGGTCCGCATGCTTAACGTTCGTTGACGATATAGTGTTATATGAGTTATGTGAATTGGTAACCGAATATTGTTCCAAGTCCCGGATGAGATCCCGGACGTCACGAGGAGTCTCGGAATGGTCGAGAGGTAAAGATTTATATATGGGAAGTCATATTTTGGGTTCCGGAAAAAGGTGCAGTTTTTTTCGGTATTGTACCGGGAAGCTTCTAGAAGGTTCCGGAGGATTCCGGAGGGGTCCGGAAGTCCAGAAGTGGGTCCACCACGTACCAAGGGCTGGCATGGGCTAAGGGGAGGCGCCCTGGCCTTATTGGGCCAGGCGCACCAAGTCCTCAAAAGGCCATGCAGCTAGGGAAGGAAAAAGGGAGAGTCCTAGTAGGAATAGGATTGGACTTTGGAGTCCAAGTCCACGTGTGTACTATTCACGGTTACTGTTCACGTGGCACTATTCCTTCTGCTCCAAGCCCCTACACATATATAAATAGAGGAGAGGAGGCGCCCCAAAGGTGACACAACATTGTCTTAGCCGTGTGTGGCGCCCCCCTCCACAGTTCCGTCCCTCGGTCATATTTTCGTAGTGCTTGGGCGAAGCCCTGCGGAGATAGCATTACCATCACCGTCACCACGCCGTCCTGCTGCCAGAACTCATCCACTACCTCGCCGTCTTGCTGGATCAAGAAGTCGAGGACGTCACCGAGCTGAACGTGTGCTGAACGCGGAGGTGCCGTACGTTCGGTACTCGGTCGGTTGGATCGTGAAGTTGTTCGACGACATCAACCGCGTTGTTCTAAACGCTTCCGCTTACGGTCTACGAGGGTACGTAGACACACTCCCCCTCTCGTAGCTATGCATCTCCATGGATAGATCTTGCGTGTGCATAGAAAAAAAATTGTTTTCCATGCAACGTTCCCCAACAATTATAACGACGGTTTCCCGCCGCGTGTCTGTGCATTACTTGGGCCTAGCCCAACGACGCTTCGGACGCGCGTATGGCCCAGGCCCGGGGGCTCCTATCGGTGTTTAAAACATGGGTATTTTATACCCTGACTTATGCACAGACAGTAGCAGCCTCCTTGCCGGACGAGGCCTTGCCGGGAACTGCCAAGACCAAGACACCAAGCCCAGCCGAAGAAGCTACCAGGGAGAAGCTCAAGGCTCGACACTCACCCAGCACCAAAGGTGAATACGTTCCTTGCCGGCAAGCATAAACCGGCAAGGCGAAGACCCGGCAAGCTCCATGCCGGCAAGTTTATGCCAGCCCTCCAGCGCTCCACCTCGCCTCACAGGTGTTCGCTGATGCGTGAGGTGTCGACCGCGCAGGTTGGTTGGTAAGGCTTGTCGAGCACGTGTCAGCTCGCTGGGACAAGATTTGCCTCTAATGACACCCGTAAAGGAGGCGTGTCAAGATAATACGAGGTAGCTGGGCAAGCAGTTCAGAAACCTTGCCGGGACTGCCTCTCCGCATGACACCTAACGGCGCATTAAATGCCTTTGTCCTAAACTGGCAGAGTTAGGTATGATAACACTGTTCACTATCTAGTCACACTGTAATTACTGTTTTGCCACTGTGGTAACCCCTTGAGCTATAAAAGGAGGGCCAGGGCAACAGTTTAGAGGATTCGGACTCCTTTTCAAATACAGGCACCTCTCGTGTAGCTGCTCTCTCCGCACCTTGCCGGGAGGAGCGCTCCTTGCAACAGTGCTTCCATACCACTAATACACTAAAAGCAGGAGTAGGGTTTTATGCTTCTCAGCGGCCCGAACCTGGGTAAAATCCTTCGTGTTCCATCGTTCATGCTCTTTGCGCACGCCGATCCTCCCCGCCGAACCACAAAGGGGCTGCATGGCCCCATAGATGGTCGTACACCGACACCGACCAACCTGAGGATCATAATCTCCTCGGAAACTATTTTGCACTTTGTAAATTGTCTGCATTGAATCGTCAATGCAATAGCCCCTGAGCCACTGGTCGGATGGCAACACCAGATCAGGGGATCGATGTAACCCGCTAATGGCTTTTAAGTGAGAAGCGTGAAGCCCAATAGCCCCCGAGCCTCAATTTGGGCAAGGGTGGCCGAGTTAAGGATCGATATCTGGAGTAAATTGATTTTAATCACAATTTATGTGTAATGATTCTATGCATCCAAGTACCTTACATCATTAACGCTCGGATCCGCATTGTACAAAACTTTGTAGACTGATCATCGGCTTCAACCTCCTCGGCCAGTAGCCAAGGCGTGTTTTCCTACTTTATAAAGCCTTTATAAGGGCAAAGATTTACGGCAAACAAGGCAATCCGGCCATATGGTTTTATAAACAAAGGTACGCAGAGAGATATGTTATATTACTATTTAACGTAAGAAACATCTTCTGGGGAAAATAGTTCCTTTATAGGTTCCTTTTCCCAGGTTGTCATGTTGACCATGATCATGAAACCTCACCTCCAATCAATGTGGGAGAAAAATATTGAGGATTTAGTTTGGGGAAAGTTCCCGCACTCTGTGGTCTTAATGAACCAAAATTTTCACTTCCGTCGTTGCCGACCAATTATGTTCTTAAGATGGCTAGCTTTCGGCTTCACCCAGTCTGAGGTACTAGCCTGGATGACCCGGAAGTAACAATCACAGAGGTGCTCCCTTTACCCCCTAGCCGAACAATCGGGAATGTAGGGGGTAAGCACAGGAGCCAGGCAACCCAGCTTGGCCAAAATCTTAAGTCAAATTGATGCATATTTATGGCTTTATAACGATGATTACGGAAGGCAGCACTCGTATATTGAATACAAACGCTTTTATGCTATATGCTATTTTGACTCCTTTGTGACCGTTTATCATTTGAGAGTGGCCCATCATCGGCTTCTACCCCTTTGTAGATGCTACGCATGGTGTTTCCGCAGTAACAAGACAACCCTTAGCTGACATTTCGGTGCCCGGAGGCGGTTGTGTTAGCTGAAACGAGGCAATCAGAAATCCAGGCTTTATAACTTTCACTTAGTCATAGGAGCTTAAAGTTGGGAGGCCAGTTACTAGCCCCCGGTTAGTGTTCGGCGTCAGCCGAGGTCAAGCCATTAACACTTCGGCCAATTTTATGAAAGGCCCACAGGGTAACCTCTATTGATCTATAGTTTGACATAGTCATCGGATCGCTGACCAGTTTGCGCTCATTGTGACAGTCAGTTTTCGGCTTTCTCCACTGAGGTACTTGACCAGTTAAATCGGAAGTACAATCGCAGTGGTTCTCCCTTCGCACACCTAGCCGAACAAAGCGAAACATAGGAGGCAAGCACAGGAGCCGGGCAACCCAACTATTGACCGAAGACACAATTCGAAACTGATGCATATAAAGCAATATCCGAGAACGTTTTGCCGAGGACTCCTCAGAGTACCTTGGCTTTTGGTGGGTTTGGCTCTAGTCGCAGCCCCCCGTTGATATTGCCGATGCTTTAAAGGCATCCGACGTTGTACTGCGAGAGTTATGCTGGAGACACACAGTATCCCCTGAGACTCAGGTTGGGTGCGGCCGACCAACCTGAGGATCGAATCTCCTCGGGAACTAGTCCAGATGTCATGTGTGTTTCGCCAATGCCGAGGTGTAGGTCAGTAGGAAAGATGCTGAGCTGCGGGTCGGAAAAGATCTCCCGAGCTGAATTATTACGCAGGGCACCTCGGTCATGAGGATGTCCCACCTCCTGAAAGAAAAACATACAAATAGCTTAAAAGTGCCATAAGCTCGAAAAGCCAAAAAACTTATGTAAAAACTTGCTGTCCAAACTAAATCAAGTTTTTTGGTGCCAATCTGAAAATTGGTCTTAAAATAAAATTTTCCTTCCGTCGTGCTTTAACATGACACATCCGATCTCTAAACTTCAAGTAGGTCAGCCTTCGGCTTCAACCTCCATATCCCGAAGGCGAAGTGCTTCCCAGAGGCCAATTTAGCGAACTAAACTCGAGCGACTTTAGAGAGAAACCAGGCTATCCGGCTATTGACCATACACTCGAATTGAAAAGGAGTGTTAGAAAAAGACTTTGCAACGACTTAGAAGAAAAAATATTTATTATAAAATGGCTCATATAAATTTAAGAGCCCCCAGTTAAGATGGGAAAAAAGGTGTTTTTAACAAACATTGTTTTTAACAAACAAGTTTTTTGTTTAACGCAAATATAATGCTTGGTCGAACCGAACAAAAATTAAAAATTGAAAAAAGTTGAGCATGAAAGCGACTTAGCTGGTTAATGTGTTCGGTGTTGATGACGCGGGCCGAGCTTGCGGCGGGTCGAGGTCCCAGCCCCCAAGCCGGTCCCGAGGTGCCCGAGCAAAGAGCTCGGCTTGATGAAGTGGTGACATAGCACGGTCGGCGTGGTGAGGCGAAGCTCCTGGTCCAGCCGAGGTGACGAAGTTGGCCAGCTGGTGACGCCGAAGTCCCCAAAGTAGGTTGATGAAGAGATGGCGAAGCCCCCGGTCAAGCCGAGGTGACGGAGCAGGTCAGTAAGGTGATGTTGCAGCCCCATGCCAGCCGAGGTGTCAAAGCAGGTCGGCGTGGTGGGTATTGGCTTGAAGAAGCAACGGTGCGGCGATGCCGACGTAGGTCAGAACTGGTCAATGCCGGTTTGATGAAGTGACCGCGTGGCGATGCCGGCGCGCCCCATCCGTGCAATCCGTGCGACGATGATTATTTGGCATTCGCGATGTCGGACTCTAGGTCGGCTCGCTGGAGTGATGATCTGATGAGGTTCACCTCGGCTCGATGAAGCAATGAACTGTCTAGCGCAGGTCGGCAGCCGTGGAGCAACGTTGTCGGACTGGTTTGACACCAACGCAACGGTGAAGATTACCTCGGAAAAGGCTTTTAAAATTTGCAGGCATGTGCTTGAAAACAAAACACAATACCCCATAAGAAATTCCCTTCAAAAAGGATGTCTGATAATCTGTTCATGAAAAAGATGAACTCGGGTCGGATTCGTTTTCGCGCAGAAAACAGATCCGGAAATTGACGCACTCCTAAGGCTGTTCCCGGAGTTTGAACAGTCGGATCAAGCTGAAATTTTGAGGGATGGTAGATATAGGAATTCCACAGCCGATCAACGGTTGGATCTTCCAAAGGATGTCCGAGCAGGACGCTGGACTCCTCGCCCTAAACTCGTCCAGATTCACGCCCTAGATCGCCGGAGATTCCTCCATTGGAATATGACGAAATTTTACGGGGTCATTATAGACTCAATTCCGCACAATTCCACCAAAGGATTCGTCAAAACGACGCTCGAGGAGGCGGTGACGGTGAACACGAACCCGCTGTCCAGAAAAACTGCACGGTCGCCCGAGGGCAATGTTGATCTTGAGCCCCCGAGCTCCATGGATGATTCCCCCATGATCTTGGTAGAGATCGGAGTTGATGATGATGAAAGTATCCGTCCGATCTTGATGATCCGATGCTGAGCGCAGTCCTCGGTCCAGCCGAGGTGACCAGTCGAGCCGGCGACGAAGATGCCGACATCGACAATAAAGCTCGGTTCCGACGCGTAGATCACGCCGGAGACGATCTGAATTCCCATCACACCGCGACGACTACCAGTAGGCTCTCGATGAAAGCACCAGTGTCGGTTCTAATTCTGGCATATCTTCTAGTAGGGGTCCTAAGCTAGGCGTCTTGGAGCGATGGTAACATGGACACAGGATTTTACCCAGGTTCGGGCTCTCTCGAAGAGATAATACCCTATGTCCTACTTTTAATTGTATTCATATGGGGTGTAGTACAGAGTATAGGTATCTACCACGAGATTGTTCTAATGAATCTCAGATGATCTATCGACTAGCCTGGCCTCGGTTTATATATGCACCAGAGGCCTAGGATAACAAGAGTCCTAGTCAGCTACATCGGTGGAGAGGAGTCCTTGTCTTGATCACTAAGTTTTGTGGAATCTTCTTTGTATGCGTCATGGGCTGCCCGAAGTGGCCCATGAGTGAACCGCCATGGGGTCCTCGGCCCGACCCACAGGTCGGGAGACGACGTGGTGAGTGCCCCCTAGTCCAAGACACCGTCACCTGGCCAGCCTCCGGTGCCCATATTCTGGTATGTAAGCCCATTTGCCCTCGAAAAAATAAGGAGAAGACTTTTGGGACGGGGCTCCGCCGTCTCGAGGCGGAACTTGGGCAGGAGCACTTTTGCTCTCCGGCGGAGCGATTCCGCCAGGGATACTTCCCTCCGGGAGGGGGAAATCGAAGCCATCGTCATCACCAACAACCCTCTCATCGTGGGAGGACCAATCTTCATCAACATCTTCACCAGCACCATCTCATCTCAAACCCTAGTTCATCTCTTGTATTCAATCTTTGTCTCAAAACCTCAGATTGGTACCTGTGGGTTGCTAGTAGTGTTGATTACATCTTGTAGTTGATGCTAGTTGGTTTATTTGGTGGAAGATTATATGTTCAGATCCATTATGCTATTCAATACCCCTCTGATCTTGGACATGAATATGATGTGTGAGTAGTTACTTTTGTTCTTGAGGACATGGGAGAAGTCTTGTCATAAGTAATCATGTGAATTTGGTATTCGTTCGATATTTTGATGATATGTATGTTGTTGATTCTCTTAGTGGTGTCATGTGAACGTCGACTACATGGCACTTCACCATCTTTGGGCCTAAGGGAATGCATTGTGGAGTAGTAATTAGATGATGGGTTGCTAGAGTGACAGAAGCTTAAACCCTAGTTTATGCGCTATTTCGTAAGGGACTGATTTGGATCCATATGTTTAATGCTATGGTCAGATTTATCTTAATTCTTCTTTCGTAGTTGCGGATGCTTGCGAGAGGGGTTAATCATAAGTGGGAGGCTTGTTCAAATAAGAACAGTACCCAAGCACCGGTCCACCCACATATCAAATTATCAAAGTAGCGAACGCGAATCAAACAAACATGATGAAAGTGACTAGATGAAATTCCCGTGTGTCCTCAAGAACGCTTAGCTTATTATAAGAGACCGTTCCGGCCTGTCCTTTGCAACAAAAAGGACCGGGCTACCTTGCTGCACCTTAGTTACTATTGCTACTTGTCATTTGTTACAAATTATCTTGCTATCAAACTACTGGTTACCGATAATTTCAGTGCTTGCAGAAAATACCTTGCTGAAAACCGCTTGTCATTTCCTTCTGCTCCTCATTGGGTTTGACACTCTTACTTATCGAAAGGACTACGATTGATCCCCTATACTTGTGGGTCATCACCAACTGCCTATTGATGATAGTTTTCCTGATGAACAATTAGCTGTTATAAATGCTTCTCGTAATACTCCTTGGTATGTAGACTATGCTAATTACAATGTTGCTAAATATATACCACCTAGTTTCACATACCAACAAAAGAAAAAGTTCTTCTTTGATTTAAGACACTACTTTTGGGATGACCCACATCTATATAAAGAAGGAATAGATGGTGTTATTAGACGTTGTGTACCTGAGCATGAACAGGAACAAATCCTATGGAAGTGTCATTCCGAGGCATACGGAGGACACCATGCTGGAGACAGAACCGCACATAAGGTATTACAATCTGGTTTTTTATTGGCCTACTCTCTTTAAGGATGCACATAAGTTTGTCTTATCTTGTGATGAATGTCAAAGAATTGGTAATATTGGTAGACGTCAGGAAATGCCTATGAACTATTCATTTGTTATTGAACCATTTGATGTTTGGGGATTTGATTATATGGGACCTTTTCCTTCCTCTAATGGGTATACACATATTCTAGTTGCTGTTTATTACGTTAGTTGGTGGGTAGAAGCTATTCCAGCTAGTAGTGCTGATCATAACACATATATTAAAATGCTTAAAGAAGTTATTTTCCCGAGGTTTGGAGTCCCTAGATATTTGATGACTGATGGTGGTTCACATTTTATTCATGGTGCTTTCCGTAAACTTCTTGCTAAATATGATGTTAACCATAGAATTGCATCTCCTTATCATCCTCAGTCTAGTGGTCAAGTTGAATTGAGCAATAGATAAATCAAATTAATCTTGCAGAAGACCGTTAATAGACCTAGAAAAAATTGGTCTAAGAAACTTGATGATGCGTTATTGGCCTATAGAACTGCTTATAAGAATCCTATGGGTATGTCTCCATATAAAATGATTTATGAAAAAGCATGTCATCTACCTCTTGAGTTAGAACATAAATCATATTGGGCAATTAAAGAACTTAACTATGATTTCAAACTTGCCGATGAAACGAGGTTATTTGATATTAGCTTGTTAGTTGAGTGGAGAACCCAAGCTTATGAAAATGCCAAGTTGTTTAAAGAAAAAGTTAAAAGATGGTACGATAAAAGAATTCAAAAATGGGAATTCAAATTAGGTGAGTATGTTCTATTGTACAACTCTTGTTTCAGATTCTTTGCAGGAAAACTTCTCTCTAAATGGGAAGGACCGTATATCATCAAAGAAGTTTATCGCTCCGGAGCTATCAAGATCAATAATGCCGAGGGCACTAATCCGAGGGTGGTCAATGGACAAAGAATTAAGCATTATATCTCAGGTACACCTATTAATGTTGAAACTAACATTGTTCAAACTATGACACCGGAGGAACACCTAAGAAAGACCTTCTGGAAAACACTCCAGAACCCTGAAAAAGAGTAGGTATGTGATACAGTAAGTAAACCGACTCTAAAAATTCCATAAAAATAATTTCTGTCTGTTTTGGAATATTAGAAAAATACCAAAATAAGAAACAACCAAGGGGACCTACGAGCTGCCCACAAGGTAGCTGGGCCTGGCTCCTTGTGGGCCCCTCGTGTGCCTTCCCGATTCCGTTTTCTTTTGGAATACTTGTTTTGCAAGATAAAAATTCTTTCTATATACTCCCGGATGTTTTAATCCCTGTATCGCGAGAATCTCCTCTATCCTTGTTTCGTGTTGTTTTTCTGACAGATCTAGATCACCATGGCCCCACCAAGTTCGTCCAAGGAGAAGTTCTATGAGAAGGTCATCAATCCCTACCTACCGGAGGTGATGAAACACCCTCAAGCCATTGAGATGCGTGAGGGGTGCTTCACATCCAGGACGTTCAAGGGCCCAAGAAGACAGGAAGCGTGGAGGCCACGCTCGAAGCAGTGGAGCAGGAGATCTTCAAGTACTAAGGGATGGTGGAACATGGACTTAACGCCAATCACTCCATGATCATGGAATTCACCCGTGAGCACAAGGTGGATAGCAAGGAGATTGGAGACACCATCTTCAAACTCAACGATTGAATTGACTATCTCCAGGCCCAAGTCTACAATCTCCAAAATCAAAATTTTGAGTATGAGGCAAAATTTAAAGGTATGAGTTTAGCTGCAAGTTTCAGGACCCCGGAGACTCATTCATCCTTTTATGATGGAGAATCTATGCCGTGGAAGACGGAGGACAAGCCCACTACTTCATCATCACCATCATCACCGAAGAAAGAAACTTGAGTACACGGGTATGGGCACCACCCTAGGCATGTGCCAAGCTTGGGGGAGGTGCCCCGGTATCGCATCACCATCACTTTTATTATGTTTACCTATCTTAGTTCGATCCTTAGTTATTTCGTGATTTAGAAGAATAAAAGTTTAGTATGATCTATTTTCGAGTGCTAGTTTTGTGATCTATCTATCTATGTAATCAAGTTGAGAGTTATATAAGAGTAGTTTGAGTTTTGCTTGTTTACTTTTATGTTTCAATCTTAGCAATGAAAATAATAAAAAGATCATATGCTAATCCCAGGGAAAGTAATGACTTTACATAAGGAAAAGTATAAGTGATAAATTTGTTGGAAGTTAACAAACATAGTATTGGTCAATGATGCAATTCATGAAAAATTAATAAGGGAAGAGAAGATTCACATATAAATATACTATCTTGGACATCTTTTATGATTGAGAGCCCCCATTAAATATTCTATGTCAAATTGTTGACGTTGGACAAGGAAGACAACGTAATGAGTTATGTTTGCTTATATTCACATAAAAGTTATATTGTCATGGATCCTCCAACATGTGGTGCTTGCTCAAAATCTTTGCTAGCCAAAAATCCGCACCAAGTAGAGATACTACTTGTGCATCCAAAACCCTTAAACCTAGTTTCATGCCATGAGAGTCCACTATATCTACCTATGGATTGAATAAGATCCTTCAAGTAAGTTGTCATCGGTGCATAAAGCAATAAAAAATTGCTCCTAAATATGTATGATCTTTTATTGTAAGGGAAAATAAGCTTTGTACGATCTTGTGATGGTAAAGAAATAAAGCCGACGGACTGCATAATAAAGGTTGCTATCACAAGGGGCAATATAAAGTGACGTTCCTTTACATTAAGAGCTTGCACATCCAAAAAAATAAAAAGCGCATGATAACCTCTGCTTCCCTCTGCGAAGGGCCTATCTTTTACCTTTATGTATTTACTCTTCATGCAAGAGTCAATAGTGTTCTCCTCTATTCCTTTTTCATTTTTATCTATGCAAGCTCATGTGGTGGGGAAAGATCTAGGCATATATATCCCGTTGGATATGAGTTATCATGAGTTATTATTGTTGACATTACCCTTGAGGTAAATGAGTTGGGAGGCGAAACTATAAGCCCCTATCTTTCTATGTGTCTGACTGAAACTTTTGCTCCATACATATATGTCATGAGTGTCAGCAATCATAGAAGACTAAATGATAGTTGAGTATGTGGACTTGCTAAACAAAATCTTTTACATGAGACCCTTCCTGAAAATATGATGAATTGTAATTGCTTTGTTGACTGAGAACATAGTTCGTTAGTTTTCAAGAAAGTTTTTGCTTTATACTTCGTTATTGTGATGAATTGTTACTTGCTCATGAGAAGTTTTATGATAATATATTGCTGCTATGATAATGATCATGATGCTACCATGTCTGTATTTGGTTTTTATCGACACCTCTCTCTCTCTAAACATGTGGTCATGATTATCGATATCGGCTTTCGCTTGAGGACAAGTGAGGTCTAAGATTGGGGGAGTTGATACGTCCATTTTGCATCATGTTTTCCTACTGTTATTTATAATGTTTTTGATCATTATAACACTTTGTTATGCAATTCTAATGCCTTTTCTCACTTAATTTGCAAGATTTACATGAAGAGGGAGATTGCCGGCAGCTAGAATTCTAGACCTGAAAAAGCTATATCAGAGATACCTATTCTGCACAACTCCAAATGAGCTGAAATTTCACGAAGAATTTTATGGAATATATAAAAAATACTAGAGCAAAGAAGTACCAGAGGGGACCCACCAGGTGCCCACAAGGCTCTTGGGCGCGGCCACCCCCCTGGGCGTGCCCAAGTACCTTGTGGGGCCCCTGGCCGGCCTCCGAGGCCCATCTTCTCCTATATGATCCCATCTGCCCTAGAAAAAAAATTCAAGAGAAGACTTTCGGGACGAAGCGCCGCCGTCTCGAGGCGGAACCTGGGCAGGAGCACTTTTGCTCTCCGGCGGAGCGATTCCGCCGGGGATACTTCCCTCTGGGAGGGGGAAATCGAAGCCATCGACATCACCAATGATCCTCTCATCGTGGGAGGACCAATCTTCATCAACATCTTCACCAGCACCATCTCATCTCAAACCCTAGTTCATCTCTTGCATCCAATCTCTGTCTCAAAACCTCAGATTGGTACCTGTGGGTTACTAGTAGTGTTGATTACATCTTGTAGTTGATGCTAGTTGGTTTATTTGGTGGAAGATTATATGTTCAGATCCTTGATGATATTCAATACCCCTTTGATCTTGAACATGAGTATGATTTGTGAGTAGTTACTTTTGTTCTTGTGGACATGGGAGATGTCTTGTCATAAGTAATCATGTGAATTTGGTATTGGTTCGATATTTTGATTATATGTATGTTGTTGCTTCCTTTAGTGGTGTCATGTGAACGTCGACTACATGACACTTCGCCATACTTGGGCCTAAGGGAAGGCACTGTGGAGTAATAAGTAGATGATGGGTTGCTAGAGTGACAGAAGCTTAAACCCTAGTTTATGCGTTATTTCATAAGGGGCTGATTTGGATCCATATGTTTCATGCTATGGTTAGATTTATCTTAATTCTTCTTTCGTAGTTGCGGATGCTTGCGAGAGGGGGTAATCATAAGTGGGAGGCTTGTTCAAGTAAGAACAGCACCCAAGCACTGGTCCACCCACATATCAAATTATCAAAGTAGCGAACGCGAATCAAACAAACATGATGAAAGTGACAAGATGAAATTTCCATGTGTCCTCGAGAACACTTTGCTTACTATAAGAGTTTGTTCCGGCCCGTCCTTTGCTATAAAAAGGATTGGGCTACCTTGCTGCACCTTTGTTACAATTGATACTTGTTGCTCGTTACAAATTACCTTGCTATCAAACTATCTGTTACCGATAATTTCAGTGCTTGTAGAGAATACCTTGCTGAAAACCGCTTGTCATTTCCATCTGCTCCTCGTTGGGTTCAACACTCTTACTTATCGAAAGGACTACGATTGATCCCCTATACTTGTGGGCCATCAAGATCTGCCCCTGTGCCTGCTGCAGATACGAGGACTACCATTTCTGCTCCAGCTACTGCTCCATCAGTTCCACCGCCAGTGTCTACTCCACCAGCCCAGCAGACATCAGCCGAAGCTTTTGCAGATGCACTTCTCTCAACGCCATTGACGCACACCGGAGCTGCCAGCCAGAGATCTTCACCTCCAGGAGCTGCCGGAGATCGTACCTAGAGTGACGATTAGCTCTATACCTATTCAATCTTTTTGGTACTTGTTGCCAGAGGGGGAGAATTTGTATAGATCATTAGGCTTCGAGAGAGAGTGTCTTGCTTTTTTGCTCGTTTGATTTTCCTTGAGTTTTTGCTACTATTTGGTTCATGCTACTTTGCTCATTATGTTTGCGAGATACTACGTTGTTTGATTGTGTGCTTGATCATACGATTTATCTCTATCTATGTATGATCATTCACATGTGTTTTTGGTGATGCGTGCTTACTATTCCATTCATATCATTTTGTGTGCTCCACCAAGTCGTATGTGACATGGAAGAGTGACCCATGATTCTAATCGATTGTGCATTTGCATTCAAACGCAAATTCTAAATAATGCACAAATTTAGGGGGAACTCTTGCTTATCACATACTTCTCAAAGCGGTGATACTATTCATTAATTATATCCTTTATCAAAGCTTTGATCTATATGTTGTCATCAATTACCAAAAAGGGGGAGATTGAAAGTGCAACTAATCCCCGGGTGGTTTTGGTAATTAATAACAACATATATCTCATTGAACTAATATACATTCAAGTTAAAGATTTCAGGAAGTTCAATGATTGGCATGGCAAGGACTAGTGAATGTGGACCCCTCAAAATGCAAAGGACATGGATTGGCAAAAGCTCAAGACTACATTTTTGGTTGAGTGATCCAAGATCACATTGAGTCCATAGGAAAGCCAATACTATTAAAAGGGAATGAGGTTTTGATGATGATCTGGTTGCTCAAGTGCTTAGTGATATTGCTCCAAAACCCTCAACCACTTTCTCTATCCAAACTTGTCCAAAACCCTAGAAGCCAACTCGGTCCCACCGAAACCTACCTATCCGGACCCACCGAGTTCATCTGGACAGTGCCACAGCCAAACCCTAACAAATCGGATCCACCGATATGGATCTCGGTCCCACCGAGATGGCCTTGCCAACTCTCTGTCATCTATTGCGATTATTTCGATCTAACCGAGTTTTGCAATTGGTGCCACCGAGATGGCTTGCCAACTTTCTGTTGCCTTATTGCTTCACTTCAGTCTTACCGAGATGATGCAATCGGTGCCACCGAAACGAGGTTTGCCCTACCATTGCACATCAGTCGCTCTGAGTTGTTTCCATTCAGTCCCACCGAGACCTCCAACGTTCACATCTTTTACACAGGTCGGTCTCACCGAGATTTCTGATCAGTGCCTCCGAGTTTGGTCAAAAGTGTGTAACGGTTGGATTTCGTGTGGAGGCTATTTATACCCCTCCACCCCCTCTTACTCAGTAAGAGAGCCATCAGAACAAAGCTACACTTCCACCATTCATTTTCTGAGAGAGAACCACCTGCTCATGTATTGAGATCAAGAGATTCCAATCCAACCATTTGAACCTTGATTTCTAGCCTTCCCCAAGTTGCTTTCCACTCAAATCCTTCTTCCACCATAGCCAAATCTGTGAGAGAGAGTTGAGTGTTGGGGAGACTATCATTTGAAGCACAAGATCAAGGAGTTCATCATCTACACACCATCTATTACCTTTTGGAGAGTGGTGTCTCCTAGATTGGTTAGGTGTCGCTTGGGAGCCTCCGACATGATGTAGAGTTGAACCAAGAAGTTTCTAAGGGCAAGGAGATCGCCTACTTCGTGAAGATCTACCCGAGTGAGGCTAGTCCTTCGTGGACGGAAGCCATGGTGGAATAGACAAGGTTGCTTCTTCGTGGACCCTTCGTGGGTGGAGCCCTCCGTGGAATCGCACAGCCGTTACCCTTCGTGGGTTGAAGTCTCCATCAACGTGGACGTACGATAGCACCACCTATCGGAACCACGCCAAAAATATTCGTGTCCCCATTGCGTTTGCCTTCTCCAAACCCCTCCTTTACTTACATGTGCAATGTTCTACTTTCCGCTGCTATACTCTTAGAATTGCATGTGTAGGGTGATATTAGACTTGGTACAATTGCTAAAATCTGCCCACAACTAACATTGGGAAAAGGTAAGATTTTTATTTAGTCAAGTAGTCTAATCACCCCCTCCCCCTCTAGACATACTCTCGATCCTACAACCACCATGAAGAAACTCTCGAAGAACTCTGAATAGATAACAAGATGATCGCAACGAAAGGAAGGTTGAAAAGAACAAGATGAAGCCTTACAATGATTTAGATGAAGGTTCGTGACGAGATAATGAGAAAACTTTGAACTCCGGAAAAGAAAAGATGAAACACTTGGGATTAAGAATTTATTCACGGTGAACAAACTCTAGAAGAGGGAATTAATTCACCTTGGTGAAACAAGAATAAGATTTATGGTATGCTTGTCCTTCACATGGGTGTAGAGCCCCGGGATGGGGAAGTCCACCCCTTCCTGTTTGTCGGCGAGGCAGAAGCACACGCGACTAGAGATTTGGTTGCCGGGAATCAAGCGCATGGAGAAAAAGTGGCGGAAGAGCTGCAGCGACGTCATCACTCCGTCAAACGCCTCGCACAAATGGGCGAACATGGCGAGGACGAGGACCGCGTTGGGATGCAAGTGGAGCATGTGTACCTGGTAGTGCTCCAGGACAGCCAAGAAGAAGCCAGAGAAGGGCGGCACCAGGCCGGCGGCGAGGAAAATGACGAAGATTGGGGCCTCAGTGACGTTAATCTTCGTCGCGCCCGTCAATAGTGACAGATGAGGATTTACCTACTCGGCGTGCTACTATAGGGGCATCTTGTAGCAGCCCACACAACATGGGCAAGCATGACGTGCCTCGTCGTGTCGGGCCGGTACGAACGACCCTCTCCTCTCTCCTAGATTTGTTCTGGGCATGTGGCAACCCCCCGTAGAACAAAGGGAGGACCAACCTCGGTATAAATAAAGGACTACTACCTAGCTAGAGGCTCGACTCATTCGCAACATACCACATACATTGTAACCAGTTCATTGTGAACACACAACAATATCATCTTTAGGCAGGAGTAGGGTATTACACCTCTACGGTGGCTTGAACCTGGGTATCTCCGGTGTGTTTTACCTCCTATCGTCTCCTCTCCGGCGGTCGATGCCCTCGGTAATGTAGCGTGTTCAGTCCCCGGCTGATCTCACAAAGGGTTGTTGCACACAACCCAATGTCTGGTTCCTAGACACCGACAAGCAAAAACAACCAGCGAGGTGAAACAAGGTGAAACGACTGGTGAAGATCCAACGATTGAAACCAGGCAGACGGTCGAAATGACCACGATCGGACCGCAATCGAAGTTCCAATAGGGGGAGCTCCCTGGGGGAGCTCCTATCTGCCGCTTATTGCGGCAGACAATCAAGCAAACGCACAGTGGCCCCGACTAGGCCGGCCCACTAGCGAATGAGCGAAGCGAGCAGATGTGCCAGCGATCGACTACTGTAGCAACTATATAAATTCGCAAAAAAAGGAGCATTACCGAGGATCGAACACGAGACCTCCATCAAACAAGATTTTCGGGCTAGCCACCGAACATAATGAGAACTAGTGATTACTTGCCAGCGCAAGCCTATAAGAACAATACAAACGTAGATCCAGAAATTCCTTTTCCTTTTTTTTCTTTTTGTGTTTTTGATTTTTTTTGTTCAAAATTCCAAAAAAATGTTCTCGAACCTGAAATTTGTTCAAAAATTCAGAAAAATGGTCTATACTTTGAAAAAGTGCGTACATTTTTTGAATTTCTGAACATTTTCATAGACAAGAACATTTTTTTGCATATGCGAACAAAAAAATTGAAACTGCAGAAAATGTTTTTGAAAAACGTGAAACATTTTTTGAAGTTGCGAACAAATTATGAAATTCTGAATAAATTTTTAAACCAGGAACATTTTTTTGAATTTTTGAACAAATATTTGAAAATGGAACATTTCATGAAATTACGAAAAAAAATTGAAACCACGAACATTTTTTGAATTTGTGAACAAATATTTAAAAATCAAACTTCATGAAATATCTAACAAAAATTTGAAACCACGAACATTTTTTGAAATTCCTGAACACTTTTTCATACTCGAATATTTTTGAATTTCAGACCAAAATTTGCAACCATGAACATTTTTTGCAATTCTGGAATTGTTTTTTGAAAATATGAACATTTTCTAAATTTGTGAACAAATTTTGAAATACATGAACATTATTTCAAATTCCTATACATTATTTGGAATTCAAAACATCTTTTGAATTTGTGAACATATTTTAAACAATCGAACATTTTTATAAAATATGAACAAAATTTAAATTTTTTGAAAAAAAGGAAATATCAACTTGATAAATGAAAAAAAATTGAAAATAAAAAAAAGAAACAAAAAAGAAAAAAACAACAAAAGGAAAAGAAAAGAAAAAGGAAAGAAAAAAAAGAAAAACGAAAAACCAAAGGGAAACAGAAAAAACCGGTTCAGGGAACCTTCTATAAGGTTCCCAAAACCAGAAAAACCCGGCTGGAAAACTCTAGAAGGTTCCCAAAACCGGATATGCTGCAAACACGTTAAATGGGCCGGCCCAAGTCATCGCTTGATCGGCAGGGTCTGTGCGAAAGGTCCACAATTTGACACAACGTGCGTCAAATAGGATATTCCGCTCCCTGGTGCCAAGTTGCCCAGGATCTTACAATAGACGTTTGTCCCAATCAGTTCAATCGGGGTGGCCCAAAGCGTTTTGCATGCTGGGCTGGGCTGTGGGCCTCTGCCCCGAAGTACCCAACCCGAAGGGAGCACCTTCTTCGGAAAATACGAAGGAGAACCTGGTACCAGCGCACCCTATATGCAAAAAAAAATTAGTAATTCAAAAAAAGTTCAAAAAATTTCAAATCTTTTTTGGTATCAAACATGATCAAGTATTGTTGTCATATAAAAAGATTCGTCAGAGAATGACTTTCGTTACGTCCTGGGTCGAAGATTCGACAAAAAACGCTATATACAAGTACTATACACGCTATATTGTCGTCATAAACTTGTCTTTTTTGCCCTGAAGTCAATAGGAATCATTTCTTGTCCAAACTTTTTATACGAGTACAATACCTGATCATGTTTGATTCCAAAAAAGATTTTGAATTTTTTGAACTTTTTTTGAATTACTAATTTTTTTTGCGCATATAGGGTGCGCGGGTACGCGAGAGCACCAAGTTCCCGTCCCACCTTCTTCGGCCTATATAGAGAAGAGAGAATAGAAAGAAGGTTCCAGATCCAACTCCCATCGACCACATTGCCCGTCCCCGCACACATCTCAGGGAACCCTAATCGATCCAATTCCTCCCTCCCATCCCCACCCAGCAATGGCCCCGGCGGCGCAGGAGCAGTGGTACATCCTGTACGCTGTTCCGGATGTGGCGAAAGATTTGATGAAGACCCAGAAATTCCCCAACGCGATGTTCACCTTCAACAAGGTTCCGCTACCTTCCCACCTATTCGTCGAGAGTAGCGTCGCCAGCCCCACCGGAACCGTCGAGTACCCCTACATCGCGGCTGCCGACCGCAGCGGCCACCTTCTGCTATGCGGTTACACCACGTTCGGGCTCGCCTTCTACATCTGCGATCCGTGTTTCCGCAGGACGCTGGGCATCTTCCCCCACGACGGCGGCTTCAACTGCCGCCACTGCGTTGGCCTCATCCGCAATCACAACGGCAGGCCTCTCATGGTGGCCGATCTCAACCCGTGCTTTTTCGAACAAGTTGTCTTCTTCACGCTCTTCTGCACGGTCGACATGTACTCGTGGGTCGAGAAGGAGCCCGACTGCTCGAAAATCTTGGATAAACAACGGTGGCGCGGTGATGGCGTTCTCACTCATCAAGGTTTGCTCTGGTGGTTCGACTTCTCCTACTGTATACTTGCCTGCGACCCCTTCGACGATAAACCGGTGCTTCACCAAATCAAGTTCCCGCATGTACAACACCCGCTGCCCTTTGCACCGTCCACAATCAACGGTGACATACACCGCTGCTTAAAGGTGAGCCAAGGCAGCCTGCGGTACGTGCAGATCCATGGCCCCAGAGACGAACTCGTGGTCAGCATGTGGACGCTGTCCTCCAACAATCCGTCAGAGGCGCAATGGAAGCCGACGCACAAAGTACGGTTGGCTGAGATCTGGAACCATGAGACCTACAAAAGGACTCCGCTGCGCCGGGAGGTGATCCCCACTGTGGCGCTCGTCAACCCGATGAAGGCACACGAGGTCTACTTCTTCCTGGACAAGCACATCTTCTCTGTCAACCTGCAGAACAGTAGTGTGGTGCAGTACGAGAAGCTTGAAGATTTGGGGATGCCGGACCTCTCCTCCCGCCTGGTCCATGCTTGGCAGTTTCCGCCGGAGCTCACCGAATATCATCCCTTGCCTGGTACCCATCTTGTTCTCACTCTCTCTTAAGTGATTTTCAGATTTGCGTGTATATGACATTAGCATGATTAATTCTGTTCAAGTGTTAATAATTTTATTGAGCACATAGCGCATCGTCTCACACCCTTTAATTTAATGCAGGGTGATATAACTTTGTTTTTTTATTTCAATATTTAAGGTGGCAGTTCATGTTTCCTTACTGTTGTGGTGCTCTTTGTTTGTCCATAAGCCTGTGCTGATGTGGATGGCCATTATTCTAGATAGATACATACATAGATAGATGGTTAAGAGTAAGGTTCTTCTCCAACACAGAATGCACCATACTTGGTGGTGGCCTGTCTTGTATATGTTGTTATTAGGCTGTTCTGACACAGTTTGAAGTCATTTCTTGTTTACATCAGTCCATTATGCTTGAAATTCACTCTATTATGCTCGTACAGCTTGGCTTGTGTAACAATCCAATTTACTTAATGACACGTTTTAAAGTAACCGTCCACCGCTTTTCTCTCATATCCCTCATCCACACGCCTCTGTTCTCTTACATAAACAACCGAAGCAGTCATTGTTCTTCATGTAAGCTTGGACTGAAATTCTCGGTGACCTGTCGCTGTGGCGAGCCGCTGGAGTCAAAACTTTTTTTCCTCTGTTACCTCTATTCCTGGCCTTCCGCTGCGACCCCTCATCTTTTTTGCCCCTCTGATCCCCTTCCCTTAATTCTCCAAACAGGGAGACTCAAGACAACAAAACTTGGACTTTTATAGTGCAATCCAAAGGCATAGCTTCATTCATCAGAGTTCCATGCAAACATGTGCAGCAAGCTTCTTGTACCAGCATTTTGCCAAGCGACATAGTTTTTTAAGCCACACACGCACTGTCCCAGATCCCACATGTATTTACTTTACATTCAACCATCAAAATATATTAATAAATCTTCTATATCCTGCTACCACAAAACTATTTTAATCCTTTACATTTATCCTCATTCATGAAACCAAAAGGAGTGTCTCTCTGTCTATTCAACTAATACATGCAGAGTGAATCAATAAAGACAGCACAATGTGGAAAAGTCAGTTCAATCTGGAACACAGTTTGGAACTTCATGTACAGACATCATCTTATTTCTAAGATTGTTGTCCAGCTTCATATGACATCTTATTTATGAGATCGTTGTCCAGCTTCATATGACATCTTATTAGATCTTTGTCTTTTTACGTTGATATGTCTTGTAGATGATGTTATTATGCGGTCCTTTGAAAAAAAAAACCTAGCGCATATCAGGATTCTGTGATGCCCAACTTGCATGCTGAAAATATGATACTTCAACTGCATTTCATTAGTTAATTGATCATTATATTGCTGGGATTTTAAATTTCACCAGCACTAATTATATCTTTGATTAATCTGAAGGAACCGACGTGTCGGATGCCACGGGGGTTTATTTCCTGAATCAATATGACTCAGTGGAGGATTTCCATGATGAAGTGATTGCTGCCACAAACAGGTGAACTTGTTCTTCACTCATGTGTATAGATTGTTGTTGCAGTATATGTTGCTTTACTCTAGAAACATCCGCTTGTTGCATTATAGAAGTCTTTTTTGTTTCAGAACCTAATGAATGCGATCTTGTTTCAATTTATTCAGGTGGTGTCCCGAATTGCATGAGATGGGTATGTAGGAGATCTACTAAACTGGTTTATTCCAATGCTTTCAGTGGGGAATTTTTTTTAATTTATTGGGTCTGCTGGCTAAAGGAATTTCATAACACAAATGATTGCTATCCCAATCATGGATCATTGTTTCTTTGTGCAGGTCTGGAGGAACTTGAAGAAGACAGAACATTATTTCTGGGTGCAGGTCTGGAGAAACTTGAAGATGGAGATGATGATGCCTCCGAGATGAGTGAGGATCTTGAAGGGGATGGAGATGACTCTGAGACGAGTGGGGATCTTGAAGATGACTCCGAGATCAGTGAGGACGATGTCGAAGAGGACGGAGATGACTAAAGACTGAGATGACGTAGACGATGGAGGTGATTTAGAAGTGTGCTAATCTGTTACACATGGCTGCTTTGAGTCACCCACATCCACCCCGCGTTTCTTCACTTCAAGAAATGCTTTTACTGTGTTGCTCCTTGTCTAGTCTAGTGGTTCGGCGTTCTGGTAGCACCATGGTATGTTACTGACTCTAGGATCGGCTTGGCTATTTTACTTGTCATAGGTTGTAGTTTTCTGTACAATGCGACAGTACTATATCTGTTTCGCCGTCTCGGCTGGGTGGGGGTAGCTCCCGGTTGGCCGCCTCCCCAGCTCTTTCCGTTTACGGAAATCCCTTTGGTCAATGAAAAAACTGCTCTTATAAAAGACAGCAAAATCGCACTGTAGCATATTTCTGGAACCTCCCTATAAAATTTGTAATGGTCGTTTTAAAACCTGCAGTTAGTTTTTAGAGGAAGGGATGAATATTTTCAGAAATAAGAAATTTTGATCAGGTCCTTTTTGATTCAAAGGATACACAGATCAACAAAGCCTCCCAACAAGCTGTTGCTTAGAGCTTAAACCCATGTGATCTTGAAACCAACTCGTCATTTTTTTGGTGATACTCTTATCCCTCTTTATGGCCTCCTCTCATGTCAATTTGGTCTATATTGACCTTTTTTGACATTATCAACACGCTTTAGCCGTTTGTTATGCGCCAGAATATGACTAAACCATCTCAGATGATGTCGGACAGACTTCTCTTCAATTAGGGCTACACCAACTCTATTATGTCCAACACCTAACTCTACACATGTCGTCTTTTAGTTGACCAACACTCAATAATGAGGGTCGAATCTTCATCCTATAGAACATGACTTTTACCTTTTGGGGCACTCTCTTGTCCGAGAAGCTTGGCACCACTTTGTCCATCCGGGTTTTGATTCGATGGCTCACATTTTTATCGATATCACCGTCCTTCTGCAGCATTGACCTCAAATATCGAAAGGTGTCATTCTGAGGTACCACCTGCCCGTCAAGGCTAACCTCCTCATCGTGCCTAGTTGTACTAAATTCACACCTCATGTACTCGATTTTAGTTCTACTAAGCTTAGAATCGTTCGATTTCAAAGTTTATCCCCATGGCTCTAACTTTTTATTAACCTCTCATCCGAGTATCATCGACTAGCACCACATCATCCGTAAAGAGCATTCACCATGGGATTGAAGGGGAACGCAGCAGAAAACAAAAATTTCCGATACTGCGAGCATGCCCAGGATCACTATGGAGATGCATACAAGGTTTTTGATCCGATCATTACCGACTCGTAGCGCAGCGGAAGTAGAGTCGATGTAGATCGTCAGTGCAGATCCCCGCAGCTAGGATTTACAACCTCCCAACCGCGAGGATGTACTCCCTCGTCTGCCCCCGGACAGTCCCTCGGACAGCCCTTCGGGAGGCGGTCGGACAGTCCCCCGGACGGTGTCACGGACAGCCCTTCGGGAGGCACACACAGAATCTCGGACAGTCACTCGGACAGCCCTTCGGGAGGCACTCTCGAACAGCCCCTCGGGCAAAAAGATCGAACCTATGACCTCTCTACGGGGTTGCACACATACGGTGTCATCTATCCGGCAGGGCTTCGCCGTCCAGAACTAGTTCCCACCGGAACCCAGACAGCCTTTCGGCTCTACGAAACTATTTCGCGGGGAGGGAAAGAGAAGCCAGATCATTGCATGGCACTTGTATGTGATATTGAGTGAGTGTGGAGAGTGCCTCTCCACCTCTATTTATAGGAAATCCCAAGGGGTAGGGTGGAACTCAAAATACCCAAAAAAACCATCATATGGATTTTCCAAAAGGGCAAAATGGGAAGGCTAGAGGAGCTCCATGGAGGAGCTCCTCCTTGGCCGGCCACCCCCATGTGCCCCCCCCCAAAGGGGGTTCCTTAGTCCCCAAGTCCTTCTAGAAGCCTTTTGGGAAAAGCCCTAAAAGGTGGCTTTCCATAAAGTAACCAAAAAGTGCTTTTCACTATTCACGGAAACATTTTTCCGCGACCGTTAAATCCAAAAATATTTCTATAGGTCTTAGAACATTTCCAGTACCCACTAAAATAATTTTGGACGTGTTCCGAAACAATTCCGGATTAGTGATTTTCATCTGCGAAAAGCAACCAAAGCGGTTCCGGCAGCTCCGGAACATTTCCGGGTTTTTTCTCCGAAAAATCCCAGAAGTTCCCAGAACAATTCTGGCACCCTCGAAGAATTTCCAAGGGTATGCCGAAACCAATTTGACCTAATGGTATACCCTGAAACAACTTTTCAGTTTTACCAAAACTATTCCGGTGTTCTCTCTCCGGAACTTTTCCGTTATCTCCGAAACTTTTTCGGTGACTTTCTCTCAGACTCCCTGTCTAGAATTCAGCAGATAGATGACCCTTAAGCGTGTGACCCTATAGGTTCGGTGAAGTATAGACATGACCGGAACACTTTCCGATCAATGATCAACATCGGAGCCGTGGACACCCATATTGACCCCTATACCCACACGAATAAATATTCGAGTGAACCTCCAATTGTCGTGTGCTATTCCTGTTGATTCGCGATATGTTACAAACAACCGAGGTGAGATTTATCGGCATCCCCATGGATCAGCACTTGTCCACAATGCCAGTTACCTCGTTACCGGGTTTGTTCTCTTTTCTTGTTCCCGTGTTCCGGCACCCTGTGATCAAATCACATTGTGTCTGGCCAGACTATGGTGGATACCGTAACACCGAGAGGGCCCAGAGATATCTCTCCATCGTCGGAGGAGAAAATCCCAATCTTGAGCTATCAAGTCCCTTGACATGCTTTTCCATGAACCCGTAAGCCGCCGTAATAGCCACCCATTTACGGATGACGTTTAACAAACCCCAAAGTTCATGAAGCAAGCATGAAGAAACTCGATACTCTCATGGTCTAAGGTATTATGCAAATGTTAACTTCTTCTGTGTTATTAACCACTAACTTGTGATGAATGTATCTCATAGCATAACATCAATCGGGTCGATTCAACACAAGTGTTCTCCTAACATTGTGCCCTCAAAGTTGCCGGCATAGTCATGCCCATGATCAGGAAAACAGAACCATCATGCAACACTTGAGCTAGTCTTAGAGGTCAGACTAGGAATACATTTTACCGTTTATTATTCCACACGTGCATATGAGTTTCCCTCCGAGCCTCGTGGTTATTGTAGACTCGAGAACCATAGCAGTTATACCATGGAACATAAACATAATTATGAACATGGAGATAAATAATAGCATTTATTATTGCCTCTAGGGCATATCTCCTACAGGGATATCTCCTTTTACATCCTTTGTGACATCATTCCATCACCAAAGCAAAAAAGATGAGGGCTCAAAGCTGACCCTTGACGCAGTCCAATCAGGAAGTCGTCAATGTCGTCGTCACTTATTCAAACACTTGTCACAACATTATGGTACATGTCCTCATGAGGCTAGTGTACTTTCTGTTTCTCCAAGGCCCACCACATGACATAATGTGGTATTGTATCGTAAGCCTTCTCCAAGTCAAAGAACATCATATGCAAGTTCTTTTGCTCCATGTATCTCTCCGTAAGTTGTCGTACAAGAAAATGGCTTCCATGGTCGACCTACGAGGCATGAAACCAGACTGTATTTTGGTCACGCTTATCATTCTTCTTAAACGGCGCTGACGGTGTAATACACAAGGGGTGGCTACTCCACGAGGAGCCTGGCAGTAGGCCTGCCACGGGGCCTAGGAGGCCCATCAAGGAGCTAGCAACAGGACGGAGCTCGGAGCATCAGATAGATATCTAGGGACCATCTTGGCCCCCAAGTCAAGATGGCAGCAGCCAAGATTGGATCTACCTCCTATAGACCTTAGTCGTTGTCGTGCATATAAGTTGGGGGCTACGAGGCTCTCACTCCCATATACTTCTGTAGACCTAGACTCTCGGTAGCAACACATATCCCCCATGAATAGAAACTCAAAGCAGGACGTAGGGTATTACTCCTCACCGGAGGCCTGAACCTGGTTAAATCACCTTTGTGACCTCTAATCTGGAACTTCCCGGTCACGTTCGCTACCCTATCGAGGGTACTGACCATATTATGCACCGTCAATTGGGCGCTAGGCACGGAATGCGTCGGCCGGAGACCTATCCCAGATCGAATCTCCGAGTCTTTCACCTTCACCGAGGACAGGCCGGGTCAACTTCAATCCACCGGCCTTCCCTAGCTGCACCGTCTTCTTTGGCGCAGTGGCTTTCATCATCAACAACCATGGCGGCTTCGGCGTGTGCGTCCAACCGCTTCCGCAGATTGCATCGGCGGCCTTATTGAGCTTCGCGACAACTTCGCCGCCGCCCTCCGATCCAGGAAGCGTCTTCGGGTTGCAGAACATCGGAGCGACATACCAGCAGGCGATATAAGCATGCTTGGATGACCAGATTGGCGGCAAGTCAAAGGCCTTGTCAGATTTGTCAAGCTATATGTCGTCCTCACCGCCGACCTCTGACTCGAAAGGCAGCGACACTGCACCAATAACCCCAGCGTTTGAGGCCAGGGCCTTGGCATCAGGGGCAGGGCCCTGCTTTGACCTCACGACGTCCCACTAGCCCTTCACAACTTCTCACTTTGTTGCCATGGTCTTAACATTTCAAGAAGGTTGTCAAGCTTCTTGTCCTGCTAGTTACAAGGGTAAATTGCATGGTACGGTAGGAATTGATAAATAGATAAAGTAAATAAAGCGGTACAAGAAAGAACAATATTTTTGTAGAAGTTTTCAATCATGTAAAGTAGACCCCCGGGGCTATAGGTTCACTAGTGGCATCTCTCCAAGCAGATAAATGTAGTGTGGTGAACAAATTACGGTTGGGCAGCGATTAAATTGCAATATTTATATTTATGACAATAATCATTCGTGGCATACTCTTGTATAGGCATTACGTCCATGATATGTAGACCGTTATCCAACTGCATCTACAACTAATACTCCACCCCAAGACCGCTATCCAACATGCATCTCGAAGTATTAAGTTCATGAAAAACAGAGCATTGTAATAAGCATGATGACATAATGTAGACACTAAAATTGTCATATAAGTGTGATAAAGAAACCATCTTTTTATCCTTAGTGGCAACAATACAATACGTGTCCAATCCTTTATTGTCACCGGGATCAAACTCACCGCAAGATTGAACCCACTACTACGCACCACTTCCTCTGAAGAACTATGTACCTATCAATCTTGGCCAGAGAAGACAATGAAAGTGATGGAAATATGCCCTAGAGGCAATAATAAAGTTGTTATTATTTTATATTTCCTTGTTCATGATAAAGGTTTATTATTCATGCTACAATTGTATTGACCGGAAACTTAAATACATGTGTGAATACATAAACAAATACCGTGTCCCTAGTGAGCCTCTACTAGACTAGCTCGTTGATCAAAGATGGTTAAGGTTTCCTGACCATAGACATGAGTTGTCATTTGATAACAGGATCACATCATTAGGAGAATGATGTGATGAACAAGACCCATCCGTTAGCTTAGCATATGATCGTTCTGTTTATTTCTACTGCTTTCTTGAATGTCAAATACATGTTCCTCAGACCATGAGATCATGCAACTCCCGGATACCGGAGGAATACCTTGTGTGCTATCAAACGTCACAACGTAACTGGGTGATCATAAAGATGCTCTACAGGTATCTCCGAAGGTGTCCGTTGAGTTGGCATGGATCGAGACTGGGATTTGTCACTCCGTGTTTCGGAGAGGTATCTCTGGGCCCTCTCGGTAATGCACATCATAAGAAGCTTGCAAGCAAAGTGACTAAGGAGTTAGTTACGGGATGATGTATTACAGAACGAGTAAAGAGACTTGCCGGTAACGAGATTGAACTAGGTATGGAGATACCGACGATCGAATCTCGGGCAAGTAACATACCGACGGACAAAGGGAATTACGTATGTTGTCATTGCGGTTCGACCGATAAGATCTTCATAGAATATGTAGGAAACAATATGGGCATCCAGGTTCCGCTATTGGTTATTGACCGGAGAGGCGTCTCGGTCATGTCTACATCATTCCCGAACCCGTAGGGTCCGCACGCTTAACGTTCGTTGACGATATAGTGTTATATGAGTTATGTGAATTGGTAACCGAATATTGTTCGGAGTCCCGGATGAGATCCCGGACGTCACGAGGAGTCTCGGAATGGTCGAGAGGTAAAGATTTATATATGGGAAGTCATATTTTGGGTTCCGGAAAAAAGTGCAGTTTTTTCGGTATTGTGCCGGGAAGCTTCCAGAAGGTTCCGGAGGATTCCGGAGGGGTCCGGAAGTCCACAAGTGGGTCCACCACGTCCCAAGGGCTGGCATGGGCTAAGGGGAGGCGCCCTGGCCTTATTGGGCCAGGCGCACCAAGTCCTCAAAAGCCCACGCAACTAGGGAAGGAAAAAAGGGAGAGTCCTAATAGGAATAGGATTGGACTTTGGAGTCCAAGTCCACGTGTGTACTATTCACGGTTACTGTTCACGTGGCACTATTCCTTCTACTCCAAGCCCCTACACATATATAAATAGACGAGAGGGGGCGCCCCAAAGAAGAGACACAACATTGTCTTAGCCGTGTGTGGCGCCCCCCTCCACAGTTCCGTCCCTCGGTCATATTTTCGCAGTGCTTGGGCGAAGCCCTACGGAGATAGCATTACCATCACCGTCACCACGCCATCGTGCTGCCTGAACTCATCCACTACCTCGCCGTCTTGCTGGATCAAGAAGTCGAGGACGTCACCGAGCGGAACGTGTGCTGAACGCGGAGGTGCCGTACGTTCGGTACTCGGTCGGTTGGATCGTGAAGTTGTTCGACAACATCAACCGCGTTGTTCTAACGCTTCCGCTTACGGTCTACGAGGGTACGTAGACACACTCCCCCTCTCGTAGCTATGCATCTCCATGGATAGATCTTGCGTGTGCGTAGAAATATTTTTGTTTTCCATGCAACGTTCCCCAACAGTGGCATCATGAGCCAGGTCTATGCGTAGATGATATGCACGAGTAGAACACAAAGAGATGTGGGCGGTGATCGTCATACTGCTTACCACCAACGTCTTATTTTGATTCGGCAGTATTGTAAGATGAAGCGGCCCGGACCAACCTTACATGTCCACGTACATGAGACCGGTTCCACCGACAGACATGCAACTTGTTTTGCATAAAGGTGGCTGGCGGGTGTCTGTTTCTCCTACTTTAGTTGAATCGAATTTGACTGCGGCCGGTCCTTGTTGAAGGTTAAAACAGCAAACTTGATAAATCACCATTGTGGTTTTGTGCCATAGGTAAGAACGGTTCTTGCTAGAAGCCCGTAGCAGCCACGTAAAACTTGCAACAACAAAGTAGAGGACGTCTAACTTGTTTTTGCAGGGTATGCTGTGATGTGATATGGTCAAGACATGATGTGATATACGTTGTTGTATGAGATGATCATGTTTTGTAATTTATCGGCAACCGGCAGGAGCCTTATGGTTGTCTCTTTATTGTATGAAATGCAAGCGCCATGTAATTGCTTTACTTTATCGCTATGCGTTAGCAATAGTTGTAGAAGCAATAGTTGGCGAGACGACCACGACGCAACGATGGAGATCAAGGTGTCGAGCCAGTGACGATGGAGATCATGACGATGCTTTGGAGATGGAGATCAAAAGCACAAAATGATGGCCATATCATGTCACATATTTTGATTGCATGTGATGTTTATCCTTTATGCATCTTATTTTGCTTAGAACGACGGTAGCATTATAAGATGATCCCTTCACTAAATTTCAAGATAAAAGTGTTCTCCCCGAGTATGCACCATTGCTAAAGTTCGTCGTTTCGAAGCACCTCGTGATGATCGGGTGTGATAGATTCTACGTTCACATACAACGGGTGTAAGCCAGTTTTACACAAGAAGAATACTTGGGTTAAACTTGACGAGCCTAGCATGTACAGACATGGTCTCGGAACACTGGAGACCGAAAGGTCGAACATGAGTCATATAGTAGATATGATCAACATGGAGATGTTCACCATTGATGACTATCCCATCTCACGTGATGATCGGACATGGGCTAGTTGATTTGGATCATGTATCACTTAGTTAACTTGAGGGATGTTAATTTAAGTGGGAGTTCATTAGTAATTTGATTAATTGAACTTAATTTATCATGAAGTTAGTCTTGATGGTTTCTTTGCATATCTATGTTGTAGATAAATGGCCCGTGCTACTGTTCCGTTGAATTTTAATGCGTTCCTAGAGAAAGCTAAATTGAAAGATGATGGTAGCAACTACACGGACTGGGTCCGTAACTTGAGGATTATCCTCATTGCTACACAGAAGAATTATGTCCTTGATGCACCGCTAGGTGATGGACCTGCTGCAGGAGCTGCTGCAGACGTTGTGAACGCCTGGCAGGCTCGATCTGATGACTACTCGATAGTTCAGTGTGCCATGCTCTATGGCTTAGAACCGGGACTGCAAAAGCATTTTGAACGCCACGGAGCATATGAGATGTTCCATGAGCTGAAATTGATATTTCAAGCTAATGCCCGGGTTGAGAGATATGAAGTCTCCAACAAGTTCTTTAGCTGTAAGATGGAGGAGAACAGTTCTGTCAGTGAACACATACTCAGAATGTCTGGGTACCACAACCACTTGACTCAGCTGGGAATTGATCTTCCGGTTGAGAGTGTTATTGACAGAGTTCTTCAGTCACTGCCACCAAGCTATAAAGGCTTCGTGATGAACTATAATATGCAAGGGATGGAGAAGACAATTCCCGAGCTCTTCGCGATGCTGAAATCAGCGGAGGTAGAAATCAAGAAGGAGCATCAAGTGTTGATGGTTAACAAGACCACTAGTTTCAAGAAAAAGGGCAAGGGAAAGAAGGGGAACTTCAAGAAGAACGGCAAGCAAGTTGCCGCTCCCACGAAGAAACCCAAAGCTGGACCCAGGCCTGAAACAGAGTGCTTCTACTGCAAAGGGACTGGTCACTGGAAGCGGAACTGCCCCAAGTATTTGGCGGATAAGAAGGATGGCAAAGTGAGCAAAGGTATATTTGATATACATGTTATTGATGTGTTCCTCACTAATGCTCGCAGTAGCGCCTGGGTATTTGATACTGGTTCGGTTGCTCATATTTGTAACTCGAAACAGGAGCTACGGAATAAGCGAAGATTGGCTAAGGACGAGGTGATTATGCGCGTCGGGAATGGTTCCAAGGTTGATGTGATCGCCGTCGGCACGCTACCTCTACATCTACCTTCGGGATTAGTTTTAGACCTCAATAATTGTTATTTGGTGCCAGCGTTGAGCATGAACATTATATATGGATCTTGTTTATTGCGAGATGGTTATTCATTTAAGTCAGAGAATAATGGTTGTTCTATTTATATGAGTAACATCTTTTATGGTCACGCACCTTTTGTGAATGGTCTATTCTTGTTGAATCTCGGTCGTAGTGATACACATATTCATAATATTGATGCCAAAGATGCAAAGTTGATAATGATAGTGCAACATACTTGTGGCACTGTCGTTTAGGTCATATTGGTGTAAAGCGCATGAAGAAACTCCATGCGGATGGACTTTTGGAATCTCTTGATTATGAATCATTGGATACTTGCGAACCATGCCTCATGGGCAAGATGACTAAAACTCCGTTCTCCGGAACAATGGAGCGAGCTACTGATTTGTTGGAAATAATACATACCGATGTATGCGGTCCGATGAATGTTGAAGCACGCGGCGGGTATCGTTATTTTCTAACCTTCACAGATGATTTGAGTAGATATGGGTATATCTACTTGATGAAACACAAGTCTGAAACATTTGAAAAGTTCAAAGAATTTCAGAGTGAAGTAGAGAATCATCGTAACAAGAAAATCAAGTTTCTATGATCTGATCGCGGAGGCGAATATTTGAGTTACGAGTTTGGCCTTCATTTAAGAAAATGTGGAATTGTTTCACAACTCACGCCACCTGGAACACCACAGCGTAATGGTGTGTCCGAACGTCGTAACCGTACTTTATTGGATATGGTGCGTTCTATGATGTCTCTTACCGATTTGCCACTATCGTTTTTGGGTTATGCATTAGAGACAGCTGCATTCACGTTAAATAGGGCACCGTCTAAATCTGTTGAGACGACACCGTATGAACTATGGTTTGGCAAGAAACCTAAGCTGTCGTTTCTTAAAGTTTGGGGATGCGATGCTTATGTGAAAAAGCTTCAACCTGATAAGCTCGAACCCAAAGCGGAGAAGTGCGTCTTCATAGGATACCCTAAAGAAACAATTGGGTACACCTTCTACCACAGATCCGAAGGCAAGGTCTTTGTTGCCAAGAATGGGTCCTTTCTAGAGAAGGAGTTTCTCTCGAAAGAAGTGAGTGGGAGGAAAGTAGAACTTGATGAGGTAATTGTACCTTCTCTCGAATTGGAAAGTAGCTCATCAGAGAAAACCGTTCCCGTGATGCCTACACCAATAAGAGAGGAAGATAATGATAAAGATCATGAAATTTCAGATCAAGTTACTACTGAACTTCGTAGGTCGACCAGAGTACGTTCCGCACCAGAGTGGTACGGTAATCCTGTTCTGGAAGTTATGTTGTTAGACAACGGCGAACCTACGAACTATGAAGAAGCTATGATAAGCCCGGATTCCGACAAATGGCTTGAGGCCATGAAATCCGAGATAGGATCCATGTATGAGAACAAAGTATGGACTTTGGTGGACTTGCCCGATGATCGGCAAGCCATTGAGAATAAATGGATTTTTAACAGGAAGACGGATGCTGATGGTAATATCACTGTCTACAAAGCTCGACTTGTCGCGAAAGGTTTTCGACAAGTTCAAGGGGTTGACTACGATGAGACTTTCTCACCCGTAGCGATGCTTAAGTCTGTCCGAATCATGTTAGCAATTGCCGCATTTTATGATTATGAAATCTGGCAAATGGATGTCAAAACTGCATTCCTTAATGGTTTTCTCAAAGAAGAGTTGTATATGATGCAACCAGAAGGTTTTGTCGATCCTAAGGGTGCTATCAAAGTGTGCAAGCTCCAGCGATCCATCTATGGACTGGTGCAAGCATCTCGGAGTTGGAATATACGCTTTGATGAGGTGATCAAAGCATATGGTTTTGTACAGACTTACGGTGAAGCCTGTATTTACAAGAAAGTGAGTGGGAGCTCTGTAGCATTTCTAATATTATATGTGGATGACATATTGTTGATTGGAAATGATATAGAATTTCTGGATGGCATAAAGGGATACTTGAATAAGAATTTTTTGACAGACCTCGGTGAAGCTACTTATGTATTGGGCATCAAGATCTATAGGGATAGATCAAGACGCTTGATAGGACTTTCACAAAGCACATACCTTGACAAAGTTTTGAAGAAGTTCAAAATGGATCTGTCAAAGAAAGGGTTCTTTCCTGTCATGCAAGGTGTGAAGTTGAGTCAGACTCAATGCCCGACCATGGCAGAAGATATAGAGAAAATGAAAGTCATTCCCTATGCCTCAGCCATAGGTTCTATTATGTATGCCATGCTGTGTACCAGACCTGATGTGTGCCTTGCCATAAGTTTGGCAGGGAGGTACCAGAGTAATCCAGGAGTGGATCACTGGACAGCGGTCAAGAATATCCTGAAGTACCTGAAAAGGACCAAGGACATGTTTCTCATTTATGGAGGTGACGAAGAGCTCATCGTAAAGGGTTACGTCGATGCAAGCTTCGACACTGATCCGGATGACTCTAAGTCACAAACCGGATACGTATTTATATTAAATGGTGGAGCTGTCAGTTGGTACAGTTCCAAGCAGAGTGTCGTGGCGGGATCTACGTGTGAAGCGGAATACATAGCTGCTTCGGAAGCAGCACATGAAGGAGTCTGGATGAAGGAGTTCATATCCGATCTAGGTGTAATACCTAGTGCATCGGGTCCAATGACAATATTTTGTGACAACACTGGAGCAATTGCCATAGCCAAGGAGCCCAGGTTTCACAAGAAGACCAAACACATCAAGAGACGCTTCAACTCCATTCGTGAATATGTCAAGGATGGAGACATAGAAATTTGCAAAGTACACACGGATCTGAATGTGGCAGACCCGTTGACTAAGCCTCTTCCACGAGCAAAACATGATCAGCACCAAGACTCCATGGGTGTTAGATTCATTACTATGTAATCTAGATTATTGACTCTAGTGCAAGTGGGAGACTGATGGAAATATGCCCTAGAGGCAATAATAAAGTTGTTATTATTTTATATTTCCTTGTTCATGATAAAGGTTTATTATTCATGATAGAATTGTATTGACCGGAAACTTAAATACATGTGTGAATACATAAACAAATACCGTGTCCCTAGTGAGCCTCTACTAGACTAGCTCGTTGATCAAAGATGGTTAAGGTTTCCTGACCATAGACATGAGTTGTCATTTGATAACGGGATCACATCATTAGGAGAATGATGTGATGGACAAGACCCATCCGTTAGCTTAGCATATGATCGTTCTGTTTATTGCTACTGCTTTCTTGAATGTCAAATACATGTTCCTCAGACCATGAGATCATGCAACTCCCGGATACCGGAGGAATACCTTGTGTGCTATCAAACGTCACAACGTAACTGGGTGATCATAAAGATGCTCTACAGGTATCTCCGAAGGTGTCTGTTGAGTTGGCATGGATCGAGACTGGGATTTGTCACTCCGTGTTTCGGAGAGGTATCTCTGGGCCCTCTCGGTAATGCACATCATAAGAAGCTTGGAAGCAAAGTGACTATGGAGTTAGTTACGGGATGATGTATTACGGAACGAGTAAAGAGACTTGCCGGTAACGAGATTGAAGTAGGTATGGAGATACCGACGATCGAATCTCGGGCAAGTAATATACCGACGGACAAAGGGAATTACGTATGTTGTCATTGCGGTTCGACCGATAAGATCTTCATGGAATATGTAGGAACCAATATGGGCATCCAGGTTCCGCTATTGGTTATTGACCGGAGAGGCATCTCGGTCATGTCTACATCATTCCCGAACCCGTAGGGTCCGCACGCTTAACGTTCGTTGACGATATAGTGTTATATGAGTTATGTGAATTGGTAACCGAATATTGTTCGCAGTCCCGGATGAGATCCCGGACGTCACGAGGAGTCTCGGAATGGTCGAGAGGTAAAGATTTATATATGGGAAGTCACATTTTGGGTTCCGGAAAAAAGTGCAGTTTTTTCGGTATTGTACCGGGAAGCTTCCAGAAGGTTCCGCAGGATTCCGGAGGGGTCCGGAAGTCCACAAGTGGGTCCACCACGTCCCAAGGGCTGGCATGGGCTAAGGGGAGGTGCCCTGGCCTTATTGGGCCAGGCGCACCAAGTCCTCAAAAGCCCACGCAGCTAGGGAAGGAAAAAAGGGAGAGTCCTAGTAGGAATAGGATTGGACTTTGGAGTCCAAGTCCACGTGTGTACTATTCACGGTTACTGTTCACGTGGCACTATTCCTTCTACTCCAAGCCCCTGCACATATATAAATAGAGGAGAGGGGGCGCCCCAAAGAAGAGACACAACATTGTCTTAGCCGTGTGTGGCGCCCCCCTCCACAGTTCCGTCCCTCGGTCATATTTTCGCAGTGCTTGGGCGAAGCCCTACGGAGATAGCATTACCATCACCGTCACCACGCCGTCGTGCTACCGGAACTCATCCACTACCTCGCCGTCTTGCTGGATCAAGGAGTCGAGGACGTCACCGAGCTGAACATGTGCTGAACGCGGAGGTGCCGTACGTTCGGTACTCGATCGGTTGGATCGTGAAGTTGTTCGACGACATCAACCGCGTTGTTCTAACGCTTCCTCTTACGGTCTACGAGGGTACGTAGACACACTCCCCCTCTCGTAGCTATGCATCTCCATGGATAGATCTTGCGTGTGCATAGAAATATTTTTGTTTTCCATGCAACGTTCCCCAACAGAAAGCATACATAGCTACTCAATTATACAACAAAGAAACTTCAAAAGATTCAATTTAATTCAATGAACAATCCGATCATAAAGTGACAATTCATCATATCCCAACAAACACGACCACCGATAACATCATATTGATCCCAATCATGTGAGGCAACTCCCGAAAACTTTGTATTGAATCATAAGGTAGAGAGCATGTCATCTAGCTACTGCTATGGACCCTAAGGTCCGAAGTAAACTACTCACACATGACCATGGAGGCAACAAGGTTGATGAAGATGGCTTCAACGATGGATTCCCCCTCCGGCATGGTGCTAAAACAGGCCTCCAGATTGGATCTCTCCGGAAGAGGAACTCGTGGCGGCTAAAAAAAATCGCAAAAAGGTACCGAGGTTTTCTCGATTTTTAGGATTTATAGGCGAAAGAATGGTCGTAAAGGTGGTGCCCAAGGGGCCCACACGGCCATGCCATACGGGTGCCCCCCTAGCCGTACCACCAGGCTGCGTGAGGCCTAGGGTGTCCCCCCCGACAGATCTCGACACTTTTTGGAATCCTCGTGTCTTGGAAAAAACATATTATCTCCCGAGGTTTTTTTTTATCTCCGTAGATATGGATTTTCTGAGAAGTCAAAAACATGTAGAAAACAACTAGCTTTGGGCACTAAATTAATAGGTTAGTCCGAAAAATAATAAAAATTACTATAAAAAAATATTCAAAATTGATATTATAATAGCATGAACCAATTAAAAATTATAAATAAATTTGAGGCGTATGTGTTAGGAAACGTAGTAGAAAACAAAAAAATCGTCCTACGGTTAAACCAGGTGTTGGAAATATGCCCTAGAGGCAATAATATTGTATTATTATATTTCCATTTTCATAATTAAGAGTTTATATTTCATGATATAAATGCTATGATCCTGGAATATGCGATTCAGTGGAAAACTCATATGCACGTGTGGAATGATAAACTGTAAAGAATAGGTTCCTAGTCTCACCTCTAAGATTGGCCAAGTGTTGTTGGTGATCATGTTTTCTGGATCATAGGATATCATTAAGTGTAACGTTAGTCCTAAAACAACATTGAGAGTATGACGTTAGAAGAATGATCATATTGAATCGACCCAAACTTGTTTGTTATATTTTGAGATAATATCGTCTGAAATCAATTGTTATAACATAGAGTGTTAACTTGTGTTTTGCTACTTTGACCATGAGAGTATCGTAGTCACTTCCTACCGTACGGTGGACTTTGGGGTTGCTCAAACGTCATCTGTAAAACGGTGATCATAAAGACAACTTACAGGTTCATCTGAAAGTATGACAAGGGACTAGATAGCTCGAGAGTGGGATTTGCTCCTCTGACGATCGAGATATATTCTTAAGGCTCTCTCGGTGTGGCGGCATACATCATCATCTGGCCAGACATAGGTGACTATGTCATGGGGATGCCGGAACATATCGACGAGAAAGAAGAACAAAACCGGCGGCGAGGATGACGGTATAGTGAGCATGCGTATAACTCAGGAGGATACCGATGCATCTTGGATTTTGTAAAGTATCGCGAAGGAAAGGGAACATCACATGCATGATAACTAAAGGTTCACTTGAATGTCATTCATGTAATCGTAGGGATCGATATGGACGTCCACAGTTCCCCTATCGGTCATTGAACGGAGGAGTTTTGTTCATGTCTATGATTTACCGAACCTGCAGGGTCACAAGCTTAAGGTAATCATGATCTGCTAAGTGTTAGTAGGACGAGAATATTGAGGATTTATTTGTGGAATTGTTTCATTAATATTCAGAATAGTTTCAAGAGGAACCAGAAGCGTTTCGGGGTCACCGAAAGGGTTTCGGAGTTTATCGGGCAATACCGGGTATTACCCCATAAATAATATATAGGTGGAAAATATCTTCGGTGATGCTAAATTAATAATAAAAGGCTCTAGTAATTGTTAGGAGGCTTTTATATTTAATTTAATATCAACGGGCCTTCAAAGGCCAAGAGGTGGAAGGCAACTTGGGCCACAAGGGCCCATAAGGAGTGGTGCCTCCCCTTTCCTATAGGGGAGGCCAGATTGGACAAGGGAGAGGAGTCCTCCTCCCCCTCTTGGCCAGCGCACCAAGGAGGGGCTTTCTGTAACACCCCAAGTGTAATCCTTCCCATTGTGTAATATATCCAACCTTTGTCATGATCTATTCCCATGTGGGTTCCATCATGTTTGGGTTCGTCATCTTGTTTTGCTTTTTTGTTTTACTTGTTGCATTGCCATGCCCATCTTTGTCATATTGCATTTGGTCATTCATGTTGTTGCCATGATCATCATGTGCATTGCACTCTACATTATGTTGTTGCTTGCTCCATGTATATTACCCATGCATCATCCCCCCCTTCTTCCTCCTTATTCCTTTCATTTTTTTGCAAGTGCCATTTTTCCCTTCTCCATTAATGTTCATTCTTTCCCTATAAATCTTGCACCTTGCCTAGAACCTCTCTGTCAAATTTCATCCCATTTGGAGTTGTTTTGTTTGGGTTCAAAAATGGCCCAAGTTTGAATTTTATTCAAACTTGTATTATTTTTCTACCTCTAAAAATTTCCAAGGAAATTTATTCAAATAGTGCATAATTCCAGGATCATGGGAATATTTTCATATCTCTCATACACCTCTCCTATCTCCCTAGGTTTTTCTTGCTATTTTCTGTTTGGAAAATAGATTAAAGAAAAGGAAATGGGAGAGAGAGAGAGTAGCAGCAGCAGCTTCAGGCCCAGCTAGCAGCGGCCCAGCAGTCCTCCGGCGCGCCACCTAGGCCCCTTCCCTCGAGGCCCCCAACCCCCCAGATGATCGCGATAGAGTTTTTCTTCCCCTAAGGCGGCGGCCTAGGGTTCTCTAGTCCTCCGGCGACTGTTGCCGTGAGTTTTCATATTATCGTCCGGCGAAAGCCGATCTCTTTCCTCCTCCTTGACCCTCCACCTACCCTCTCCGCTCGGGCTGAACCAGGGGGCGGCTGGACCGCTTTCCCGGCCTTGGTAGGGAGTGGGGTGTTGCTAGGGTTGTGGAAGGAGTTCCTGATCAGATCGACGGCGGCATGGCTAGTCAAGCGGCAGGCGAGGCGAACCAGGGCCGGGGAGTGATGAGTGCTTGTGATCTGCTTGATCGTCTAACCCTTCAGGAGGACGAACTCGACGATCTAATATGGGATGATGAGTTAGACGCGGAAGAGGTGAGGCCAAAGTGGCTTGCGCTAGGGCGTCTTTTGACAAACAAATCTTTCAGTCAGAGTGCCCTCATAGCCGACATGCGAGCAGCATGGAATCCGGCCCAGCAGGTGGTGCGGAGGAGGATAAACCCCAACCTATTCTCCATCCAATTTAATTGTTTGGGGGACTGGAATAAGGCAATGCATAAGGGACCATGGGACTTCAAAGGAAGCACATTAATTCTGGTTGAGTACGATGGATTTTCTAAGCCAGAGAAGGTGAAACTTGACAGGTTGGAGACCTGGGCCCAAATTCATAAGCTGCCTGATGGGGTGCTGAAAAATAAGAAATTTCTGGAAAATTTAGCCAGTCGCATCGGCGAAGTCCAAGAGGTTCAGGTGACGTTGCCCAATGGTTTTGTTGGCGAGTTTATAAGAGTTCGGGTGAAACTGGATGTCAACAAGAAGCTGACCAGAGTTGTGAAATTTACAAAAGCTGGGGAAACCGAGCCTTATAGTGTCAAGTTTGAAAAGCTTCCAACTTTCTGCTATGAGTGTGGCATGATGGGCCACTGGTATGAAGAGTGTGGTTCCGGCGAGCACGATGTGACAAAGTTCGAGTGGGGGCCGTTTTTACTGGCGTCCAGAGGCTCGGCAAGTTCTAGAGGAACTAGATCAGGAGGTGCCAACCGTAGTGAAGGCCCCGAGCTTTCGGGAGGAGGAGGTCGTGGCAGGGGCCGAGCCAGACGAGGAAATTTATTTGGTGGTGGTGGCCAGAATATGAGGGACAGAGAATATGAGGACGATCTAGACAATGAGAAACGTGATGCAGATGTTCGTTCAGATTTGCCACTAGCTAAGGATGGAGGGGCGCTCTCTGAGTATGACCCAAACACGAGCTGGAGATTCAATGCACAGAAAGAAATGAATGCTAATTCTGGGCAAACTTCAGAGAATGGAGAGCTGCAGAAGGGAGATCCTTATGTTTTGAAAAAAAGAATAGCTGATGACTCAAGCTCCAAGGGGATGAGTTCTGAACCGGTGGACCCTAATTCTGCGTTGGTTCCATTAGGCAATACATCGGTCATTGCTAGCCAGTTCGAATCAGGGGATGAAGGTCTCTCGGGAGATGGAGGAACACCTCAAAAAAGCGCAAACAGAAAGAAGCTGAAGGGCAGGAATGGTACAACAGTCGAGAGCAGTACAATAACAGAAGAGGCGGCCTCCGTGTTGGAGGACCGCCGGGAGCAATGAGTATCATGTGCTGGAATTGTCGCGGGGCGGGCAACCCTGCGACAATTCGAGAGCTTCGTGAATTCACGAGGCGTTTTGCCCCCACCATCCTATGTATCCTCGAAACTCAGATTGAGGGGTCTAGGGTGGAAAATTTATCTTCTTCTTTAGGTTATAATAAAAGTTTTGCAGTTAGTAGTTCTGGTAGAAGTGGTGGACTAGGAGTGTTTTGGAATGATATAATAAAGTTACAAGTTGTTGGTTATTCGCGATATCATATTGATGTGGAAGTGGATGATCTTGGTCATACTCCATCGAGAATTACTTTTGTGTATGGGGAAGCTCAAGTCCAAGATAGATACAAAACATGGGACACGTTGAGAGGAATAACGAATGTAAGTTCTAGGCCTTGGTTGGCTATGGGAGATTTCAACGAAGTACTCCACCTTCATGAACATGATGGCATTGGTAATCGCAGTCAGGCCCAAATTGATGGTTTCAGGGATGCATTGGACACATGTGGCCTCACTGATATTGGATACAAAGGGAATCCATGGACATTCGAAAAGAGAGTTGCGGGTGGCACTTACACGCGGGTGCGTCTGGACAGATGTGTGGCAAGTACAGCATGGTCGCTAGCTTTCCCGAATGCGGAGCTGGTGCATGAAACATCTGCCTGCTCGGATCACGTACCGTTGTTGCTGGATATTGGTCTGCAAGGATGCAAGAGGGGTCCAAAGTCGTTTAAATATGAGTGTGCATGGGAATCTCATCCAGAGCTGAATGCTGCGGTTGGTAACGCATGGGGACAGGGAGACACTGGCTCAGTGTCTAGAGTTAAGGAGAGGCTAGCAAGACTGTCTGAAGATTTGACAGTTTGGGACAGAGAGGTTTTCGGCAACGTCAAAAGAGAGATTAGAAAACTGCAAAATGACCTGGAACTTCTCCGTGCGATTCCTGGTAGGTCGGGTCCCTCGCGGGCGGAGACAAAAGTATGTGATAGACTGATTGAGCTGTTTCACCGGGAGGAGATCCTCTGGCGACAGAGGGCTAGAATTGAATGGCTGGCAAGTGGCGATAAGAACACTTACTATTTTCATTTGCGAGCAAGCCGGCGACGACGCAAGAATCAAATAAAATCTTTACAACTACGAGATGGGCGGGTGACAGAGAATATTACGGAAATGGAAGAACATGCTACAGAATTTTACAGCTCGCTGTTCACTTCGGAGGGTGTCCAGGACATGGAGCGTGTTTTGAATATAGTTCCTAATAGAGTTACTCCGGCAATGAATGAACTGCTGAATGCAGACTATACTCAAGAGGAGATAAAAAAGGCTTTATTTCAGATGTTCCCGACAAAGGCTCCGGGGCCTGACGGCTTCCCAGCTCATTTCTTCCAACGTCATTGGGAAGTGTGCGGTGCTGATGTTACACAGGCAGTCCTCCGGATCATCAATGGTACAGAATCGGCGGAGTTCATCAACGATACTATTTTGGTTTTGATACCAAAGGTAAAAAACCCAACCCTTCTGTCACAGTTCAGACCTATCTCCTTGTGCAATGTATTGTATAAGATTGCCTCCAAAGTCATCTCAAACAGGCTGAAATTAGTGCTACCGGATATTATTTCTGAGGAGCAGTCTGCCTTCGTCCCAGGCAGACTAATTACTGATAACATAATTGCAGCCTATGAGTGTTTGCATTTTATGAAAAGAAATTCCGCAAAGCAGAATAGAAGCTGTGCCCTAAAGCTAGATATGATGAAAGCATATGACAGGGTTGAATGGGACTACTTGCAAGCAATAATGTTGAAGCTAGGTTTCACCGAGCAATGGGTGCATATTGTTATGGGTATGGTGAGATCAGTATCCTTTTCTGTGTTATTCAATGGTAAGAAATTGCGAGGGTTTAAACCGTCACGTGGAATTCGACAGGGTGATCCAATCTCACCATATCTTTTCCTGATAGCAGCAGAGGGCCTCTCGTGCCTCCTAAAATCTATTGATGAGTCATCCAACTTGAGTGGTATCAAGGTGGCCCCTTTGGCGCCGCCGGTCAACCACTTATTGTTTGCTGATGACAGCCTGCTGTTTTTTAGGGCAAGTGCTGGTGGAGCTAATGAGATTAACCAGTTGTTGACCACTTATTGCAGAGCTTCGGGGCAAAGAATTAATCATGATAAATCTTCAATCTTTTTTAGCAAGGGCTGTCCTGAGAATGTACGAGAAGAAGTCAAGGAATTGTTGCATGTCCCTAATGAAACATTGAGTGCAAAATATTTGGGGATGCCAACAGCTGTGGGGAGCTCAAGAAATGGTTCTTTTAAATATCTGAAGGACTATCTTTGGAGTAGAGTTCAAGGATGGATTGAACAAACTATGTCAAGTGCAGGTAAAGAAGTTTTGGTCAAGTCAGTTGCCCAAGCAGTGCCAGTTTATTCTATGTCATGTTTTAAATTACCACGAGGCTTAACTGAGCACTTAAATATGTTGATTCGGAAATTCTGGTGGGGCAGCAAGGATGGCAAAAGAAAACCGAGCTGGGTCTCGTGGGAAGCAATGACTCAACCAAAGAGCATGGGTGGTCTTGGTTTTAAGGATTTTGAGTTGTTCAACCTGGCCTTGTTAGCTAAACAGGCGTGGCGTATACTTCAGACACCTGAATCCCTGAGTGCAAGAATTTTAAAAAGTGTGTATTTCCCAAATGGAAACATTCTAATGGCCGAACTAGGAAGTCACCCAAGCCAAATATGGCGTTCGATCCTAGAGGGAAGGGACATTCTGAAGCAAGGGCTGATTAGGCGGATTGGCAATGGCGAGACAACCAATTTTTGGGGCGACAACTGGATCCCCAGGGATGTCATGATGCGACCATATGGGAGTAGGATCAGTAACCCTCCAGAGTTAGTATCATACTTCATTGACCATACCACGGCCTCGTGGAATATCCCAAACCTGGAGGAGGTATGTATACCGATTGATATTCCAGCTATGTTAAAAATACCATTATGCACAGCCAACATTCCAGATTCTTGGGCTTGGAATTTCGAGAAGAGTGGCTTATTTTCAGTAAGGTCGGCATACAGGATGATGGTGCAGACCAAATTCAGAAGAGGGGCGTGGCTGGATGGTGAGGCCGGCTCATCAAGTTCTGACCGTGATGTGAACTCATGGAAGCTTCTGTGGAAAACTCCAGTACCAGGGAAGATCCGTATGTTTTTATGGAGACTAGCAAAGCACTCTATTCCTACAGAAGATGTTCGTCATAACAGGAACATGGCAAGTACGAGTACATGCAGTCTTTGTGGAGCCGAGGATTCATGGCGACACTCAATGCTAGAATGCTCGATGTCGAGGTGTGTATGGGCGCTAGTGGATGGAGAATTGGCAGAGCATCTGTGTGAGACGACCGAGCCTAGTGCAAAGCAATGGATTTTTGCTATGATCGACACATTATCACATGCTGATTTTGTGAAACTTTCTGTGACATTATGGGCAATATGGTGGGCTCGTAGGAAAGCCATCCATGAGGAGATATTCCAGAGTCCATCGGCAACATATCAGTTCATTTGCAACTACATTAGCGAACTTGATTTCATGTCGTCAAAGAGTACTACTGTACCTAGGGCAGTGGGACATGCTTCAGTACGTCCAAAAGCCCCGCCCCCTGGCTATGTGAAGATCCACGTTGATGCAAGTATTGCAAGGAACCAGAGTGGTGGTGCGGCAGCGGTAGTCTGTAGAGACTCGGAAGGCAACTATATGGGTAGCTCCTCACTAGTGATAAGAGGTATTACAGACGTCGCTACAATGGAATGCATAGCATGTCGTGAGGCTCTATCATTGGCAGAAGATTTGGTGGTTCACAATTTCACGGTAGCGTCGGACTCGAAGCAGGTGGTGACCGATATTCAGAAGGGAAGTAAGGGGGCTTATGGAACTATCATTGATGAGATCAAGACTAGAGCTTTATTTTTTAATTGTAGTTTTACTTTTGAAGGCCGAGCAGCTAATAGCGACGCCGACAGGTTAGCCAAGTTCTCGAATTATCTCGATCAGGGACGACATACATGGCTTGTCCATCCCCACGATCCTTTTGTAATCCCACTTCACGTGGATTTTGAGCAATAAAACTTGGCTTACCCCTCAAAAAAAAAAAACCCTGCTCCCCTGTTCTACCACGCCGTGAGCACGTGCTCACGGGCGTCGAGGCCCCACACGCCCGCGCCCCCCTACTTAAGCCGCCTCCCTAGGGTTCCTCCTCCCTCCTGCTTCCCTCCTCCGCGCCGCCAGCAGGTAAGGGCAGCCTCCCCGCGCATGCCCGACGCCGCCCGACACCATGGCCGGCTCATGCTCGAGCTCGTCACCGGCGTAGGGGAGCCACCGGATCCCCGCTTCGCCGTCTACACGCAAGAGAATGCCGCCCCGGTGTCATTCCCGCACCCAGCCGAGCCCGAGGTCGCCAAGTTCATCGACGGCTACCTCCTCTACCTCCTCCTCCTTCTCGGTCAGAACAGCGCCAAGGTTCAGAGCTCCCTTTCGTCACCTCCGGTGCGTCTCCGTCGACCTCGTCGTGTCCAAGGGTGAGCTGGGTAACGCCTCCCCCTTTTCCGTCTCTTCTTCATGACGTATGGACCCCCGTAGGCCTCGCACGATCCATGTGTAGGTGCTGTGGTTGCCGTAGCATGCCCGTGCGTCCCCCCGCTCCGGATCCTCTCTGTCCCGCACCTAGCATGCCCGCGCTCCAGCTCGAGAACCGCATGCGAGCTCCCTCCCAGGCCCTCGCCACCTCCTGCGTCGCCGCAGCCGCACGCCCGAGCCGAGTTGTGCTCGCGCACGAGCACAGCCTCTGCTTCCGCCTCGCCCCGTGCAGCAGCAGCGCCTCGCCTCTGTTCGCGCACCACCTCCCAAGCCCGCGTGCCCGCAGCCGCCTCCAAGCCCCCGCTGTCCGCCGTGCGTTGCCGGCGCCGTCGTCGCCTCCTCTGTCTAAACAGAGAAGCCGCATCCCTTCCTAGCAACAACAGCAGCAGCAGCGAAGTGGCTCGGGCCAGAGTTCTACCGGGGAGACCCCAATTTTGCCCCTGTTGCCTCACTGACAGTGGGACCCCACTTGTCATCCTCTCTGTCTACACACACACCCAGCCCCACTGCCATACACACAACCCCCCTCCTTTCCTTATTTTTTTGAAAACTATTCCGAATTCCATTTCTAGAAAGTGCATGCTTTCCAGATCAGGAAAGTCCAAATCTGGTCATTCCAGATCTGTCAGTTGCCATTTCTGTCATTTTCCCATTTTGGGCAGTATTGTGTATATTGCATTTGTGGGCATTTTTTTCATACAGCAACATATGCATATTATATATGAAATTGGGGTAGAAAAATCCAACTAATCCATCTGCATGTCATTTGAGCAAGTTTTGTTGCATGTCATATTTACAAAACTTGCCATTTTGTTATTTTTGTGTGAATTAATGCAAACATCATATGAGTAATCTTTGTGCATGAAGTAGAGCATTTTCATGCTATCTTACTGTTAGGATTTATTTCATGTCATGATATGCCCTGAGGTGACTGCTACAAGCTTGTAAACATCCTATGAAAATGTTGCTGATTTCATATGTTGAAAAACTGTAGTCTGAATCTGTCAGTATTAAAAACTTGCCATGTTTCCATGATGTTTCCCACTAACCTATAACTATTTTGAGCATGATCAGTAATCATGATTTGTTCTATGTTTCCAGTACTTCTACGCCATGCCATTTGATGCCATGTAAAGGTCCTGTAGCATGTATTAATCTTGCTCTAAATATGCCATGATAATATAACAGATCGCTGTTAACAGAAAGTTGCAACTTGTGAGCTCTTTTGTGATTAATCCATGCATCATGTGAATTTGGGCCAATGGAACATTTTGATCTATGTCGTGTCTAGTGCAGGTGCATATCAATTTCTTGCTTATTGGAGTTTGTTTGCCTGCTGTAACATCCATGTGCATACTGCTTGTCAATGTTTCTGCCAGCACATACACTGCATATTTCACTAAGTCATAATCTGTAACAGCATCTTTGCATCTTGTGGCCTCCATAGCAATTAATCCATGATGCTAATTGTTGACGCTCAAAAATGGCATGATCGCAAAGAGTGACTTGAGGCTGTAACAAGATGAGGTTAAAATTACGATTTCATGTCACCATTGGATGGCTCTCTTCGAGAAGATCAAGATGGATACAAAGATAGTCCAAAACGGAGCTCGGATGCAAGAAGTATGACAATTTCAGAGATGCCCGTGTTGACATCAGATTATGAAATGGCATGAAACATAATTAAAATCACCTCTGATGAAAAAAGTTTCAACATGAAAGTTCTTCGTCTCATCGAAACGGATGATTTTGATATAAAAATCGTCTTCATCCGAAGTCGTATGCAAAAGTTACAGCCAAAACTGCGCGCTGCAGCACTACATGGCCGGATCATCCGGGCCGGGGTCCAGATCATCCGGCCGGAGGCCGAATAAATGACCCAAAGAACAGAAGCTAAAAGTTGAAGCCGGATGATCTGGATGTAGACCCGGATTGATCTGGGTGAAGGCCGGACGATCCGGGCAAAAGTCCGGACATCCGGACAACCTTTTTCTGCTGCAGACTTTAGAAAACAGCCCGAAAACCCCTAAAGATTGCCTCAGATCGAAAAATGTTCAACAGCAAAGTTGTGCGTCTCGTCGAAGCAGTTGAATTTGATATAAAAATCGTCTTAATCCGTGTTCGTATGTAAAAGTTACAGCCCGATTAGTTTTTTTTAGGCTAAAAGCTGCTTTATCAAGGTTCATAAGTCATAGGTATACAAATAACGTCTGGGGTTCCCGTGAGCCAAAGATGGCGACCACATACTAAAGCAGTAGCAGCTTTCGCAAGCATATGCGCTTCTAAGTTACAATTGCGTCTCATGAATAACCTCGGAGAAAGGTATCATTTGCAGCTTCATCTTGATCTCCTCCACTATTACTTTGCTCGGACCCAGAAAGGCCTCCCCAACATGCTTCACCGTGGCCACGCAGTCAGTGCTGATCTAAACTTTTTGCAAGTTTAGGTCGAGTGCCAAAGAAAGCCCCTCGCTGCATGCCATAGGCTCAAGTATCTCTGGGTCACTGGGATTTTGTATCACCACTGCCGACGCTCCCAGGAACAGGCCTGTATAATCGCGACAAACGACAGCCACCGCTCCTCTCTCAGGAAAAGTTACAGCCCGATTAGTGAACTGCTATCAGAAAATTGGGCTTGGCCGGATCTTCCGGGCCTTGAGGCGGACATCCGGGCCGGAGGTCGTGAATAGTCCGTGTTTTCTTAGGTTTTGATGATTTGGACGGCTAGGCAAGTCCTTTTCTTGTACGGGAAGTCCATCCGCCTCTTATATAGACAAGAGGTGACGGCCGATTGAATAACAACACACAATCTCAAAACCCATCTATTTTTTACCCTAGTTTTACATCTCTCCCTTGTTCTTTCTCTCTCATTCTTCGTTCGTTCTTCGTGTTGAAGGGCAGCGATCCGCGAGGCTCTAGGGGCGGGCGAACCAACCTAGGGTAGTCCATAGCCGCCGCGCGTCCAGACGGGGTCCCTCCCGGGCGTGTGGGGTTTCGGGTGCTCAAAAGCGCCCGCCGGATTGCTTGCGTACCGCGCTTCCGGACAGGTCTCCTTGAACGTGAGTTGCGGTGCATCACCCTTGGCGTTGGAGGTACACGGTGACGTGTTCATGTGCGAACACACTTTTTGGCGACTACCCCGTCACAGGGCTTGCGGCAGCAATGGGCTACTCCAGGTCGATTCGCTCGCCCCTAGTGCCTCGTGGATCCACAGCCCTCCAGCGTGGAGGACTAGCGAAGAACGAGAAGAAAGATACAAGGGAGAGGGATAAAAAGTTGATGAACACGAAAAAGTAGTAGATTGATTTGTTCGACCCAAACAACAGAAGCTAAAAGATGAAGCCGGATGATCTGGGTGTAGACCTGGATGATCCGGGTGAAGGACTCACCACGTCGTCTCCCGACCAGTGGGTCGGGCCGAGGACCCCCATGGCGGTTCACTAATGGGCCACTTCGGGCAGCCCATGACATATACGAGGAAGATTCCACAAGACTTGGTGATCAAGACAAGGACTCCTCTCCACCGGCGTAGCTGACTAGGACTCTTGTTATCCTAGGCCTCTGGTACATTATATAAGCCGAGGCTAGGCTAGTCGATAGAGAATTAGGACATTCATCATCACCCCTAGGGTTTAGATCACAACTTACGATCTCGAGGTAGATCAAACTTGTACTCGATACATCTCCATCAATATAAACAAGAGCAGGACGTAGGGTTTTTAACTCCATCAAGAGGGCCCGAACCTGGGTAAACATTGTCTCCATTGTCTCTGTTACCATCGATCTGAGATCCACAGCTCGGGACCCCCTACCCCGAGATCTGCCGGTTTTTACACCGACACTGGTGCTTTCATTGAGAGTTCCGCTGTGTGATCGCCGCGGTTCGATGGGAATTCAGATCGGCTCCGGCGCGATCTACGCATCAGGGCCGAACCTCATCGTCGACGTCGGCATCTTCGTTACCGGCTCTACTAGAAACCTCGGCTGGACCGAGGACAACGCTACATGTTGGATCATCCAGATCGGACTGGTGCCCTCATCAACTTCAACTCCGATCTCTATCAAGATCATGGGGGAATCGTCCATGGAGCTCGGGGGCTCAAGATCAACATTGCCCTCGGGTGACCGTGCAGTTTTTCTGGACAGCGGGTTCGCGTTCACCGTCACCGCCTCCTCGAGCGTCGTTTTGACGAATCCTTTGGTGGAATTGTGCGGAATTGAGTCTAGAACAACCCTGTAAAATTTCGTCGCGTTCCGATGGAGGAATCTCCGGCGATCTATGATATACCGGAGGCCTGTCAAATCTGGACGGAAATCTGGACGAGTTTAGGGCGTGGGCTCCAGCGTCTAGCTCGGATGTCCTTTGGAAGATCCAACCGTTGATCGGCTGCGGAATTCCTGTATCTACCACCCCTCAAAATTTGAGCTCGATCCGACCGTCCAAACTCTGGGAACAGCCTGAGGAGTGCGTCAATTTTCGGATCTGTTCTCTGCGCGAAAACGAATCCGACCCGAGTTCATCTTTTTCATGAACAGATTATCATACACCCTTTTTGAAGGAATTTTTTCTTGGGTATTGTGTGTTGTTCTCAAACACGTGTCCACAAACTTTGAGTCTTTTCCGAGGCGATCTTCACCGTCGCGCCAATGTCAAACCAGCCCGACCACGTTGCTCCACGGCTACCGACCTGCGCCAACATCGACAGCACCGTCACTCCATCGAGCCGACGACAGCCACCTCGGATCATCACCTCGGCGAGCCGACCAAGAGTTCGGCATCACGAATGCCAAATAATCGTCGCCCCAGGGATTGCACGGATGGGGCTCGCCGGCATCGCCACGCGGTCACTTCATCAAGCCGGTATTGACCAGTTCCGACCTGCGTCGGCACCGCCGCGCCGTTGTTTCTTCAAGCCGATGTCCACCTCGCCGACCTGCTCCGACACCTCGGCTATACCGGGGGCTTCGTCATCTCTTCATCAACCTACTCCGGGGACTTCGGCGTCACCAGCCGATCAGCTTCGTCACCTCGGCTGGACCGGGGGCTTAGCCTCAACATATCGGCAATGTTGTACTACCACTTCATCAAGCCGAGCTCTTCGCTCGGACACCTCGGCCGGACCGGGGGCTTCGCCATCGCTTCATCGACCTACTCCGGCGTCACCCTGCCGACCTACTTTGTCTCCTCGGCTGGACCAGGGGCTTCGCCTCGGCACATCGGCAATTTTGTGCTGCCACTTCATCAGCCGAGCTCTTCGCTCGGCCACCCCAGGACCGGCTTGGGGGCTGGGATCTCGACCCGTTGCAAGCCCGGACTACGTCATCAACACCGAGCACATTAACTAGCTAAGTCGCTTTCATGCTTAACCTTTTTCAATTTTTAATTTTTGTTTGGTTCAACCAAGCGTTATACTTTTGTGTTAAATAGACAAGTTATTAGTTAAACACTTAGTTTGTTAAAACCCTTGTTTGTTAAAAACACTCCCTTTACCCATGTTAACTGGGGGCTCTTAAATTTATACGAGCCGTTTTATAATAAATGTTTTTTCTTCTAAGTCGTTGCAAAGTCTTTTTCTATCACTCCTTTCTCGACACGAGTGTGTGGTCAATAGCCGGATAGCCTGGTTTCTCTCTAAAGCCGCTCGAGTTTGGTTCGCTAAACTGGCCTGAGAAGCACTCCGCCTTGGGGAATAGGAGGTTGAAGCCGAAGGCTGACCCGCTTGAAGTCTTGAGATCGGATGTGTCATGTTAAAGCACGACGGAAGGACAAACTAATTTTAAGACCACTTTTCGGATTGGCACCAAAAAACTTGATTTAGTTCGGACGTCAAGTTTTTATATAAGTTTTTTGGCTTTTCGAGCTTATGGCACTTTTAAGGTATTTGTATGTTTTTCTTTCAGGAGGCGGGACATCCTCATGACCGAGGTGCCCTGCGTAATAATTCAGCTCGGGAGATCTTTTTCGACCTGCAGCTCGGCATCTTTTCTGCCGACCTACACCTCGGCGCGGTTACATCAGGACTCCTGGAGAGCCCAACATAGCATAAAAGCGTTTGTATTCAATATACGAGTGCTGCCTTCCGTAATCATCGTTATAAAGCCATAAATATGCATCAATTTGACTTAAGATTTTGGCCAAGCTGGGTTGCCTTGCTCCTGTGCTTACCCCCTACGTTCCCGATTGTTCGGCTAGGGGGTAAAGGGAGCACCTCTGTGATTGTTACTATCGGGTCATCCGAGTTAGTACCTCAGACTGGGTGAAGCCGAAAGCTAGGCATCTTAAGAATACAATTGGTCGGCAACGACGAAAGTGAAAATTTAGGGTCATTAAAGACCACAGAGTTCGGGAAGTTTCCCCAAACTAAATCCTCAATATTTTTCTCCCACATTGATTGGTGTTGAGGTTTCACGATCATGGTCAACATGATAGCCCGAGAAAAGGAACTTATAAAGGAACTATTTTTCTTGGAAGATGTTTCTTACGCTTAAACATAATATAACATAAGCTCTGTTCCACTTTGTTTGTAGAACCAAATAGCCGGATTGCCTTATTATCCGAAGAGTCTGGTTCGCCTCGGCGGACCAGGAGTAGGAAACACTCCTCGGCCAATGGTCGAGGAGGGAGAAGCCGAAGGCTGGTTAACAAAGTTTGTAGAACAGAGGCATTTGTAATGATGTAAAGTACTTGGATACATAGAATCATTACACATAAATTGTGATTAAAGTCAATTTACTCTGGATATCGATCCTTAAGTCGGCCACCCGTGCACAAATTAAGGCTCGGGGGCTACTAGGCTTCGCGCTTCTCACTTAAAAGCCATTAACGGGTTACATCGATCCCCTGATCTGGTGTTGCCACCCGACCAGTGGCTCGGGGGCTACTGCATTGATGATTCAATGCAGTAAATTCAAAGTGCAAAACAGTTTCTGAGGAGATTACGATCCTTGGGTTGGTCGGCCGCACCCAACCTGAGTCTCGAGGACTATGCACACCATGTTTCTGTTCCTACGTATGCTGCCGAGCTAGGAGTTGATCCTCAGGACCGATTTAGTGAATCGACCTGAGTCTCAGGGGCTACTGGGATCAGCGGTTTTATGTTTTCCTTCAGGTGCATCTCGGATTTTGGGCCGACACACACCTTGAGGGCTACTGGCTATACATCTCGGCAGAGAATAAATTGCACCAATCGAAAATATATCCGCAAAAAATCAGCCCAAGACCGAGGTGGTGCAACACCTCGGAAGCAGTTCGGCATAAAGCTCGGCTGCGAGTGGCTGGCTCCATCGAGAACTTTTTTGGCATTAAGCTCGGCTGAACTCCTTCAACTTTTTCAAGACCGAGGTAATCTATGACACCTCGGATGCCGATCGGCGTTAGAGCTCGGCTACAAAAAGACACCTCGGATGCAGTCCGGCGTTCGAGCTCGGTTGCAAGAGGACACCGCTGCGTGGGGAGAAACATTGAACCCGAGGTGCGGCATAAAAATAACAAGGCATTGATAAAGGCCGAAAACTTAAAGGGCTCCTCGGATGCCCGACGTATGAACTTTTCGGATTCAGCTCGGCGATCCTCAAGATCGAAGATGGGAAGATTTGTTGAACCAGCTTTCAAGACTGACGGCCGAAGACGAAGAACAGCTCGGAAGAACCGAGGAGCGTCCCCAACTTGAAGACCGGTTCAGGGGGCTACTGACGGTGTCCTGGACTAGGGGGTACTCACCACGTCGTCTCCCGACCAGTGGGTTGGGCCGAGGACCCCCATGGCGGTTCACTAATGGGCCACTTCGGGCAGCCCATGACATATACGAGGAATCCACAAGACTTGGTGATCAAGACAAGGACTCCTCTCCACCGGCGTAGCTGACTAGGACTCTTGTTATCCTAGGCTTCTGGTACATTATATAAGCCGAGGCTAGGCTAGTCGATAGAGAATTAGGATATTCATCATCACCCCTAGGGTTTAGACCACAACTTACGATCTCGAGGTAGATCAAACTTGTACTCGATACATCTCCATCAATATAAACAAGAGCAAGACGTAGGGTTTTACCTCCATCAAGAGGGCCCGAACCTGGGTAAACATCGTCTCCATTGTCTCTGTTACCATCGATCCGAGATCCACAGCTCGGGACCCCCTACCCCGAGATCCGCTAGTTTTTACACCGACACCGGACGATCCGGGCAAAAGTCCGGACATCCGGAAAACCTTTTTCTGCTGCAGACTTTAGAAAACAGCCCGAAAACCCCTCAAGATGGCCTCAGATCGAAAAGTGTTCAACAGAAAAGTTGTGCGTCTCGTCGAAATGGTTGATTTTGATATAAAACTCGTCTTAATCCGAGTTCGTATGTAAAAGTTACAGCCTGATTAGTGAGCTGCTGTCAGAAAACTGGGCTTGGCCGGATCATCCGGGCCTTGAGCCGGACATCCGGGCCTTGAGCCGGACATCCGGGCCGGAGGTCGTGAATACTCCGTGTTTTGTTAGGTTTTGATGATTTGGATGGCTAGGCAACTCCTTTTCTTGTACGGGAAGTCCATCCGCCTCTTATATAGACAAGAGGTGACAGCCGATTGAATAACAACACACAATCGCAAAACCCATCTACTTTTTACCCTAGTTTTACATCTCTCCCTTGTTCTTTCTCTCTTGTTCTTCGTTCGTTCTTCGTGTTGAAGGGCAGTGATCCTCGAGGCTCTAGGGGCGGGCGAACCGACCTAGGGCAGCCCATAGCCGCCGCGCGTCCAGACGGGGTCCCTCCCGGGCGCGTGGGGTTTCGGGTGCTCAAAAGCGCCCGCCGGATTGCTTGCGTAACGCGCTTCCGGACGGGTCTCCTTCGACGTGAGTTGCAGTGCATCACCCTCAGCGTTGGAGGTACACGGTGACGTGTTCGTGTGCGAACACACTTTTTGGCGACTCCGCTGGGGACGAAGCTTTGAACGGTCTCCGGCCCGTTCTTGCTACGAAGAGATCGTCATCTAGGGTTTGCAATCTACAAAGATAATATGAATACCCAATTCACTTATGTAGATGTAAATAATGCATATGTTGTTGCTAGATCGTTTAATGAGCATAATGTATCGGCTAGCCCTAGTTTTATCAATCATGCATCTAATTATGTGCAACAGCCGATTCAGAATAATCTCCATGGTTCAACTTCATATAATTTTTGCAACATGCAACATATGTATCCCAACTCTCATGCATCGGCAACCCCACAAATCTATATGCCTATGAACAACATGATGAGTTCAGTTAATCAAGTTGAGACACCCCATGTAGGAACTTCCAATAGTATGCAACAAAGTGTTTCAACTTTTTATTCATCAGCAAATAACTTGCAGTATGTTAATCCAAACATGCTGGTGGATAGGGGAATTGGCCATGCTACTACCAGTTATTCAGCCAATTACCCTCAAACATCATATGCTACACCTCATGCTACTAATTTTTTTGGCACCATACGCAACTGTTGATGTCCACAATTTGGCTCCTCACCTTCACGGTCATGGCCAAATAACTGAAACTTCTGCAGGGGCACAAATGCCTTCACCTACTACCGTGGCATATCATGTTCCCCCTACACAATTACAGAATTTCGGCAACAACTCATTGCCCAAAGAGTCTAAAAGCATTGGGGGGCAACCATATCCAGACTGGGTAATTGAGAACAAGCTTACATTCTCTTGGGATTTCTGCAACACTATTCGCCAGGAACTAATAGAAGGCGGGAAGCCTCATGATTTCGCTGCTGTAAAGGCTAGAGTTGTGCAAATGATGCATTCACCCAGTACTGTAGCATTCAGTGTACCCCCTAAACAATTGCAAAGTTTCGGCAACTCATTGCCGAAAGAGTCTCAAAGCATTGGGGGGCAATCTCATGAGGAGTGGATGGAAATTGAGATGAGAAAGTTTAAAGCTTGCCAAACTGAGATGTGGGCTAAAATAAGACAAGAGTGAGAAGCCTTGCAAATTCAAAAAGAGAAAAGTATTGATTCAGGTAACAAAGACAATTCGGTTATTAAAAAATCCGAATCAAATAGTACGTGTGCCGAATCAACTAAAGAAAAAGAAGTCTTGCCAATTGATAGAACCAATGAAAAGAATGATGATGCGAGTGATGAAAGTGCTTCGGTTGAAAAAGCCGAATCAAATACTATACGTTCCGAATCCATCAAATCCAAAGAGACAAGCATCGTTAAGAAAGGGCATGACAAGCATAGGAAAATAGCTGTGCTTGATTTTTCTGAAGTTAATGGAACCTACTTCCTGCCCTATGAGTTCCGTGCCATAAGAATTGACAAGTCTCGAGGACAAGAACAAGTAGCCAAACAAAGTTTGGTTTACAAGGATCTTCAAGGTAATGATGCATGGAATCAAGAAAAAGATGATGAAAAGGCGTTGGGGAGCCATCCAAAGATGGAGCAAGATATTGTTCAAGTCACACCACCATCATGCTCTCTCAACCTAATTGAAGAGGTATGTTTAGCAAATAATTTACCTATATTCCAATTTGGTCATAACTTCGTTGTTGATGCATCTATTAGACAAATCTTCATAAGCAATATTGAGAGACCAATGAAGAAGGGTAATTTATTTGTTAGCAATAAAATTGTTATAGAACATATCGGTCAACCTATTGTGCCATTCATAGAGATCGATAGTGACTTATTGCAACCAAAGCTTTTGTCATCGCTTTATTTACAGTTCATATCTAATTGGGTAGCTTTGCTTGTCTCATACTTGGCTTACACTTGGTATCAATTGAGACATATGTGTTCTAACTATTTTCATTTCAGAAATTTAAAGCCAAGGTTAAATTCTATTGAGAAAACCAATGCTAGTATAATATCTTATCCAAAGACATCGGAGATGGGGTGCAAAACACAATGCATAGCCGAATGGGGAGATTCCAAATCTGAACCATTCGTTTGCTTAACTCCAAAGTCGTTCTCAGAGCATGATCGGCTAGAAAATAAAAAGTTTACCTTCAATTCAAGCATGTGTGATCAAATATTTGATTTGTTGCTGAAAAATAATTATATTAGAATTCTTGATCACCATGCCAAGCCATTAATCCAAGGACGACTGTATTGTAAGTTGCATAATTCGTTCAAGCATAGTTTTGAGGATTGCAACATGTTTCATCAAATAGTTAAATCGGCTATTCATAAAGGACAATTTAAATTTGTTGAGACACCAAGAGATGACCAGTCTATTCCGATTGGTCCTGATGGCAAACGGTTTTTGAATTGGCTGCTTCAAGCCGGTCCATTTAAGCATGAGAAGGTAAAAACTACGGATAATGGGATCAAAATTTCAAGTAAGGAAGTTGTTCAAGAGCGCAATGATAATATTCTTGAGGGCAAAAATTCCATCAAAGTTGCAATGAAGACGCCTAGTACTGGGGGGCAACAAGAAAATCCAAAGATTGATGCAAGCAAAATCAAAGAAAGCAAAGGCCGAGGTAAGCACAAAGGTAAAAAGCCGAAAGCCACTTTCGCGTGAGGGGAAGAGTGCTTATCGGCCAAGTAATTCAAGAGCATCAAGATCACCCCCTAGGCACAAATTCGAGGATCGGTATTGGCAAAATGAGAATTTTAATGCAACATATTCATATCCTTATTTTGGGCCACCAATGCCAATGTCGTGGATGCCTCCCTATGCTCACATAAATCCATATCCATCATGGGACAGGTATGATCCAAGGGCACACTCTCCATATTATTTTAGACCATCTCACCAATATTATGCTGCTCGAAGAAAATCAACATTTTAACCAGCACATGTCAAAGACCGTTTCAATCATAAGGAATCGGTCTGGAGCTCAAGGAATGAGAAAGAGGTGGTCAAGCAAGTCTACCGCATCAAAAGAGATGGTCGTAAGAGTGCCACTTCAGATTTGATCTCAAGTAAAAAAGAGCCAATTAAAATGTTGACATTGGCTACTAAAAGCAACGAGGCAAGTCAATCAAGTGCCAAATCTGAAGAGAAGAAGTTGAGAGTGCACAAGGTAAAAACAAGAATTGTCATTATTTTAAACAAAATCACAGCCGGGGCGCCCAGTTGGCTTATTGTATTGGCAAAAGAAGAAACTACAAAAACTTAGTGCACAAGAACTTGATAAGAGGAACATGGCATGAGTTCTCAAAGGAAGTACTCAAAATAAGAATGATGTGCAAGCTTCCATTGCAAGAAGTGCGGCAAAGGTGAAGAGAGAAAAAATTGAAAACTATGAACGACCAAGCTGAAGGTTTCAACATCTTCGGTCCACACATTATCCACATTCTTCAACTATGCCATTGATGCCGATGCCATGGAATTCATCCTCAGGTATGACTGGTTACCTCCCATGGGCTTATTCCGGTCCATGGATGCAATATAATTTCTTACATCATGAAAGGGTATTACCGAATCATTATACATTTGATCAGCTACAAGTTTGTTGCTGATCCAAAGGGCCAAAATATTTGATTGTTATTTCATTTGTTTATTTCGGCTATACATGGACCTTATGGTAATGGCCGATATTTAACTATCGCCCTAAGAAACTATCTAATCATGGCCGGTGTGGTATTCTAACATCGTCCTTAGTTCGACTGGAGAGCGAGACAAGTACTATGGAGATTATGTTTTGATGGTTGAATTCATAACAATGGCCAAGGTGTCGGTGTTGTTTATATATCTCCTTATGGTGCTATTTTGTGAAGCCTCATGCCGCTTAAAATATTTATGCACAATATTCAAAGCCGAATATACATTGTTATTCGGATTGAAGCTTTTACTTGCTATAGGTGCTATACATATTGAGGCTTTCGGTGATTCGTTACTAGTAGTGCGATGAATATCAAAAAGTTATCAATGTTTTGATGAATCACTTATAATTTATCTTGAGACATGTCTAGATGTAATATTCTCCTTGGGTTGCTTTCAAATTGTTCATATATCTAGACATGACAATTGGAAAGAGTTGGCACAGCAAGCATCCGGCTACTATGTTGATCATGGTGTATTGCATTTCTATCAATAGCCGATGCTTAGTCTCGTCGACATAGGTAAAGCCGAATCGAAGCCCACCGCTTCGGCCACTAATGAAATTTTTATGCAGGTGAAAGTAAGGATTGAAGAAAGTTCATTGTTGATTATCTGCAAAATCCTAGCAAAGGGTGAACAATATGGTTCGGAGGATGACCTTGAGATACATATCTATGGAACTTTATCATCGGATTGTTAATGAAATTGAGAAGGTTTCACCCAAGTTTGCATCAAGGATTCAAACAAGTAATGGCCGATATATATTTATCGCCCTAAGGACATGCAAAGTGGCCGATGGAGTGTTGACATCGTCCTTAGAACCAACATGGTACAAGTTATTTTTCGGCATGCTAGCTTTGCCGAAAAACAGGGGGGCATGTGTTGACGCTCGAAAATGGCATGATCGCAAAGAGTGACTTGAGGCTGTAACAAGATGAGGTTAAAATTACGATTTCATGTCACCATTGGATGGCTCTCTTCGAGAAGATCAAGATGGATACAAAGATAGTCCAAAACGGAGCTCAGATGCAAGAAGTATGACAATTTCAGAGATGCCCGTGTTGACATCAGATTATGAAATGGCATGAAACGTAATTAAGATCACCTCGGATGGAAAAAGTTTCAACATGAAAGTTCTTCGTCTCGTCGAAACGGATGATTTTGATATAAAAATCGTCTTCATCTGAGGTCGTATGCAAAAGTTACAGCCAAAACTGCGTGCTGCAGCACTGCATGGCCGGATCATCCGGGCCGGGGTCCAGATCATCCGGCCGGAGGCCGAATAAATGACCCAAAGAACAGAAGCTAAAAGATGAAGCCGGATGATCTGGGTGTAGACCCGGATGATCCGGGTGAAGGCCGGACGATCCGGGCAAAAGTCCGGACATCTGGACAACCTTTTTCTGCTGCAGACTTAAGAAAACAGCCCGAAAACCCCTCAAGATGGCCTCAGATCGAAAAGTGTTCAACAGGAAAGTTGTGTGTCTCATTGAAACGGTTGATTTTAATATAAAAATCGTATTAATCCGAGTTCGTATGTAAAAGTTACAGCCTGATTAGTGAACTGTTGTCAGAAAACTGGGCTTGGCCGGATCATCCGGGCCTTGAGCCGGACATCCGGGCCGGAGGTCGTGAATACTCCGTGTTTTGTTAGGTTTTGATGATTTGGACGGCTAGGCAACTCCTTTTCTTGTACGGGAAGTCCATCCGCCTCTTATATAGACAAGAGGTGACGGCCGATTGAACAACAACACATAATCGCAAAACCCATCTACTTTTTACCCTAGTTTTACATCTCTCCCTTATTCTTTCTCTCTCGTTCTTCGTTCGTTCTTCGTGTTGAAGGGCAGCGATCCTCGAGGCTCTAGGGGCGGGCGAACCGACCTAGGGCAGACCATAGCCGCCGCGCGTCCAGACGGGGTCCCTCCCGGGCGCGTGGGGTTTCGGGTGCTCAAAAGCGCCCGCCGGATTGCTTGCGTACCGCGCTTCTGTACGGGTCTCCTTCGACGTGAGTCGTGGTGCATCACCCTCGGCGTTGGAGGTACACGGTGACGTGTTCGTGTGCGAACACTAATGAACTTGAATCTTTGGGTGAATTGTTGAGCATCTAGCATACTCCAGCCACATATCATGAATGAGCACTTTATGTTACTGTAGCATGTTGTAATCTTGCTTGCAAAATGTCATGTTGCTGTATGGGCAGATTGCATTGCATATTTGTTTTGCTCACCATTTGAGTTCCGTGTATCCGTTTTCGATGATCTTTATATCCATTTTGACTAAAATCTTTCAATCTTTCCAGTGGCATACTTGGATTACCAAGATTTTGCCCATATCAATCTTGTCTTCACGGATTCCTTCCCGTTATCGTATCCTTCGTTCCGGTAGAACCGTAGCTCCGATCATAGCATTCTTCATGCATTCTTATGGGTAGATTTGTATGTAGCATATGTTCATTGCCATACCATGGTTGTTTGTTTATTGGATGCTTGTTCTTTCTTATGGGTAGTATCGGGAAACGAGTTCGGGTCCGAGGATCCTGTTGAGAACGTTTGCGATGTGGCACCCCGGTTCAGAGAAATCGGAACACCCCGTATTCCAGCCCAGAGATCATGTCTTCTGGAATACGGCACTGCTTGGCATAGAACAAATCAGCTCTTTATTACAAAATAGTTGGGGTACAATGGTTTGGGGTATTACAAGGGTTACATCGGCACGGCGATGCTACGCCTGCTAAGGCAGCTCTATGCTTGCAGCGGAGCAACTTCTAGCAGCGGAACAGCGAGAACGGTGGTGGACTCCACTCCGCAGGGACTCTGGCTGGGACACGTCCTAGCTCGCAACTCGGAAACCTCGGGCTATGCAAACATGGCAGCACCTGCAAACTGGCATGACACGCCAGGTGAGTACTTTGAATGTACTCGCAAGCTCACAACAAACAAAAGCATCAAGGCAAAGCAACATCATAGCAATCATGATTATGCATCAGGCTCAGTTGTTATTAAAAAGGGTGGAAGAAAATAATAAACATGTTATCTCCGAACCATCTGCAATTGCCACCATTACTCCAGGTCACCGGGACCACCTTACTCTTGTTTATCCAGTCGAACCAACTACTCTCGTGACCAACTCATGGTCACCTCAATACCACCTGATGATCATTTCCGAGACCATCTCCAGAATTACCAATAGCTTTCTGCCCAGCGATTACCTTACCATACCAAGACAAGTTCTTCCATCATTAACAAGTCATTCCTTCATCGGTGTTGATCAGACAGTGTGACTTAGTACGAACTGTATCCAATACCGTGGACGCGGCTATTCGAATAGATTCTTACACTTTGCAGAGGTTGCGCACTTTACCCACACCATGTACATCCGTCCAACGAAACTTGCCTAACCCGTGACTCTTCTACCGTACCACCGACACGTCCTCTCTGAGGTCATGCCCTGGGTGGCCCCTGTGTCACTGCTGACACCTGCCACCGTCGTGGCCAAACCAAACTGTCCCAAACGGGGACGTGAGCTCAATAACCAAACCGGGCTCATAAGATTATCGCCGTCTACCTGATCAGGGTAGCATGCACGCATAACCTTCCCTCTTTGGTTGCACTGATAAAAGAGCACAAGAACAGACCAAGCTAAGGCCGTCCCATTCCGGCAGATGTGGCTGCACTGGAAAGCTCGGTTCAGTGGCACTTGATCAACGAATGAAAGAATTTATCCCCAATTAATTTCAGTCATAACTGATACCCCGGTATCACAGTAATCCAAGTTAAAACAATAGCCAACTAGTAATCCAATGAGCACTGTGACTAGGGTAATGCTACTACTGCCATAAGTCAAGATTACCGGACGGAATCACAACATAATCATAGACGATAATCTCTCAATCCAACAACATCATGACATCATCAAACGTGTGCTCTGCTAGCCACTAATAATCTAGGCATCAACATGACAGTACCATATCCAAGAATTTCCTCAAGTGGTGCATGAATAAACCCATTATAAATAATTCAAATTTTAGTCTAAATAATTATTTAAACCATGGCATTGCAATGCAATTATGCAAATGAGAGTTGTGGCTTGCCTGGCACCAAGAGAGTGTGGGAGTACTCCTAGCCTTCACCAACAATTCAAATCAATCTGAAAAACATTTTTGAAAACATTTTCAACCATCACATGGAGCATTTTCTTTTTTAACCAGAAATCCTAAACAGTAGAGAAAAATACCAAAATTTTACAGCAGATAGAAGAGCTCATAAGAAAAATAATGCAAAAAGAATGAACTCATTTGGCCTTATAGTTTAAAAGATATAGATGGTCAAAGTTGAGTCAAACTTTTGGATTTATTTGAATTTAAACAGAAACCAGAAAATCCCAGGAGCGGCCACGTCGAAGGCGTAAAGTGGGATTACGTCTCCACTTGCATACCGCTTCGGATGTACGCGGTGTCACTGATAGGTGGGGCCCCTTCGCCAGGTTTAAATAGAAAGAGGGAGGGAACAGGAGACGGCGGAGCTCACCGGCGTAGAGGCCACGGCGGAGCTGGGCGAGGGCGGGGATGGATCGAGCGGACGACGGCGAGCACTCCCATACCCGTGGCTCCTCGAATGGTGGCCGGATGGGGTCGCCCCCTTCGTCTCAGGTGGCGGCGAGTTTTGGGTGTCGGCTGATCCGGCGACTTCGGCGAGCTCTCGAGCAGAGGAGCGGCTGGGGAGGACCAGTGGAGTGCCACGAGATCAGGGGTGGGCTTGGTTGAGGTTGGGGTGGACGGAGTCGAGCTGGAGGAGTTGGGGCAGAGTGGCGGAGCACCTCGCCGGAGATGGAGCAGGAGAGCCTCCCGGCTTGCTCCGATGCTGCTGGGTGGCGATTGGGAGGTGAGGAGGGCGAGTGGTGAGGAGAGGGAGGCTCGGGGCTGGCTTTTATAGCCGGGCGAGGCTGCGGTGGCCGAATGCCGCCACGAATGCGCTGTCATGGTGAGAACGGCGAGCTGGCTACTGCGCTGGCCGTCACGGCGTGTAAGGAGGGGACGTGAGCTCGCAGAGGACGACGGGATGGATCCGGAGCCATTAAGGGCATGCGGACAATGGCGGCGACCGCGGCGCCCTGTTCGGCCCGTGGGAGAACTTGGCCGTGAGCGGTGGCGAGCCTTGCCGGAGAAGGTATAGGGTTCTGGAGGGGGTACGTGGGTGGCGGCGATGACTTCGGCACGACAGGACAAGATGGGGCAGCGCGGGGTCGCCGGAGCGGTCGCGTCCGACGCGGTCGGCGCGCAGAGTGTGACTTTGGCACTGGCAGATGCGTGGTCACCACGTGTACTGGTGCCCGCGGTGCACTCTAGCGCGTCCGGTCGTGTCTATGTGGTAGTTCATTCACTCTGTGGCCTCCCTGTGCAGCTGGTTTGGCAAGAGGTGGTTTGGACAGCACTGGAGCTTCCAGACAAGTTTCTGGATAGAAACTTGAGCAACAAGCTGAGGTAAAAATGTTAGGTAAATGAGAGAGGGAGTTTGTCACACTGATCTGTGGTAGGAAGGTGCCCATGCTGCAGAAATTTCAGAACAAATGGATAAGTTTTGGATGTAGCTGCTTTACAACTGCTTCTCTGGTCTAGAAACCTTGTTGAAGATGTTGCACTCACACAGATGGGCTTCTTGAGATGAAACTTGGTATTTGTGGGTTATTTGGTGGTGGCATGGTGCTATAAAAATTTCATGCCATTTGGGTAAGCATAAATGATACTTCCTTCACAATGCTTCCCACTGGACAGAAACTTGGGAGAATTTTGTGGAGAAAATGGCTAAATGGAATGGGCCAAAATTTGGTGGAGAGTGTTCATATGGGTAGGAGAATGTCCTGGATTAATTTCAGAATTTTTGGAGCAATATAAAATATAGTTGCTTCACAAACTGAAATTATGACCAGGGACAAAGATTGGATGGTGTGCTCACCATGAGGATAGAATCTTGAATATTTTCACATATCCAAGGTTCACATGGTCCAAGGGATTTATGAGAATTTTCTTAGAATTTTGGAGAGGACAGAAATATAGGTTGCTTCACAACCTAGAGCAAGAGAGCTATTCCTTTAGTTGAAAAAGGAATATTAAGGTGGAGTAAAAATTGATATTGAGCAAGAATGGAAATGACATAACTTGGGAGAAGTTTTTGGAAGCTTGGGTCACTTGGGAAAGGAAAAGAAAAATATTCCCAAGTTTTAAGTCCATAGAGCCATTCAACTTAAAATCCAAATCAAATTCCAATTAAAATTCAAAAAAGGTTTTTGAAAAGAAAAGTTGGGAAAAACCAGGGTGTCACAAACCTACCCCCCCTTAGGATAAATCTCGTCCTCGAGATTTGGTTGCTCAGGGAACAGGTATGCATATACTGTCCCAAGGGCACTATTTCCATCTCAGGTATCCTTTTCCTTCGTAGAGTGTTCCCATCGAACTGCATAAATTATGATTACCTGGCTTCGGGGTAGTTTGTCTCACTTTCTCTGGAAATCCTGACGGTCTTGTCATTGTGTTAGACTTTGCGGTTATTCTCATTCCTTCTTTTAATTGAAGTATAGTACCCTTCTCGCAGCCGGAGCATATGAGATTTTCCCCGGGTACAATGGTGATTTTTCCACTGACATATCATTCTGCCATCCTTCCGGGTGGTATTCAACAATTCCAAGAACCAATTCTTTATGGACCTGAGACTGTTGTTCAGCATTTCAAGTGCTCATTCTGTCGGTATATCCATGAGCAGTGTGATGCTTTAACATGCTTGCTGAAGTCGAGCTGCTGAGTTTGATATGAGATCCTTACCAACAGGGTAGACTCCTTGGGTGTGTATTCATGGTGATTGATACGGCGTCAAACTGTCTTGGGTATCCACACCATGCTGTTTCTGCGTTGCCAGTCATGCTCCTCCACTATTGTTCTCTTTTCCGAATCCTTTGCTAAAAGGACTTGGCCATAAATATTTCCTTCAGTCTTCGCGTGACCATAGGTGCTGTCAGGTGCAGTATTCCAGCAAGCATACCTTATCCTTACTCTACAGCATTCGACTGGCAAGTTTATCATCCCACAAGCTCGAACTGTAAGGCAATGATCATCCGAACCCTTGTATGAAATCAGCAAATAAATCAGTAGCCACCAGAACGGTCTTTACAACTCAGATCTGGGACATTACAAAAATAACTAAACCACGGCTCAAGACAGCTGAAAAGCAGCTCAGAGCATGAGACTGTGTTTATAAGAAGAAGGTAGCAGTTCCCTAAGACGGCCGAAGAACAGCTCAGAGCATAGGGTCACTGCTACAAAAAGAAATTCAGCCACTGCACGAGACGGCCGAAGACAGCTCAGAACTCGAGACAGTTGTTGAAATGAGAAATATGAAGTCGGCATCCACCCTGGACGGCTGAAAACAGCTCTGAACACATGTGTGGTGCCGTTGCCAGAAAAATAATAAGCAAGGGCTCATCAGGATCATATACCAGGTTCACGGGTACTTATATAGGGCTCATCACTTGTGAGCATGCAAGGCGGTGACTAAAGTCAATGACATCACTTTGCTGGTTAGGAGGAAACAGACTTTAATATCTACTGCCAAGATTATTGTTCCAAATTGCCTTACTTCACAGCTTACCAGTGCTTGCAACACACTGAGGTGTATACTGGCCTTCTTCCTCTTGCGTAACTTATGTAGGTGTTGGATTCTCACCTTCCTTTGGTAGTCCTGTCTGAACATAGTTGCTCCTGGTATGAGTGACTTGCATGACTTGAGCAAGATGCTTACCTTATATAAGGAGGTATGTGTAGCTAAGCCTTTGATGCCTGAAGCAGACACTTGTGTCTTGACCAGTTCGTGCCTCTGACCAAGCAGTTGTGGGCTTGACTCTTGCGATGCACTGCCAACGCACTATAGAATCACGTGCATCACTGTTGCCAACTGTTTGTAGTGCCGTACCCAAGAAAATTGGATAGCTTGTGTTCGAAAACTTCGAGAGCGTCGTGCTGAGGAAGATTGGATAGCTTATGCTCGAAGCTTTTGCCGGGATGGTGTGCTGAAGAAGACTGAGTATCGTACCTCAGAAGCTTCTCCTCCCGGTTGCTTTCCCGAGAAGACTCAGTGCCTTATACCGAAAGCTTTTCATGGTAGCTTCTCGAAGAAGTCAGAGTTTCTTATGCTGGAAGCTATCCACATATCGTACCGAGGAAGATTTGAGGAGCCTTGCATTGTAAGCTTCTCTGGTAGCGTGCGGAGGAAGACTGGGTTGCTTACACCAGAAGTTTCTCTCTGTGATATGCTGATGGAATCCCATATATGTATACCCTTGATCGTTCTACTATTAACCACTTGCACGTAAAGAGTCTATCTGACTATCCTTCTTGCTGAATATTGGATTCATGGCACATCCTTGTTTGTTTCCGGATATAACTTGATTCATATTTTACTCAAGAGGAACCAAACTTCGTATCTGATCCATACCCTTGACCCAGTTGGTCTTGCTCCCAAATTATCTTCCTGCCGGTTCCTTGCGGTTGTAGTAGCTACACACCGAGGCAGACTTGATACTGATAGCCGATCCAAAATATCATCTGCACTCGAACCAGATATTCCCAATACAAGGCAGTCAACTGATAATTCCATAATGTTTACCCGAGCTTCAAAATGCTTGAAATCCTTATCGACCCTTCGAGTTCGGTGCCGGTTGTTGATGAGCAACTTCCATAGGGAAAAGTAATGTGACACCGAGGAGCCAAATCAAAAGAAAAATGAAAATTGCTTGATAAAATATACTAAGCTTGCAAAACCACACTTTATTGCTACTCAAGGGCGATGCACGTGTCCGGGTGCGCGTGGTGGATGATCTGGCAGCTGTCGCTGTCGCCGCGCGGCGCGAGCGAGCCGAGGGACGGCTCCGGGCGCGCGCTGCGGGGCGGCGCTCAGCCACGTCGTGGTCCGGAGGAGGCGCATCGCGCTCGGCCCGGTCGGCGCGGGATGGCGGAGCAGGCAAGGAGCGAGAGGGCGCTTGGCCATCGCGCGTGGCGTCGACGAGCTCGGTGATGCGCCCAAGCCAGGCGTCGTAGCCGTCCTCGGTGGGACGGTAGCGCAGCAGCTCCTGCGCCATGAGCAGCGCGGCGTGTGGAGCGGGTGGATCGCGACGCGCGAGCGAGGAGGTGGCGGCAGAGTGGCCGTGCGCCTGCTCGTTTACCGACGGGTGGGCAGAGGAGGCCACGCGCTCCCCAACAGGCTCGGACCCTGGCGGAGGCTCGGCGCGCGGCGCGTTCCTGGCGAGCGGCGGCGTCGTCCATGTCCATGCTAGCGTAGGGGTCGAAGGCGCGAAGACGGCAAGTCCCCCTACCTGGCGCGCCAAATGTCGGAGTCTAGGATCTGTGTCCAAGAAACTTCTCCAAGAACTTAGGATTCGAACTCTGGGGGACTTTGCTTGGCGACCTACGAAACGATGCCAACTACGGCAGGATCACGACGGGCTCACTGGCTCTCACCGGACACGAAGGGGACGCGCGAGCTACCCAGGTTCGGGCCACCGTGCGGTGTAATACCCTACTCCTGCCTGTGTTGGATTGCTCTGTAATGGAGAGCTTATGCTCGAGATACACCAGGTGTGGGGGAAAATGAGTCGACCCCTTACATGGAAGCGGCCCTGCCCCTTTTGTAGTGCCTTGGTCCTCTTCCCCGAAAATATGAGCGGGAAAGGGTGGCCACAGGGCGGCAATTCAAAGGGGGACAGGCGCGCAGGTCTATCCTGACTAAAGGCGGTCTTCGCCTGATAAAGTAGTCTTTGTGACGCGCTGGTGGGCTTGGCGATGACCTTCGCCCTGGCGCGCCGATCCGTCCTGATCTTCTATCACCAAAGAGGAAAACCTTTGGGACTTGCTTTGGGGGAGGCGGATGCCACTGCTCCCTTATCACCAGAATGGACGCTGGGCTCGGTCACGCCCCACTGCCCTTATCCTGACAGCGGGTCGTCACCCATGTGCTGGGCGTGGAGCCCCGCGGCTGGCGCCGTACGATCTGCTTCGTGAGGAGGCCTCGCGAGGGGAGCCTCGCAAGGCAACCTGGTGCTTGGCGGCCTCGGTAGGGTCTGGCCTGGTGGCGAGGGGCCTCGCGAGGCTTGCCCCTCGCGAGGCGGCTTCCTCCGGAGCGGCCGAGGCAGGGCCGGCCCAAGCGTTGTCCTCCGGGCCAAAGGCAGACGGGCCGTGGTACCCTGGTTTCCACTGGGTCGACAGACCGGCTGCTGAGCAGACGGTTTAGCTACACCGGACTGCTGAGCTGGCGGTGCTGCTGTGACGGACTGCTGAGCTATAGGAGTAGAGGCGTCGGACTGCTGACCAGGCGGTGAAGCTATGTCGGGCTTCTGCGCAGGTGGTGCCAACACGTCGGTGTGCTGAGAAGGCTATGCCAACGTGTTGGTTTGCTGAGCAGGCAGTGCCGAAGCATCGGTATGCTGATCACGCCACTGCAAACCGACAGACTGATGAGCAGGCGGTTCTGGACCTTCTGACTGCTTAGCAGTCCGTTCCACTGGGTTGGTCTGCTGAGCATGCGGTGCTGCTGTGTCTCTCCCTGCTGCTTCAGTGGCCGGCATCTGAACCGGTGTTGTGTCTTCAGCAGTTGTAGGCCTTGCCACTGGCTGCTAAGGGGCGGACGATGACATGGCCTGTACGGCACGACGTCGGGCAGGCTGATCACAGGTTGATGCATCAGCCGTCGGATAACGAGTATTAGGTTCCTCGGGGGAAGCACGCGAGAGCTGCTGTGGCAAGGAGAGAGTCGCCGGTTGAAGGGCGACATTGATTGCTCTTGGCAGGGCTTGAGGGATCTCATCTATGAAGTCTATTTCCTTCCGTGGCCACCGGATATGATTTAACAGTGTTTCTTGCAAGGTCCTCTCCTCATCACAGTCCCCTAGGACATTCTTCATGGCAAATTTATTGAATCCAGGCTTTACTTCAGTCACGTAGCACTTCACATAGCCCGGCTTCAATGGCACATTGTCCAACAAGAGGCCCCCTTCCAAGTGGGGGGACAAAACCCAGGCGGTTGCACATTTTAACGTACCTTCATAATGTGTAAGCACGCCCCTCAGTTTGTCTTTCATTCTAGATAGATCAGATATAGCATCATCATGCGCAGCTGCAGTCTCAGTGTCGCTGGGGTCAGTTGATGCACAGCTACTCTTGTGCGGTGTTGTCGCGCAATAAGCAGCATCGTCCATGCCCACCTCCCCTCCCGTCTGCTGGCTATCTCTCAGTGTTAGAGTCTTCTGCATCATCATTGACTCCTCAATTTCCATTCGAACTTTTGGATACATGTCCATCCTCAACCTTTCATACAATTCTTCCTTCTTCTATTCACTCCTTGCTTTTTTCATGGCGAGCCTCTCTTCTTTGCTGAGTGTGAAATCTCTCTTGTGCAGGACATTGACACCTATACCCCTTGCACGGCCAGGGGGCTCTTTTGTTGCCAGAGCATCGGACAGAATGTCACATGGCCCTGAGTTCATGTATAACCTTCCAGGGTTGCTGGTGGAAGCCTTTAACATCACACGATACAGTTCTTCATCATGTGAGTTTTCAAAGTAATAAGAACTGTCGTCACGCCTCCTTGCGCGTGCCCGCAAGTAGTCTCTAGTGCGTTCACCCCTGATTTCACTAAAGGCCGGTTTTCCACCCGCAGCTACTGCTTCTTTGTCCTCCTGGTCCCATATCGGTTTCATGCCATAGTATCCTGCCACAACCATACGGTGGGGGTGTGTGTTCCTCTTCTGAAGTTCCGATTGCTTTGCACTCTTCTTGGTAAACTCTGTAGTTGCCCTGACCCTTTTGAATTCTGCCCAGTCTGCCTTTGTAATTTGGGGGTTTGCGGGGATTGGGTCCTTGCCTTCACTCAAGTACTTCTTGTACAACACGTGCTTCCAGTTTCTCCAAGCATCCCTGGCCTCTCCACTGCTCTGGTACGTTGAAGTGTTCCATGATCTCCCGAACTATCCTGTGCCGTGTTTCTGTGTCAGCCTTCCGAAACCCCGGCAGATTAATGTTGAGCCTTGCCCTGCCAACAAATCCACACACACTCCTGAACCTCGTGCATGCTTTATCTGGTTTAGTTGGAGCCCAAGACTTTAAATCGATGTCGGTTACTTCATATACACCTTTAGGCTAGTGTGTGGGCTTTCTTGTTGTTTTCTTTCGTGTCCTGACCGGAAGGGTGATTGCGGCAACTCTATCCCGTTCCAGATTACTTGTTCCCTGATCATCTGCTAGAGACCTAGGGTTGTCGGACTCAGATGAAGATACATCGCCTGAAGCATGAGTGCTGTCGCTGCTACTCGGCATCTACAGAGAACAAATGCGAAATTCAGAAAAGGGGGATAAGCATAATGCTAACAACTTGGTAGCAAGCTGTCTAGACATGTCATGTAATAACTTGGAAAATGTACGGCTAATTTGTTCATGGTGTGTGACTCGGGCGCCCACGATCTGTAAATCGACAATAACTAATTGGAACAAATACAACTTATATGTACAAGTTAGGAAGGTAGATAATGAACATATATACACTCTCCGTTATTTTATAGCCAATTTGGGAACATACAGAACAAAATAGGAAGAGGGGTCGTGAGGAAATATGCCTCACCTCGATGGAGAGCAGCAACTGACAAGTTTTTGTGCAAACCCGGCAGGAGAGGCGAGGGGTATAGGATCGATATGGTCGAGGGCGGCTGGCGAGCAAATGAAGACGGCGAGGCACGGGCAGCCGCGTGTTGGGAACGGCAGCGAAGGTAGGGTTGACGCCGAAGAGCGGGCACACGGCCGGGTTGAGCACGCCGGCGCCGGATAGGGTTCTGGTGTGGATCTTGGGGAGGGAGGAGCTGGCGATGGAGTTTTGGTAGAATATGCGGACTGTTGAGTGAAACGGGGGCGGGCAGTGGGGGTTGTTGGCGGCTTCGGTGAAAAAAGGGCGCCGGTCGCGGCGCGGAAAGGCCTATGCAAACGGAAGCCTCTACGAGCTCGTGTGCCCAAACAACATAATTTCGTTTGAAATGAAGACGTGGTAATTTTGAAATGAAGACGTGAGTTCAACGTTTCGCCTCGAATTTTTTTCCATGGTACGCAATCACCATCATAACCTAGGTTTGATTTTCTGGCGCATTTCAGGTCTCGTTTGCTACATTTACACAATTTTTTGCATTTACCATGCATTTAGTGCATATAAATCAAAACCCTACTGCAACTACATGTGGGTGTTAGCAAAAAAGGTGTAAAAATCATTTTTGTGTCAGTTTGCTAGTTTTTATTCATTGTCCGAGAAATGGGAAGAATTTTCAAACATTTCGGACACGAGATGCGGCCACCGGCGTAGGGCTTGTTGGTAATATAATTACAAGAAAAACGGATGGACTTCAAAAATCTTGAAAATCGGTGTGTCGTCGTGGCGCGATCTCAAGACCGAGTGGAATTTTTTGTAAAGTTTGGCACAAGTTACGATGGTCGCTTCATGCAAACCGGAGCATCTCACAAGAAGGATCATAGTTCCCAATAGGAGACGTGGCAATTCGGACTCCGATCATTGGTTACTTTATCGTTTCACCTTGATTTTTTTTCCACGGTACGCAATCACCATTGCACGCCAGTATTGATTTTTTCGCGCATTTCGGGTCTCGTTTGCTATATTCAAGCCATTTTTGCATTTACCGTACTTTTTGTGCATATAAATCAAATCCCAACCGCAACTACATGTGGGTGTTGGCAAATAAGGTCTACAAAAACATTTGTGTGTCGCTTTGCGTGTTTTCATTCATTGTCCAAGGAATTGGAAGATTTTTCAAACATTTTAGATGCGAGATGCGGCCACCATCATAGGTCTTGTTGGTATTTTAATTACAAGAAATGCAGATGGAGTCCAAAAATCATGAAAATCGGTGTGTCACCATGGCGTGCTCTCAAGACCTCGTGGAAAAATTTAGGTAAAGTTTGGCACAAGTTTGGATGACCGCTCCTTGGAAATCGGAGCATCTCACAAGAAGGATCATAGTTTCCAAAAGGAGACGTGGTAATTCAAACTCCAGTTGCTGGTGACTTCATCGTTTCGCCTCGAATAATTTTCCACAGTACGCAATCACTATTATACCCTAGGTTTGATTTTTTGGCGCATTTCAGGGCTTTTTTGCTATATTTAAGCAATTTTTTGCATTTACCGAGCATTTAGTGCATATAAATCAAATCCCAACTACAACTGCATGTGGTGATGAAAGGGATGAGGATCGCCGTTCAATCTGGGTGCATCTAACGGTGCAGACGTATGATCCGTGGGGTTTTAGCCGGTTCTGGCCAAATCAGAATGCACGACTCAGATCGCGCGCAGTAGGGGTCATCGGCAACGGCTTGATAGGCACACTGCTTTCGTGACTGAACCGTGTGCTATTGGAAAACATCTACATCAAAGAGCAGCATAATTTCGTTTGAAATGAAGACGTGGTAATTTTGAAACGAAGACGTGAGTTCAACTTTTCGCCTAGAACTTTTTTCCACCATACGCAATCAGCATCATACCCCTAGGTTTGATTTTCTGGGGCATTTCAGGTCTCGTTTGCTACATCTAAGACATTTTTTGCATTTACCATGCATTAGTTTATATAAGTCAAAACCATTCTGCAACTACATGTGGGTGTGAGCTAAGAAGATGTAAAAATCATTTATGTGTCGCTTTGCTAGTTTTAATTCATTGTCTGAGAAACGGGAAGAATTTTCTAACATTTCGGTCGCGAGATGCGGCCACCGGCATAGGACTTGTTGGTAATTTCATTACGGGAAATGCGGATGGACTTAGAAAATCACAAAAATTGGTGTGTCACCGTGGCGCATTCTCAAGATCGAGTGGAAATTTTTTGGTAAAGTTTGGCACAAGTTACGATGATCGCTCCTTGCAAACCGGAACATCTCACAAGAAGGATCATAGTTCCAAATAGGAGACGTGGCAATTCAGACTCCAATCGTCGGTGACTTCATTATTTTGCCTCGGAAAATTTTCCACGGTACACAATCACCATTGCACTCAAGTATTGATTTTCTGGCGCATTTCGGGTCTCGTTTGCTATATTTAAGCCATTTTTGCATTTATCGTGCATTTTGTGCATATAAATCAAATCCCAACCGCAACTACATGTGGGCTACTTGCAAAGCAGGTCTACAAAATCATTTGTGTGTCGCTTTGCATATTTTCATTCATGTCCAAGGAATGGGAAGAATTTTCAAACATTTCGGATGAGAGATGCGGCCACCGGCGTTTGTCTTGTTGGTATTTTAATTACAGGAAATGCTTATGGAGTCCGAAAATCACAAAAATCAGTGTGCCACCATGGCATGCTCTCAAGACCCCGTGGATAATTTTTGGTAAAGTTTGGCACAAGTTTGGATGATCGCTCCATGGAAACCAGAGCATCTCACAAGAAAGATCATAGTTTCCAAAAGGAGACATGGCAATTCGAACTCCAGTTGCTGGCGACTTCATCGTTTCGCCTCGAATTTTTTCCACAGTACGCAATCACTATTATACCCTAGGTTTGATTTTCTGGCGCATTTCGGGGCTCCTTTGCTATATTCAAGCCATTTTTTTTGCATTTACCAGGCATTTAGTGCATATAAAACAAATCCCGACTGCAACTGCATGTGGTGATGAAAGGGATGAGGATTGCCGTTCAATCTGTGTGCATCCAATGTTGCAGACGTATGATCAGTGGGGTTTGGGTTCTGGCCAATCAGAACGCACGACTCACATCACGTGCAGCAGGGGTCATCGGCCATGGTTTGGTAGGCACATGGCTTTCGTGAATGAACCATGTGCTATTTGCAAACCATATTGCATATGTTATGCTCATACAAACTGCAGTGACATCAATTGAGTGTGCTAGCTATAGGGTCTACAATCATAAATAGTTCAAACTCTCATTGCCTGTGCTGATGACATATCAAGGTCAACATATTAATCGTTCATAGATTAACAGAAGGCCGGGCATAACTCACAATTCAGTACATGCGACAGTTCTAATTGAATGTATTAAGTTGCAGAGTAGACATAATAAATAGTGTTACATATTAATTCCCATGTACATGGGAGAACTGGGATCATTAGATTGACCTCGAATGAACTTAGGATTTCTGATGATTTTCAGCCTCTCTTTATGTTTGGTGCGTGATCCCTTCGCTGGCATCTCAGCAAATTCATCGTATTCGTCCTCATCAGCAACACCCTCGACGCCCAATACCCTCCTCTTCCCACGCATCACCACATGGTAGTTCTTATGCAAGGGGTCTTCCACATAGAAAATCTGGGTTGCATCGCTGGCAAGAATGAACGGGTCCTTGTGATATGCCATCTTTGTCTTGTTAACACAGGTCTTCCTGTATTCATCAACCTTTACCTGACTAAGAGCGACCCATTTGCACCTGAATAATGGCACCTTAACTTTCCCATAGTTAAGCTCCCAAATCTCTTCGATGGTTCCATAGTATACCCTTTTATCAGCTTCATCTACAGTTATGCATTCTATTCGAATGGAGCAGTTCTGATATGAGGTCTTCTTATCACGTTCCTCAGTGTAGAACATGTAGCCATTATGTCATACGCTTGGTACCTCAATACCGTAGGTGATGGCTTTTGTGCCAACCACGTTGCAATGTCATCCATGGATCCGCGTGACAAACGATCCTTCAGCCATCTGACGTAGTCCTTATTGTGCGCCTTCATCACGACATCTAATGGATGCACCATGGGTAAGAAGCTTCGTCGTATCTCCGCCAAGTGTTCTTCAGCATAAGCGTCGAGAACTGGGCTGTTAAGCAGTACCGTCAAATGGGCTTGATCGGTCTCATCTCCGGGTGCAGCGTGTGGCACGCCAGCAATTTGATCGGTCTCATCTCCGGGTGCAGCGTGTGGCGTGCCAGCAAGGACCAGCTTACCAGCCAGCCTTCCCTCGTGGCGAGAGAGGGGCAAACCTATAGGTCTTTGTTTCATGTATTCGGTGCAAAACTCAACCACCTCATTCGCGGTATAATCTTGTAGGATGCTTGCCTCTGGATGACATCGGTTCCGGCAATAGCGCTTCAATATTCCCATGAACCGCTTGAAGGGATACATGTTGCGAAGAAACATAGGACCATGACATCAAAGAATGATGGTGGGAAAAACATCTCTAGGTTGGACAATATTCTTGCAATATCCTCTTGCATATGATCCAGCTCCTCACGATTTACCACTTTCTGCCATAGTTGGTTGAAGAAATCACAGAGATCAATGAGTCTGTTTCTTATGTCTGTGTCCATCAAATTCCTGATGGCCACCGGGAGGATTTGTGTCAACATTATGTGGCAATCATGTGACTTCATGTGTGCCAACTTCATTTTACCCGTGCTCACATCCACGAGACTTCTGATGTTTGCGGAGTAGGAAGAGGGTGTCTTAGTTGACAACAAATAATTGTATAACTCTTTTGCTTCTTTTGTAGTGAAATTGTAACTCTAGCAAACATGGAGGAATTTGTCACCATCTTCTGCTTCATTCATGCGTTTTGGTTGATCACCAAGCATATCGAGTCGTGCTCCGTCACCATCCTTTGTTTTACCTTTAATCTTGAGCAGAGTACCAAGGATGCTTTCACATACGTTATTCTCTACGTGCATGACATCGATACAGTGATGTACACTTAGACTCTCCCAGTAAGGTAATTGCCAGAACACGGATTTCTTCTTAAACACCTGCAACTTGGGTGTTTTTTTGACGATGAACCGGGTCCCTTGCCAGACCTCCTTCCCAGAATAAGGTCTTGGGCCCAAACCTACCTCTACCGTACCATTAAATTCAGCATTCATCTTTAGGTATGGGTGCTCTCTCCGTAAGAATCTACGATGATGCAAATACACGGTTTTGTGTGAGTTGGGAAGAAATCTACTCGCTGTCCTATCCATGCATGTGACACATCCTACATCTCCCCTTGTTTTCTACCCCGACGTGTTGCCTAATGCCGGCATATCTTGAATGGTGTGCAGCAACAACGCATGTAGATCAAAAATCTCCTTTTTGTAAGCATCATAACATTTTACACCAGGCTCTTTTACCCACAATGTCAGCAGTTCTTCTACTAGTAGCTCAAAGTAAATGTCGATGTCATTTCCAGGTTGCTTCGGGCCTTGGATAATCATTGACATCATGATGTTTTTTTTTCTTCATACACAACCAAGGAGCAAGGTTATATATGCATAGAGGCACCAGCCATGTGCTGTGTTTGGTGCTCATATCGCCAAATGGATTCATCCCATCAGTACACTCCGCGAGCCATATACTTCTAGGATCCATGGCAAAGTCTTTATGGTTTTCCTCGATTGACTCCCACTGAGCCCCATCTTTCGGGTGCCTCAAATATTCATCCGCAATTCACTCATCATGATGCCACCGCAACCTCTTTGCCTCTCTAGGGTTTCCAAACAAACACTTTAACCTTGGAATTAAAGGCAAGTACCAAACAACCTTGAACGGGATTCCTGTCTTGATCTCGTCATCCAATTTGTCCTTGTCCTTTGCTTTCCTGCGCTTGTATCGTGGATGCTTGCATATGCGACATGCACGCAAATCTTTGTACTCACCGCGGTAGAACATGCAATCATGCACACAAGCGTGTATCTTCTGGACTTCAAGTTCCAATGGGCAAACAACTTTCTTTGCTTTGTTCGTGCTTTTGGGGAGCACATTATCTTCTGGAAGAATGTCTTTAAAAATACCTAACAACTCTGTGAAGCCCTTGTTTGATAGACCGTTTTCTGCTTTAAATCTGAGAAGTGCCAGTGTGGAACTCAACTTGCAATATTTCTTTTTGCAACCTGCATACAAATCTTTCTTTGAGTCTGCATCAATGGTTGGCAGATCCTTGTACACAACCAAATCTTTATCTGGGCCCTGGAAATCTGCAATCATAGCAGCAAAATCTGGCATACCATCAAGGTCGTCGTCTTCGTCGCCGTCTTGGTTTTCCAGTGGGGTTTTTCGATTGTCTCTGTTCCGTTGGTAGCTTGACGTCTGAGCCCCAAGGTTAGATTCAACATCCATGTGACTCTAATCGGGGTTTGGCATCTCGCTGCCCTGGTTACCTTCATCCATGACCGGCTCTTCACCGTGTCTAGTCCAGCATGTATATCCATCCATGAATCCCCGCTTGAATAAGTGGTACTCGACGTCTGTAACTTTATTTGACTCTGTATTGCCACAATCCTTGCATGGACACAGGATGTAATCGTCGTTACAGACTCTCTTCTTTGTCCTTTCAGCCAAAGTGATGAACTCCGTCACGCCACTCGCAAACTTTGAGCTTCTCCGATCCTTCATCCATTCAGATCGTTCCATCTGCACCACACGAGGGGTAATTCAAAAAAGCATTAATAAATGGATTAATTGATGCCTAAAGATGCGTGCATAAATCACAAGATTTTATTTTCATAATTTATGGAGGGCGCCGCATATTGTTTTATCTAGTTGTGCGATGACACAAATTAATGACCAATCAATTTACACGCAGAGTACATTATACTACCCTTATGAATTGAATACCTTAATTAAGCCACTCAACGAAAAGAATACCTTAATTAATTAGCCGCGCGGCGACCTCCACCCAGCAGACAGAGAAGCCCGATGCCGCGGCACGCCGAGACAGCAAGGTCGATGAGCAAAGCTTAGTGGGGCATCCGCCTAAAGTTCGAGCTCCACTATCCCGCCTTCGACCGCGAGGGATGTGCTCCAATCACGCCGCCGCCGACCTCGAGGATTGAGATCTCCTCCTATCTCCCGCCGCCGACCGGGGATTGACCTCCTATCATGCCGCCACCACCGACCGACCGAGGATTGACCTCCTATCCGGTTGCCGCTGCCTCGGCCGCCGCCCCCATCTCTATCTGCAGAGCGGCTGTTTTTATTTTTTGACGGGTTTCCGCAAAGCGGCTGTTTACAGTATTAACTCCATTATTGCATCCCCATATGTACCGGGTAGTACATCACATACGGTTATGTCACGGGAACCGTGTGTCATGCACGTTGTCTTCTCACACGGTTTCGTGTGGAAATCGTGTGTGAAGTTGTAATATCGAACAAAAACGATATGTACAAAACGTGTGCCCTATACAACAGAGTGCGATAAGTAGTTCCCGACCGTTATCAGATCCCCACAGTTTCCCCATTTTCCCCAAATTTCTAGATAGCCCCCAAATTCCCTCGCGTGGCGCTGACACTGGGGGAAAGTGGACGAGTGGTGCTGATGGTTTCGGTGCGACTGCTCTGGCTCGTATTGTCACTCTCGGCAGCGTGATGGGCGGCGCCGCCACGACGGCGGTCACCACCGAGCGCTTGCCTAAGGTCATCAGAAGGCCGGTGTACTACGGATCCGAATCATCTTGTCAGGTTCCAATCAATCCCGATCTTTTTTAGCATGTCCAAATTAAAGTAGCTCCCTGCTCAATACATCCTGAATGACCCCCGCTCCTCAACCCATGAAAGCGATCAACCACCGGATCCGGAGTATGACTCCAGACTCCCGCAACATGAGTTCGACTCTGAGTTTTGCGCCACCGAGAAGTACCAAAAGCTGAGTTGTGCGCATGGACACACTCCCGCTCGACGTGTATGCACGGAAGGATGTGACATTGGCAGACGGTTTCTCAGTTGCCCCTTAGAGGTTAGTGCTAAGTTCATCATTTAAGTTGAGTTAATGCCCCCGCCCATCCTGAATATTTAACATTGGCAGGGATATGAGGCTTGTGCATTCGTTAACTGGTTGGATGATGAATGGCATGGCAGGGCTCGGAGTGTTATCACCAAGCTCGCAGAAGATAACGTAAAGCTGAAGAAGAAACTGACTGATCTGGAGTGTGCAATCACTACGATGAAGCAAGAAAGACTCAATCACAGGCAACAGATGAAAGCAAGAGACAAGAAGGAACTAGCATGTGTAGTTGTAGTTGTCGCATTAGCCATCTTCTATGCACTGTTTGTAATGATGATTAGTTTTTTTTATTATTACTGGCTACATCAATAAGTAGAGCTCATCTATTGCTTGACAACTGACCTATGAAAACTGCTTGTTTCACATTTGGACGCTCCAACCCGTGTGTGTAATTATCACATTGAGAACTGCGCAATCGCGTGAATTTGGAGCGACTGGGTACTAATAATTGCAGTTGATTATATCAGGATTCTAACCGCCTGCCAAGGCACCAATAAAAACCGTCAATCCCCCGCTTCAATTGCCATTCCTCTTTTCTTCATACCCCGCTTCAGTCTCCACCATCTTCATCGTCCCGGCCGGCCGCGCTACTCACTTACACACACTTTGCAATCTCGCTTTGTGTACGTACTGCAGCCATGTCGAGCGACAGCGAGGACGACAGTTCCGCCAGCAGTCTTCTGCCCGATGATAGGTCAACCTCGGAATCATCCCGCACGTCTTCCATGAGTCCGGTGTCGAGCCCTGACCTCGATTTTATCCGGATCATGGAAGGGATGCCGCCGCCCGAGTCATAGGACGACGACCAGACAGACGAGGACCCGTCGGAGGACGATGAAGACGACGACGATGATGATGAGGAGGAGGAATGTTTGAACAAGGAGGACGACGATGAGGACATCAATGACAATGATGATAGCGGCGGCGATGAAAAGCCAACGGTCAGCGGCAAGAAGCTTCCTCGCCAAGAGGATATCGCGGAGCCATCCAACAACAACAAGAAGAAGAAGGACTAAATTAAGCAGACTATATATCTCTGTTGCCGTTCGCTCATATTAATCTGTGTCCCCTGTCAATCTCATCGCAGACGGTTAGCAATACGTATTCGACAGAGATCTTTTACATTATCGCCCGAAGTTGGTTTCTTGAATTGTGTGCCTTGTCGAGCACACAATTCACAACAAACAATCGTATGCGCTGTCTATAATTATCGCACACAATTCTGATTACCGACCTGTTTGCCGGATATCACACACATCTTGTTACGCCGAATCGCTTCTGTTCTTCTGGATCATCGCAAACAGTTCATCCGAGTGAACCGCATGCCATGTATCGCACACACTTCGAACTGGCTGCCCGTTTCTGTTGTGTTGGGTAATCACAAACAGTTCATCCGAGTGACCTGTATGCCGTGTATTGCACACACCTCGAACTGGCTGCCCATTTCTGTTGTGTTGGGTAATCACAAACAGTTCATCCGAGTGAACTGTATGCCGCGTATCGGACACACCTCGAACTGGCTGCCCGTTTCTGTTGTTCTGGCTCATCGCCAACAGTTCATATGGATCAACTGTATGCCACGTATCGCACACGCGTCTCTAATCAGAATCATTTTTGATGTCTCCTGCATCGCAAATAACTCGTCTTATTGGGGACGGTTTTTTTACGACACCGTTTACGATTGATGCATCGCACACAGTTTGGTCGCGGGGTCTCTGATTCATGTGTCGCGTTAGCGGTCGCCTGGAGTAGTGAAGATTGATACTATAATAGCATGGAACAATCAAAAATTATAGATACGTTGGAGATGTATCAAGCACCCCCAAGCTTAATTCCTGCTCATCCTCGAGTAGGTAAATGATAAAAACAGAATTTTTGATGTGGAATGCTACCTATCATGTTTCATCACGTAATCTTTCTCTTACGGTATGAATAATAAGATCCGAATGATTCAAAGCAATAGTCTATAATTTGATATAAAGACATCAATACTCAGGCATACTAATAAACAATCATGTCTTTCAAAATAAAAATGCTAAAGAATGTTATCCCTACAAAATCATATAATCCTATCATGCTCCATCTTCTTAACACAAAATATTTATCATGCACTACCCCGATGACAAGCCGAGCAATTGCTTCATACTTTTTAACGCACTTCAGCTTTTTCAACTCCTACGCAATAGATGAGCGCAAGCCATGGATATAGCACTATGGGTGGAATAGAGTGTGGTGGTAGAGATCAATAAGGGGAAGTCAAAAATAAGAAGATAGTCTCACATCAACGAGGCTAATCAACGGGCTATGGAGATGCCCATCAATTGATGTCAATGCGAGGAGTAGGGATTGCCATGCAATGGATGCACTAAGAGCTATAAGTGTATGAAAGCTCAACATGAAAACTAAGTGGGTATGCATCCAACTTGCTTGCTCATGAAGACCTCGGGCATTTTGAGGAAGCCCATCATCGGAATATACAAGCCAAGTTCTATAATGAAAAATTCCCACTAGTATATGAAAGTGACAAAATAGGAGACTCTCTATATGAAAAACATGGTGCTACTCTGAAGCACAAGTGTAGAAAAGGATAGTAACATTTCCCCTTCTCTCTTTTTCTCTCATTCATTTTTTTTGTGGGCTCTTTTTCGGCCTCTTTTTTTTCCGTCCGGAGTCTCATCCCGACTTGTGGGGGAATCATGGTCTCCATCATCCTTTCCTCACTGGAACAATGCTCTAGTAATGATGATCATCACACTTTTATTTACTTACAACTAAATATTACAACTCGATACTAGAACAAAAATATGACTCTATATGAATGCCTCTGGAAGTGTACTAGGATGTGCAATGATGGTACAAAAATGATGACCGGTGGCTGAGCCACAAATACTATGCCAGCTATATGATCATGCAAAGCAATATGGCAATGACGATGTGTGTCATAAGAATGGAACGGTGGAAGTTGCATGGCAATATATCTCGGAATGGCTATGAAAATGCCATGATAGGTAGGTATGGTGGCTGTTTTGAGGAAGATATAAGGAGGCTTATGTGTGATAGAGCGTATCATATCATGGGGTTTGGATGCACCGGCGAAGTTTGCACCAACTCTTGATGTGAGAAAGGGCAATGCACGGTGCTGAAGAGGCTAGCAAATTGCGGAAGGGTGAGAGTGCGTATAATCCATGGACTCACATTAGTCATAAAGAACTCACATACTTATTGCGAAAGTTTATTAGCCCTCGAAGCAAAGTACTACTACGCATGCCCCTAGGGGGATAGATTGGTAGGACAAGTCCATCGCTCGTCCCCCTGCCACTCATAAGGTTGACAATCAAGAATAAATCATGCTCCTACTTCCTAGCATACCGACAGATCATACATGCATGCTTCGGGAATCACAAACCTTAACACCAATGTTCTTACTAAACCACAATTATCTACTAATACCTCCCACATATTACCATCTTAATATCGCAAAACTATTGCAAGGAATCAAACTTATCATATTCAGTGATCTACATGAAAGTTTTTATTATATCCCTCTTGAATACCTATCATATCAGGACCAAATTCATAACCCATGCATATTACCATTACTATTTATTAGACTCTCAAAAATATATAAGTGAAACATGATAGTGCAACTATTTCTTTAAAATAAAACCACCGCCGTGCTCTAAAAGATATAAGTGAAGCACTAGAGCAACTGCCAAGCTCAAAAGATATAAGTGAAGCACATAGAGTATTCTAACAAATCACGAATAATGTGTGTCCCTCTCAAAAAGGCGTGTTCAGCAAATATGATTGTGACAAACTAAAAAGCAAACAAAAGCAAACAAACTATATCACAACACGCTCCAAGTAAAACACATATCACGTGATGAATAAAAATATAGCTCCAAGTGAGTTACCGATAGATTGTAGACGAAAGAGGGGATGCCTTCCGGGGCATCCCCAAGCTTAGACGCTTGAGTATTCCTTGAATATTACCTTGGGGTGCCTTGGGCATCCCCAAGCTTAGGTTCTTGCTGCTCCTTATTCCTTTATCCATCATAGTCTCACCCAAAACTTGAAAACTTCAGCACACAAAACTCAACAGAAACCTCGTGAGATCCGTTAGTATAAAAAACAAATCTTAAACTTTAGGTACTGTTGTAAATTGATTCATATTTAATATTGGCATAATGCTACTGTACTCCAACTTCTCCATGACTCATAACCTCCGATACGATCCATAGATTCATCAAAATAAGCAAACTATGCAACAAAAACAGAATCTGTCTAAAATAGAATAGTCTGTAAAGATCTATTTAAAAGCCATAATTCTGTAACTCCAAAAATTCTTAACAATTAGGACAACGTAAAAAATTCATATACCAATACTGTGTAAAAATTTCAAATTTTTCTGACGCTCCAGTACAGAAATACAATTCCAGCACTGGACGCAAAACTTTTTGTTTTCCAAACAGCATCAATTATACTATCATCAACATCATCACAAAGGCATTACTTGGCACAAACACTAATTAAAACATAAAAATACAATCATAACAGAGGCTATAATTGTGTAAACACTCAAGAACAGAAAGTAAAAGCAAAATTTTATTTTATTCATTGGGTTGCCTCCCAACAAGCGCTATTGTTTTATGCCCCTAGCTAGGCATAATGCATAGTTTCAAGTGTTGTCATCCTTCATGTTAATTCCATAGGTGGCCCTCATAATAGATTCATAAGGTGCTTTAATTCTCTTTCTAGGGAAGTGTTCCATCACTTTCTTTAATGGAAATTGAAATCTTATATTACCTTCTTTCATATCAATAATAGCACCAATTGTTCGTAGAAAAGGCCTACCAAGTATTATGGGGCAAGAAGGATTGCATTCAATATCAAGAACAATAAAGTCCACGGGCACATAATTTCTATTTGCAAGAATAAGAACATCATTTATTCTACCCAATGGCTTTTTAATAGTGGAATCCGCAAGACGCAAATTAAGGGAACAAGGATCCATGTCGGTGAGACCTAGCACATCACACAAAGACTTTGGTATAGTGGAAACGCTAGCACCAAGACCACATAGAGCATTACATTCATAATCTTTAATTTTGAATTTAATAGTAGGTTCCCATTCATTTTGTAATTTTCTAGGAATTGAAACTTCCAACTCAAGTTTTTCTTCATGCGCTTTCATCATGGCTTCTACAATATGTTTAGTGAAAGCTTTATTTTGTTCATATGCATTTGGTGAATTAATCATGGATTACAACAAGGAAATACACTCAATTAAAGAACAACTATCATAATTAAAGTCCTTGTAATCCAAAGTAGTGGGTGCATTACTATTTAAAGTTTTGACCTCTTCAAACCCACTTTTTTCATTTTTATCATTAAGATTGTCACCCTCCAAGCAATTGGGACTCCTTCTATCTAAAGTTGATTTGTCTCCAGTCCCTTTTTCATCAAGTTTTATGTTAGTAAATAATGATTCAATAGGAGTGACACCAATCATTTTAATATCCTCATCATTACTACGATAGAAACCGGGTGGAATCGCTTTTTCTAGAAATTCTCGCTTAGCTCTCAACCAAGCGGTCCTTTCTTTACTTTCATTAATGGAGACATAGATAGATTTAATAGACTCATTTATATCATGCTTGGGTGGGAAAATTTTAGTTTTGAGATTTTCCACATCATGAGCAATTCTATCCATGTTCCTAGCTAATTCATCAACTCTATTCAATTTTTCTTCTATCATAGCATTGAAATTCTTTTGAGAATTAATAAATTATTTAATATTACTTTGAAGATCAGTAGGTATCCTATTATTATTATTATAAGAATTACCATAAGGTTTGCCATAATTATTAGAGGAATTTCTAGGAAACGGTCTAGGATTGAAATTACCCCTATAAGCATTGTTGTTCAAATTATTTCTAGAGACAAAATTCAAATCAATAGCATCATTATTTGGCTCAATCAAGGTAGACAATGGCACATCATTAGGATCAATATGAGCATTTTTACTAGCAACCAATTCAATAAAGCATCCATCTTATCACTCAAAGTATTAATTTCTTCAACATAATTTACCTTCTTACCAGTTGGAGTTCGTTCAGTGTGCCCTTGAGAATAATTTGTCATGATATTACCAAGAAGTTTTGTTGCTTTTCCCAATGTAATTTCCATAAAAGTACCACCTGCGGCAGAGTCTAGCAAATTTATAGAGACAAAGTTTAGTCCCGCATTTTTTTTTATGATCATCCATAAATTTAAGCCATGAGTTGGGCAATTTCTTATCATTAATTTCATTCTCTCCCAAGATTGTGCAACATGTTCATGCTCAAGTTGCTTAAAATTCATAATTTGATTTCTTAAAGAAATAATCTTAGCGGGAGGAAAATACTTGGTAATAAAAGCATCCTTACACTTATCCCAAGAATCAATAATTTCTCTAGGCAAGTGTGACATCCCCAGATTACTAACAGTAGTTATGCCAATTAATCATGCCAAGTCATCATCATTAAGCCTTATAAAAACAATTAGAGAATAATCCATATTCAAATTCAAATTTAAAACAAAGTCAAAATTAAAAGTTATCCAAACAGCAGAACAAAATAGTTCATAATTTTGCAAATAATCCATAGGCAATTATAAAAATATAATCCACATTAATTGAATTTGTTAAATGACCTTAACACCCTAAAGCAGAACCAAAACAGTAATAATTAAACCCATTTCATTTAATTAAAATTCATATGAAATCATATCACCACCAAACCAATTTCTGGTATTAGCTAATATTGCATACTATTTATTGGACTAAGTCACATATTTTTCAAAACTAAAATTAGGGCTAAACTAATTACTAATCAGAGACTAAAATAAAAACAAAAGATAAAAAGAAAAGAACAAAAAAATAAAAAGAGAAAAGCCCCCCCCCCCCTCACTGGGCCAACCGGCCCAGCTGGCCACAGCCGGCCCAGCCGCCCCCGCTAGCCTATAAGGCCCTCTCCTCCCCTCACCGTAACCCTAGCCCGAATCCCCCTCGCCCCCTCTCCCTCTCCCGCTCTGGACGCGCCGCCGCCGTCGTCCGTCGTCGTCGTCGCCATCACCGTCGCCCGCCGTCGTCGTCTCCACCCCGAGCCGCTACCTCATGCCTCGCCGCACCGATCCCCTGCACGGGGGTGAGCATCCCCCTTCTCCTCCTCCCCCTTCTCGGTCGCCGCCATCCGCCGCATGCCCCGTAGCCACTCGGCCGCGCCACCGCGACCGCTCTTCGGCCTCGCTTGCGCACGCGCGCGTGCGCGCCCGCCTCCCCGCGCTGGCCCGCACCCGTGCCGCCCCGGCCTCGCCGCTGCTCCGCTCGGCCGCCTCCCAGCCCCCCCGCGTTGCTGCTGCTGCGCTGCCGCCGCCGCTAGCCGCCGCCTCCCGCTTGCGCGCGCCCGCTGCTCGCTACCGCGGCTGCCTCAGCCCGCCTCCGGCCGCCGCCGCCTCGCCTCTCCCCTCGCCAAGCGCGCCCGCCGCTGGATGTGGTCGGCCCCTGCCTCGCGCGCGCGCAGTTCCTCCCCTGCGGTCACCGGACGCGTCCGGTCCTCCGTATGCCCGCGCGCTACACACACGTGGCCGGACATGTCCGGTGCCCGAAAGGGCACAGCCCGGACATGTCCGCCTGTGCCACTGACCAATGGGACCCGCCACTGTTTAAAAATAAAATAAAAGAATTAAAATAAATAAATAATAATTAATTAATTAAATAATTAATTAACTTAATTAATTCTGCTTAATTATAAATGAATTTAGAATTAAATTAAATCTATTAATTCCAGAAATTGAATTAAAACTTTGAAAATTAATATAAAATAAACCGTAACTCGGATTAAAATAATTTATATATGAAAAACGATCAGAAAAATATGACGATTCCGAATATGCACTCTGTTCGTCTGTCACGTGCCTCTAACATAGCAGACATGGAACCGTCCCCTCCGTTTCATCTGTCCGAAAATGCCAAACTTCGGGAAAACTTTCCCGGATGTTTTCCCTCTTCGTCTGTATCATCTAGAACTGCGATAGATCACACCTAGCGCCGCTTATTGTCATGTCGTGCATCTGTGTTACATCTGTGTGCTTTATATTTACTGTTTCTTCCCCCTCTTCTCTCCGGTAGACCCCGAGATCGACGCTGCCCAGGAGACCGACTACACCGCTGACGACCCCGCCTTTGCCGCAGAGCAACCAGGCAAGCAAAACCCCGTTGAGCATGCCTATATCACCTATTCTTTCTCCCTCCTGCTTGCATTAGAATTTGCTACTGCATCTGTTTTATCCTATTCTGCTGAATAGCCTATTTTTGTAACTGTTATTGATACCTGTCTGTTATCCGAGATATTTAGTATAGTTTGACTGATAATCCATCGGTGACCCCTCTCCTTTGATTTAGTTGCCCCGCTTAGTTATTAATGCCCCGATCGATGTGATCGACAGGCTGAGACCAACACAGCACCGCACACCCCCTAAACTATTCGACTCTACAGAGTTATCCTCGAGTGACGAGGGTGACACCTCTTAACTCACTCCCGACGATGCCTTTGTAGTATAGCTAGTCGGACGTGGATTACCGAGGGTGATTCCTCTCCATCCACTTCCGATAGAGCTTCTGTCGTGCAACCCCTCAAGTGGGAATCCATCGAGGGTGATTCCTCGGACTTCCCCTTGATGACTAAACACACGGTTACCTTTACTGTTACTGCGGGACTGAAGGGACAGGCGGTACCACCCCGGTAGAGGTGGACCTGAGTTCTCGACATCCCCCTGGGAAGTCGGGTTGACCTGGAAGGCACCCGCGAGATAATTACGAGGCGCAACCGGGCAGGTAGAGACCGCCCTAGAGAGGGATGGGCCTGGTCCTTGTTGCACTTCCTCGAGACGGGACGACAGGAGTACTGATCGTCACCGCGAGCTCCTAATAATGCGCTAACGGATTTGGGTATTGATCTGAGTGGGCCGTTGGCCCTATACGCACTACCACCACGTGGGATAATGGGTATGGGCCCCTCTACATGTATGTTTCTCCCGAAAGCTCTGTCAGACGTCCAGTTCAGCATTGTGACCGGGTCGGATCGTGCCATTGGCGCTGGTATCCACCCTGCACACAACGACCCGGAGGGCACAGGGCGATGGCCCAAGACCCCTGAGCTCTTAGGATGTAGACCGGCGGGGACCTCTTTGTTGAGCTTAGGTAGGACGCTGCTTCGTGTCGATTACCCGAGGCCGGGCATGACCCGATAAAAGTTTGTCCGGCCAGATGTAATCGAGCGTGCTGGGTAATAGTAGTGCACCCCTGCAGGGAAGTTATCTATTCGAATAGCCGTGTCCACGGTAACAGGACGCTCAGTGTTGTATCCGGATCTACTACTACTTGAACTGGATACTTGTAATTGATTGGAAGCTCCGGGATCGCTTTCTCGCAGGGAGTCGAGAAAGGATCTCTGGGCTTTGCTTCAACTTGATTGTTAATTAATAATATGCTAATCTGCACTCTTCTAATGCTGCAAGACCGCTGAAGATGCTAGTCTTCGATAGGCTAGGCCTTTCTCTCTATTCTGGCTTTGCTGCTATACAGTCCACAAATACAGCCTTTTCACTTGATACCAATGCATAATTAGTATAGTTCTGATGTTAGTCTTGCGAGTACTTTGGATGAGTACTCACGGTTGCTTTGCTACTTCTTTTCCCCATACCCGAATGTTGCGATTAGAAGTCGGAGCCCAGGAGCAGGAGATCCCTGGTGGAGACTGCTACGACGTGAAGATCCCCGTCGACCAGGAGTAGTTCGGAGGCTCCCAGGCAGGAGGCCTTGCCTCTTTCGATCAGAGTTGTTTTTTGTTTTTGCCTTCTTAAGGCAGGCTTGTTTAACTTTTTGTGTCTGTACTCAGATACTTTTGTTTCCGTTGACGCTTGTTTGCTCAAGCTTATGTATTCGAGCCCTCGAGGCCTCTGGCTTGTAATATAATGCTTGTATTATTTTATTTGGTGTCTAGAGTTGTGTTGTGATATCTTCCCGTGAGTCCTTAGGCTTGATCGTGTGCATTTGCGTGTATGATTAGTGCACGATTAAGTCGAGGGCGTCACAGCAAGGATGAGAACCAAGTTTTAGCACGATCTCGTAGTGAGAACAGAAATAATTTTAATTTGACAATATCATTATCCACATCTTTTTTTCTTTGGCATATCACAAAGCTCAACGAAAGTATTTAGATGGGATGCAACATCTTCATTAGGACTACCAGAAAATTGTTCTTTCATAACAAGATTAAGCAAAGTAGCATTAATGTCACATGACTCCGCACTAGTGGCGGGAGGAGCAATAGGAGTACTAATAAAATCATTATTATTAGTATTGGAAAAGTCACACAATTTTGTATTTTCTTGAGACATCGCGACGAAGCAAGAAAACTAGCAAGCAAGCAAATAGAAATATTTTTGTGTTTTTGTGAAAAAAATTAGAAGTGAGGGAGATGAAAACGAGAGGGAAATAAAAGTAAATAAAGTAAATGCATGTGAATGATAATTTGTGCGAAGGTACTTGGTAATTTTGATGATGTCTCCCCGGCAACGCCGCCAGAAATTCTTCCTGCTACTTGTAGACCGCGTTGGTATTTTCCTGAAGAGGAGAGGATGATGCAGTATAGTAGAGATAAGTATTTCCCTCAATTAAGAACCAAGGTTATCAATCCAGTAGGAGAACCAAGCAAAATTCCGTTAAACGCACCTGCACACACAAGAGCAAACATTTGCACCCAACGCAAATAAGAGGTTTGTCAATCCTCTTAGCGGTTATTTGCAAGGATTAAATCTTATAGAGATAAATAGCTAAACTAAAATACTAAATAAAATAAAAGTAAATAAATTGCAGCAAGGTATTTTTGGGTTTTTAATATATGATAATGTAGACCCGGGGGCCACAGTTTTCGAGGCTTCTCTCTCGAACACATAGCATACGGTGGGTAAACAAATTACTGTTGGGCAATTGATAGAAAAGCAAATAATTATGACGGATTCATGGCAATGATCATGTATATAGGCATCACGTCCGAGACAAGTAGACCGACTCCTGCCTGCATCTACTACTATTACTCCACCCATCGACCGCTATCCAGCATGCATCTAGGGTATTAAGTTAATGAAAACAGAGTAACGCCTTAAGCAAGATGACATGATGTAGACAAAGTAAACTCAAGCAATATGATTAAACCCCATATTTTTATCCATAATGGTAACAATACAAATACATGTCATGTCCCCTTCTGTCACTGGGATTGAGCACCGCAAGATTGAACCCACTACAAAGCACCTATCCCATTGCAAGACAAATCACTCTAGTAGGCCAAACTAAATCGATACATCGGAGAGAAATACAAAGCTATGATAATCATGCATAAAAGAGTTCAGAGAAGACTCAAATATTTCTCATGAATAATCTGATCATAAACTCACAATTCATCGGATCCCAACAAACACACCGAAAAAGAAGATTACATCAGATAGAACTCCAAGAACATCTTGGAGAACATGGTATTGAAAGATCAAAGAGAGAGAAGAAGCCATCTAGCTACTAGCTATGGACCCATAGGTCTGTGGTAAACTACTCACACATCATCAGAAGGGTAGCAAGGTTGATGTAGAATCCCTCCGTGATCTATTCCCCCTCCGGCAGAGTACCAGAAAAGGCCTCCAGATGGGATCGCGGAAGAACAGAGGCTTGCGGTGGCGGAAAGGTTTTCTCTTCTGTGTCTCTGGTATATTGGGAGTATTTTGGAATTTATAGCATTGGAATTTGGTCTGGAGGTACCACGAGGGGCCCACAAGCCTGGGGGGGCGCGCCCTACCCCCCCGGGCACGCCCTCCAGGCTTGTCGCCTCCTCGTGGCTCTTCTGGTCTTCTCTCGAAGCTTCGTGGGTCTCTTCTGGTCCAGAAAAAATTAATCCAAAGTTTTTTCTCGTTTGGCCACTTTTTGATAATGATTTTCTGAAAAGGCAAAAACAAGCAGAAAACATCAACTGGCACTGGGCACTGGGTTAATAAGTTAGTCCCAAAAAATGATATATAATGGCATATAAAACATCCAAGATTGATACTATAATAGCATGGAATAATAAAAAATTATAGATATGTTGGAGACGCATCATGCACCAGTACCACCTCGGGTACCTAGAGCAAGAGAAGGAGCGGGAGCTGGTTGTCTGCAAGATCTTCTACCAGACGAACACGAGGGCCAGGACTAAAAAGATTATAAGTTAGTTTGGTACTTGTTCTACCTGGTCGTCTGCTAGTTGGTGTTGGTGTTAAGGATCTTTTGGTATGAACTTCGCATTTGCTTCCAACCATCATGTCGAGGGTCGACGTGGATATATAGCTGAATCAATTGTTGCGAACGAATTTTCAGGCACCTGATTTTTTTTAACATCTTCGAGTATGCAGGGGATCCATCAGGCTCACAGGCTGACAGTTGGAAGCAGCACGGCAGGACTGGGCTGTGGCACGCCAAGCCCAACTGCAAATTGTTAGAGAGAGGAGTGATGGATTTGGGCCTTCAAGAACAGTTAAGTGTCGGGACCTCGATCGCGTGAAGCGCCTCCCATGCCACCTCCCCCCAAAAAAACCCCACATACCACATGTTATCTGGTTCAAGTTCTCAGTTGACAAAATTTTATAACAGGCGTGGGAAACAGGAGCGGCCGCTTCCAATGATCATTTTTGGACTCAAAAAAGGCCTAGTCGGCTATTCTTTAGTTAAAATACGTAAAATGTTCCATCAGAAAAAGAAATATGTAAGATGCACTGAATTTTGTCTGGTTTCAATGAAAATCATCCGATTTGCATGAAATTCGTCCGTGGAACCACAAGAGGGCTCTCCATACAGAGCCTAACCGTACGGACCCAGCAGGTCCATGGCCGTACGCAAGCAAGTGCAAGAACTTATTATCATGATGAAAAAAAATGCTGACATCTGAGATGGTGAGACCCATGAAATTTTCAACATAATCAATAAACGAGAGAATTCTACGAGGAGAGACTCACAACTGGGATCCAGCAGTTTTTTTTACGTCGAGCAAGTATCAACTGGGCTGTAGACTGCCCTGATACGTCTCCAACGTATCTATAATTTTTTATTGTTCAATGCTGTTATATTATCAATCTTGGATGTTTTTATATGCATTTACAGCAATTATATATCATTTTTGGAGACTAACCTATTAACTTAGTGCCCAGTGCCAGTTGTTGTTTTCTGCCCTGTTTTTGTTTTACAGAATATCAATACCAAACGAAGTCCAAATGCCATGAAACTTTTTGGAGATTTTTTCTGGACAATACCAACACTAGAAGCTTCGGGAGGAGGCCAGAAGCCCCAGGGGGTGCCTACGAGGCACAAGGGCGTGCCTGGGGGGGGCAGGCGCGCCCTGGTACCTCGTGGGGCCCACAGAGCTCCGTTTGACCTAATTCCGCCACTATAAATTCCCAAAAAATCAGAAACCCTCAGGGGTGTCCACGAAATACTTTTTCCGCCGCCGCAAGTTTCTGTTCTCGAGAGATCATATCTGGAGGCCTTCTCCGGTACTCCGCCGGAGTGGGAATCGATCACGGAGGGGCTCTACATCAACCTTGCTGCCCTTCCGATAATGCGTGAGTAGTTTACCATAGACCTTCGGGTCCATAGGCAGTAGCTAGATGGCTTCTTCTCTCTTTTTGATCTTCAATACAATGTTCTCCTCGATGTTCTTGGAGTTCTATCTGATGTAATCACTTTTTGCGGTGTGTTTGTTGGGATCCGATGAATTGTGAGTTTATGATCAGATTATCCATGAATATTATTTGAGTCTTCTCTGATCTCTTTTATGCATGATTATTATAGCTTCGTATTTCTTCTCCGATCTATTAATTTGGTTTGGCCAACTAGATTGATTTATCTTGCCATGGGAAGAGGTGCTTTGTAATGGGTTCGATCTTGCAGTGCTCAATCCCAGTGACAGAAAGGGACATGACACGTATGTATCATTGCTATTAAGGGTAAAAAGATGGGGTTTATTCATGCGTGAGATTACTTTGTCTACATCATGTCATCGTTCTTAAGGCGTTACTCCGTTCTTTATGGACTTAATACACTAGATGCATGCTAGATAGCGGTCGATGTGTGGAGTAATAGTAGTAGATGCAGGCAGGAGTCGGGCTACTTGTCTCGGACGTGATGCCTATATACATGATCATTGTCTTGGATATCGTCATGATAATATGCTTTTCTATCAATTGCCCAACAGTAATTTGTCTACCCACCGTATGCTATTTTCTTGAGAGAAGCCTCTAGTGAAAACTATGGCCCCCGAGTCTACTTTATCATTTACTAAAACCCTAAAAATACTTGCTGCAATTTTATCTTATTTATTTTATTTTGTATTTTTGTTTCAATCTATCTATCTATCACATACAATTTAATCTTGCAATTTACCGCCGAGGGATTGACAACCCCTCGTTTGCGTTGGGTGCAAGGATTTGTTGTTTGTATGTAGGTGCTGCTAACGAGGTGTTGCGTGATTATCCTACTGGTTCGATAACCTTGGTTTCATAACTGAGGGAAATACTTATCTCTACTGTGCTGCATCATCCCTTCCTCTTCGGGGAAAATACCAACGCAAGCTACAAGTAGCAAGAAGAATTTCTGGCGCCGTTGCCGGGGAGACATCATCAACATCTATCAAGTACCTTTGCATAAACTCTTATCTCCTTGCATTTATTTTATTTGCCTCTCGTTTTCATCTCCCCCACTTCTAAAAAGTTTTTACAAAAATACAAAAATATTTTCCGTTTGCCTTTTCGCGTGTTTGCTTGCTTGCTTTATCGTTATGGCTAGTTCTTCGCTCGTTACTATTACCCCTGAAAATGAACTACTTAATTTTAAACAAAGGGGAGGAGAGAATTTAAAAGATGCTTGGTATAGGATTTGTGATGCTCATAATAGATCAACTCGTAAGCAATCCTCCACCATCCTTCTTCGCAATTTTTATGTGGGAATCACTACTTGGTATAGATTTGTGCTTGATACTATTACTGGAGGGAATTTCTTGATGTGTCCCTCTACGGATGCTTTTAATGCTATGGGAAATTTAGTGGGATCACCGCCTATTACTATTAATGAAACAACTTTGACCTTGGAACATGTTATGCAAAGGTTAGATGCTATTGAAAATAAAATGCCTATCGTTGAGCATATTGAAAATTTAGATAAAAAGATTCATAATCATGTTACTCAATTTGGATCAAAGGTAGGGATTACTCTTAAGATGCTAAAATAGAAAGAACCAATAATTAATGAAAGGATGGAACAAAGTCCCGCTAGGATCGATAAGTTGGAAGAAATTATTAATAATTTGGGTCCCATTTTTTCTTCCGCTAAAACTATTGAAAAAACTACTCCTAGCAAGAATTGCAATTTTATATATGTTCCTAATACCAATGGTGCTACTTCTAGTAAGGGAAATGAGGATCTTAAAATGATTAGCGTGCACCCCAATTTCATTGATGTAATTAAGGAACCTATTCACAAAAGTAAAATTATTGATTTTGTGCCTAGAAGTGTGATGGTGAGAAACACCTATGTTAAATCTATTAGGAAAAATGGATGTGTGATTGAGGAGTTGGAAACCAAAGATGACAATACTTGAAACTATGCATTATGCCTAGCTAGGGGCATAAAACAATAGCGCTTGTTGGGAGGCAAACCAATGAATAAAATAAATTTTTACTTTTTGTTTCTGTTATGGTGTGTTTTCATGTTTATGCTACTGTTATGATTGAGTTTTTGTGTTTTTAATTAGTGTTTGTGCCAAGTAAAGCCTTTAGGATGATTTGGAAGACAGAAAGTTTTGCGTCCAGTGCTGGAATTTTGGTTTTGTATTGGAACGTCAAAAAAATCTGAAATTTTTACACAGTATTGGTGTATGAATTGCCCACTTTTTACTAATTTTTCAGAAATTTTGAAGTTACAGAAGTATGGCTTTTAAATAGATTGCTACAGAATGTTCTGTTTTTGACAGATTCTGTTTTTGATGTGTGGCTTGCTTGTTTTGATGAAACTATGGATTGTATCGGGGGGTATAAGCCATGGAGAAGTTAGAATACAGTAGGTATAATGCAAAAATAAAATATGAATGGGTTTGCAACAGTACTTAAAGTAGTGATTTATTTTGTTATACTAACGGATCTCACGAAGGTTTTGTTGAGTTTTGTGTGATTGAAGTTTTCAAGTTTTGGGTGAGATCACGATGGATGAAGGAATAAGGAGTAGCAAGAGCCTAAGCTTGGGGATGCCTGAGGCACCCCAAGGTAATATTCTAGGAAGACTCAAGCGTCTAAGCTTGGGGATGCCCCGGAAGGCATCCCCTCTTTCTTCTACCAACCATCGGTAATTTTACTTGGAGCTATATTTTTATTCGTCACATGATATGCATTTTGCTTGGAGCGTCGTGTATTATATGAGTCTTTGCTTTGTTTGCTTTTTAGTTTCTCACAATCATCCTTGCTGGACACACCAATTTGAGAGAGCCACACGTTCATCATAATTTGTTAGAATACTCTATGTGCTTCACTTAAATTTTTTGAGCTAGGCTGTTGCTCTAGTGCTTCACTTAAATATTTTTGAGCACGGCGGTGGCTATATTTTGAAGAAATAAGCTCTCATGCTTCACTTATATTATTTTGAGAGTTGACAAGATTAAAATTTTGAAGAAATATTTGCACTCTCATGCTTCACTTATATCTTTTTGAGAGTTGATAATAGTAATGGTAATTTGCACAAGATATGAATTTGGTCCCAAAGTGATGAATATTCAAGAGGGATATAATAAAAACTTTCATATAGATCATTGGATATGATAAGTGTGATTCCTTGCAATAGTTTTGCGATATGGATATGATAATATGTGAGTCATGTTAGTGAGTAATTGTGATTTAGTAAGAATATTAGTGTTAAGGTTTGTGATTCCCTATGCATGCACATTAAGTCAATAGTTATGCAAAGAAATTATATCCTACTTATGGTGCATTATTTGGTGTTAGTTATGTTCAATGCATGTATATGACCGTTTTTGCCTTTTGGTTGGTTGCTTCTCAATCTATTTGCTAGCCTTCATTTGTACTAAGCGGAAATACTGCTTGTGCATCCAAAATCCTTAAACCCAAGTTGTGCCAAATGAGTCCACTATATCTACCTATATGCGGTATTTCAATGCAATTCCAAGTAAATTTGCGTGTGCCAACTCTAATTTTCAAAATAATTTTTCCGTTTTGTGTGCCCGTACCGCTCATGAAGCGGCAGGGGGTGGCCATTATTTTCCATGCTAGGTGTGTTATTCTCATGATGAGTGTTTATTCACTTGTCATTGCACGAGAGAGTGGCTGGTAATAGGGATGCCCAGTCCCACAATGAAATCAAAAATTAATAACAACAAAATTCCTTGGAAAGTGATGGTATGGAGGGCACCCGTGGATACGGCTAGCCATGGATTGTGAAAGAAAGGTGGAAAGGAAATAAACTTTACTTTCTGTTTGGGAACCGCCTATGATGTGTCTAGCATGGAAAATATTGGGAATTCTCGGTCGTTTTCGTTGACAGGAAAAGCATGCCTCTCAAAATATTTTTATCTCTCTAATTTAAGCTTTGAGCTCTGGCACATTTGACAAATCTCTGCTTCCCTCTGCGAAGGGCCTATCCATTTACTTTTATGCAATTTTTATTTTTACTTTGAGTCTCCATCTTCTCTTATAAAGCACCAACTAGAGAGCACTATTGTCATACTTGTGCATTGTGTGTAGCTAATATTTGAGTGTGTTTCATGAATGGATCAATGATTGAGCATAATGGGCTAGGGATAACTTTCTTTAGCATTGATATTTTGAAAGACATGGTTACTTGTTAGTATGCTTGAGTATTTATATCTTCATGTCAAATTATAGACTATTGCTTTGAATCATTCAAGTCCAATGTCCATGCTACAAAAGAAAAGAATATGTGATGAATATGATAGGCAGCATTCCACATCAAAAATTCTGTTTTTATCATTTACCTACTCGAGGACGAGCAGGAATTAAGCTTGGGGATGCTGATACGTCTCCAACGTATCTATAATTTTTGATTGTTCCATGCTGTTATATTATCAATCTTGGATGTTTTTATATGCATTTACAGCAATTATATATCATTTTTGGAGACTAACCTATTAACTTAGTGCCCAGTGCCAGTTGCTGTTTTCTGCCCTGTTTTTGTTTTACAGAATATCAATACCAAACGAAGTCCAAATGCCATGAAACTTTTTGGAGATTTTTTTCTGGACAATACCAACACTAGAAGCTTCGGGAGGAGGCTAGAAGCCCCAGGGGGTGCCCACAAGGCACCAGGGCGCGCCTGGGGGGGGGGCAGGCGCGCCCTGGTACCTCGTGGGGCCCACAGAGCTACGTTTGACCTAATTCCACCACTATAAATTCCCAAAAAATCAGAAACCCTCAGGGGAGTCCACGAAATACTTTTTCCGCTGCCGCAAGTTTCTGTTCTCGAGAGATCCCATCTGGAGGCCTTCTCCGGTACTCCGCCGGAGGGGGAATCGATCAAGGAGGGGCTCTACATCAACCTTGCTGCCCTTCCGATGATGCGTGAGTAGTTTACCACAGACCTTCGGGTCCATAGGCAGTAGCTAGATGGCTTCTTCTCTCTTTTTGATCTTCAATACAATGTTCTCCTCGATGTTCTTGGAGTTCTATCTGATGTAATCACTTTTTGCGGTGTGTTTGTTGGGATCCGATGAATTGTGAGTTTATGATCAGATTATCCATGAGTATTATTTGAGTCTTCTCTGATCTGTTTTATGGATGATTATTATAGCTTCATATTTCTTCTCCGATCTATGGATTTGGTTTGGCCAACTATAATGATTTATCTTGCCATGGGAAGAGGTGCTTTGTAATGGGTTCAATCTTGCGGTGCTCAATCCCAGTGACAGAAAGGGACATGACACGTATGTATCGTTGCTATTAAGGGTAAAAAGATGTGGTTTATTCATGCGTGAGTTTACTTTGTCTGCATCATGTCATCGTTCTTAAGGCGTTACTCCGTTCTTTATGGACTTAATACACTAGATGCATGCTGGATAGCGGTCGATGTGTGGAGTAATAGTAGTAGATGCAGGCAGGAGTCGGTCTACTTGTCTCGGACGTGATGCCTATATACATGATCATTGCCTTGGATATCGTCATGATTATTTGCTTTTCTATCAATTGTCCAGCAGTAATTTGTCTACCCACCGTACGCTATTTTCTTGAGAGAAGCCTCTAGTGAAACCTATGGCCCCCGGGTCTACTTTATCATTTACTAAAACCCTAAAAATACTTGCTGCAATTTTATCTGATTTATTTTATTTTGTATTTTTATTTCAATCAATCTATCTATCACATAACATTTAATCTTGCAATTTACCGCCGAGGGATTGACAACCCCTCGTTTGCGTTGGGTGCAAGGATTTGTTGTTTGTGTGCAGGTGCTGCTAACGAGGTGTTGCGTGATTCTCCTACTGGTTTGATAACCTTGGTTTCATAACTGAGGGAAATACTTATCTCTACTGTGCTGCATCATCCCTTCCTCTTCGGGGAAAATACCAACGCAAGCTACAAGTAGCATGCCCAGGCTAGGTTTTGTTTTTTAACAGGCCCAGTCCATGATGACATGTGGGCACAAAGATCCAGTAGGTATCAGCTAGCCTCTGTGCCGCCCAACCTTACTTTTATTCTTTCTTAGAACATCCGCAGGCCAGCTTTTTTTTACTGAAGAAAACGCACAGGCCAGTTCTATTTTTCTCTAAAAACGCCATGTCCAACTTTCGTTTTCTAATCTCTACTTATAGTTTTATCAATTTATATATTATTATATTAAAAATACATAAAGTTTCCTTTTCACCTTTACTTCCTTATATATTTTTGTTGTTCTCCCATCCCTAATTTTTTACCACCGGTGTTCTCTAAAACCAACTCAATTGTCCCACGTTTTATTAACTTACGAAAATTAAACAATATTTTATTTGTTAAATCAATAACTTCTTACAAAATAATTGTTTATCATTAATTCATTATAAGTTGGCAGGTAAATCATGGTGATTACTTAGAAAAATCATTATAAAACGTGTTAAGATTTTATGGACCAATGTAATAATAGACGTGCAATGACATCTCAATCTACTAGAATGTTTATTTTGCTCCCGTGGCAACTCACGCGCAAATTATCTACCTTCATAATAAAATGCCCACACCAGGTCTATTTTAACATTGCTTGGTCCAGCCGTGTTGGCCTGCAAATTGTTTTTTTTTTTGCAAATTGCTGGGCTGCAAATCTTTCAAGACAAGGTGAGATGCATTCGGCTTGCCCAGAAAATGGGATGTAATAAGTAATACGAAATGGGCTGTAATAAGTATTAAGAAATGGGCTATAAATGTAAAAAAAACACACCAAGCTGGCAGTTACCCCTTAAAAAAAGCAAACTGGCAATTAGTTTCAAATTTCGTTTTTTCTTCGGATTTTTAGATTTTAAATATTTATATTTTAACCTATTTTTTTTCTAATTAGATTTTTTCTGAGTCGAAATTTGTGGATTCAAATAGTTCGAACTCCACCGAAATATGCAAAATTATTTGAACTTTTTGACCGTGGACCTGGGTAGAAAATGGCCTGTAATAAAGTCCTTAAGAATTAGCAAATGGGCTGTAAATTATTAAAAAAAATAGCAAATGGGCTGTATGCTGTCTGCCACAGATTTGGAGGCTAACTTGTCGGCCTACTAAGTTGATGTGTACACAAGGTTTCTAAAAAAAACTTAGTCAAGAATCGACTCTATCAGCGTCAGACCATTAGATGTCAATCCAACGGCCGTCGTGCTTCTTCAATCTCTGATCTTCCTGCTCCAGCCACCCAAACCAGCGCCGGCGAGACCACCTGCACCCGCCTCCCGTGGCCGGCTGTGCTGCTGCGCAGGTCTCACTGCCCCACCCTACTCCCGTCGCTGGCCTGGCCATCCCTCTACTCACCCACACGCCCTGTTATTCTTCGGCGATGCCAGCCTCACACTATAGTCGGACTAGTAAACCCTCATACTCCCCTCCGCATGGGAAACCACTGTCGAGTCTTCCCCGGCTCCTGGTCGTTCCCTTCCTAGGCCTTGCTGTCATCCACCGCCTTGGTGCTCTCGGCGCAGCGTGGTCAACGTGGTCAACTAATGACATCCATCAGAAGAGGACTGTACGTGGAGAGGTTGACAGCTGGGTCCACGGCCGCACGCAAGGAAGGGCCTCCTTATTACGCGCAAAATAATGATTCCTCCACCTGACAGCTGGGACCCACCGGAAGTGCCTCTGTATTTTGCGAAAAAAACGTTTCCCCCTGACATCTGGGACCCACCAACGACATCTTCTCACGCAAGGAAGTGCCTCCTTATTACGGGCAAAAAAACGATTCCTCCCGCTGACAGCTGGGATCCACAAGCTATATCTTCGCACAGAAGGAACTGCCTCCTTATTCCCCCTGACAGTTGGGACCCACCAGGTCTAAGCGTACGTAGCGTTATCTGTCTGGTCACAAACATGTACGTACATATTGGTCCATCGGTCTCTCTGCAATGATGAACCATGGCCGAGTAAGGAATGGCTCGTGTCGTAGTAGAGCCCCCGACGTTGCATGTCACGCAGTCCCATCTAAATCGTGTACACGTACGTACAACCACGCTGCAGAAAATACAGCCACGTACGTACATACGGGCATGGTCTCGAACGTGTACAACGACGACGTCCTGTTCATCGGCCGCCAACCGGCTGGGTTGGAATGGAGGAAACAGTGTCGTGTTCATCGGGAGCCAAGCGACAGGGTCGGAATGCGTCTTGTTCGTCAGGAGCCAACCGGCTTGGACGGAACAGCTGGAACGGGGTCCTGTTTCATCGGGAGGGGTGTGGCGTACGACAAAATGGAGGAAACAACCTTCTGTTCAACCGCCTACGGTCAAAACGGGGTCCTGTTGATCGGGAAGGGTCTGGCGTACCGCAAAACGGAGGAAACGGACTTCTCACCAACCACCACTAGTGCAGCGAGCTGCTATACAAACGATTTTTAACCCTTTTCCGCGACGAAGTTTTAAACCGTCGCCTTGCCTGTGTGTCCGATAGGGGGGGTCCTTCCCACACGACCCAGAAACCGTCGGGGATAGGCCCTCTGGTCACACACGCGGGGCAAAAAGAGCTCGTGTGCAATCAGGCGAGCCATCGCAGACAATTATACAGGCCCAATCGTTTCCGTTCATAAGTACATCCCACACAGTGAATCCAAGACATACGTTTCCGTTCGTATGTACATCCCACATAGTCAATCGAAGAAATACGTTTCCGTTCGTGTGTACATCCCACACAGTCAATCCAAGAAATACGTTTCCGTTCGTATCTACATCCCACACGATGAATCCCAGACAAACATTTCCCTTCACACGTACATCACACACAATTTTCCCCATCAAATCGTCTGTGATAGCGTTGCCATTGCAGACGATATTAACAATTTTATCATTTGCGTTATTGAATGCATCACGCACGGTGCCTAGAAGAAACTATGTGGCATAGACTGTCCATCACACACACTTTTTATGTGGAAAACGTTTGCGCAAGGTGGCCGAATGCAAACAGTTTTCTAGAGGAAGTCGTGTGTGATTGTTCATTGATCCAACACGTTTACTTCCTAGAAACTGTGTGGTTTGTCTTAGGTCATCACCCACGGTGTTGTCTCAAAAACCGTTTGCAACAGAAAAACCCAATAAGCAGGCTAATTGGCCTATTATTATTAATCCATTTATTAATCAAATTGACATTTCATATTAAGGACACAATATATTTCACTTTCGTATTACGGAACCAGGATTTCATAATTGAAATACATCAGAGTACAACATCATATAGCTTCAGCACTCAGTTACACCATATAGGCATATAGCCAGCTACCCCATTACACAACTTCACCATCACCAAGTTTCACATGCAACATCTATAACCTTTGGAAATTAGCATCATAGATGGTAGATAGACAGATGAATCTCATCTAGAAAACTGCTGAAGCGGAAGGCGAATATTGAGCCTTCAATGATGTTGAAGGTCCTTGCAACTTTAGGCCAATGCCTGTGGATGATTGACCATCCATCCTTCATCCTCTTGAGGAAGACTTTAAAAATTGTACCGTGGGTGTTGTATGAATACCTTCCTCGCCTCCTGACCATACAGGTGGTTTGAGAGGTAATCATCAGTGAACTGCTTTGGAAAGGCCTGAAAACAAAGATATGCATAAATATATTCTCTAAATTTGGAAATGGTGCAAAGGAATAAAAAAGACAAGGTATAAGAGTTAGTACCATCCTGTAATTCACTGATGTCTTCTTCATTGTGCAGACAAAGATCTTGTTGTTTTTCGTTGCTAGTTTCTTTATCCTAACAACCTTTCCGAGTTTCTTGACTTGACTGATATTCATGGACAACTCATTTCCCCATACGGAAAATGGGTCGAACAGTGGGTCAAAACCTCTAACAGCAGGACCTACATGTGCAAGACCAAATTGTTAAAAACCTAAATATTAGAATGGTTCCTGCAATTGCACGATAATGTGCTATTAGACAAAGGACCATGCATGTGCAAACCTCGATGGTAAACCTCAGTGCCTCCCATTGTTTCCCTACAACACATATCAGCTAGTTATTGATCAGGTTAAGTGAGGGTTGGCATACTATCAGTAAAATATGTTGATATAAAATAAACACATTGCAGATTCAACAAATTAATTTGAGCCACATGGAAAAGCCATTTATCCAAACCAAGCATGATTAAGAAGTAGGAAATATAGCAATTGTATATGTTTCTCATGTATTTAATACAACCAAATTCGATTTATTCCTCACATGCATAACAATACAAAATTGTACCCACAACAATTGAACATCGCACTGCAGAATTGAACCAAATAGTTAACTAAACACCACAACAAATGAACCAAACATTAACTGAGCACCACATTGCACAATATAACATACTCCTACTAGAAGATCAGACAGTTAACCAAACCAAGCATGCTTAACAACTTGGAAATATAGCAATTTTATTTGTTTCTCATGTATTTTGTACAGCCAAATTTGATTTGTTTCTCACATGGAAGACAATACAAAATTGCACCCACAACAATTGAACATCGCATTGCAGAATTGAACCAAACAACTAACTAAACACCACAACAAATGAACCAAACATTAACAGAGCAAAACATTGCACAATATATAACATACTAGAAGATCAGACAGTTAACCAAACCAAGCATGCTTAACAACTTGGAAATATAGCAATTGTATTTGTTTCTCATGTATTTAGTACAACCAAATTAGATTTATTTCTCACATGGAAGACAATACAAAATTGCACCCACAACAATTGAACATCGCATTGCAGAATTGAACAAAACAGTTAACTAAACACCACAACAAATGAACCAAACATTAACTGAGCACCACATTGCACAATATATAACATACTAGAAGATCAGACAGTTAACCAAACCAAGCATGCTTAACAACTTGGAAATAAAACAATTGTATTTGTTTCTCATGTATTTTGTACAGCCAAATTCGATTTATTTCTCACATGCAAGACAATACAAAATTGCACCCACAAGAATTGAACATCACATTGCAGAATTGAACCAAACAGTTAACTGAACACGACAACAAATAAACCAAACAGTTAACAAGTGAGCACCACATTGCACGATATATAAAACATATATACTAGAGGATCAGATTGCATGGTAACAGTACATAGGACAATTCACTAGAATTTGTTAAGGAAAGGCAGGAGCAGCACATGCAACAGGTAAACCGAACATGCTTAACCGGCGTAGCTAGCTAGCTGAACATAGGTCCTTATAGTGAGCTAATAAGACAAGCTACTCCTCATCGTCGGAGATATCGATGACGATTGGATCCTTGGACTTGGAAGAGGGCGAGGCCTCCACATCGTGGGTGCCCTCCTCGTAGTGGTGAGTTGCCTAAGTCGCTCCGGGCACCAACCTGCTGGCTCTCGAGTTGAGGTGAGCACGGGCATGCTGAGAAAACACCTCGTAGTCTTCGTCGAAGGCACCGACGGTGGCCTCAAGAAAATGCCACGAACTGTCGTTTAAAGCAGACAACCGCATGGTGGCGTCGGCGCGCGAGGCGTCGACGGTGGCCTCGATGGCGAGGTGCTCCTCCAAGATCTGGGGGTCGGCATGAATGGCAGCCATCGCAACCTCATCTGCGCGTGCGGCCGCGATTTGCTTCTCCGCTACCAAATGCACCTTGAGCTCCTGGCTATACTGCATGCACCATGGCTTAGGGTGGCGCTTATTTGGAGGATGGGTCGGTGATTTGGGTGGAAGGTGTCACGCCGGCGGTCGGGGCATGTGGGATGTAGAAGGAGGAGGGGGATGGGGGTCGGGTGTGGATTACCTGCCTAGATCGACGAGGCCGAGCAGCGGGAAGGAGCATCGTTGGCGAGGAGGTGGCGCTGCAAGCAAGCAGTGAAAGTTTGAACTTGAAAAGGAAAGCGGAAATAGGGGAAATGTGGCTTTTGGTCAGGAGGACGGGGGAGAGGTAGATATTTCCGTGGAAGCCAAAAATTTTGGCTCGGTGCAGCGAAAAACTGGCGCGTAAAGTGCCATCAGACATGGTCCCTTATTCAGCACTGTGTACGATATGTGAACATCACAAACGATTCATATAGCTTACCCCGTATGTGATGAGTTTTAACGTGCAAATTTTGGTCCAAATTTCCCTGGTTACAATGGTCATCCATGTCATTGCATAATTTGGGTATGCAAAAGAGCATACAGCACACCCACACTTCTTAATCGAGCAAGTTCAGTAATTAAACAGAGCTAGCTGACCTAAACATTACTCTAACAAAAGACCGGTGGTCTAAACAAAGACTACTACTCCGGCTGGCGCTCGTCGATCTCCGCCGCCTCCTCCATGTCCAGCTCGCACCAGACGATCTCCTGGGGAAGGGGCTCCATGGCATCCATCGCACCATACTGGGCAAGCATCTCGCCATCCGTGCTCACCATCTCTTTGGAAAAGGCCGCCATGAGCTGGGCATGGGCGGCCGTGGTCTGGGCTTGGACGGGCTCCATCGCGGCAAGGTATGCCGCGAACGAATGGACGGCTGCTCGAATGCTCTCGGCGATTGCCATCTCTTTGGCCATGGGTTGCCGACCATTGTCGGAGAAGCTTCGTGTGATTTGTGTGGTGACCGCCAGGAGCTGGGCATGGGCGGCCTCAACATGGGTGTGGGCAGCCTCCATCAGGGCTAAGGCAGCCGCTGCGGAACGGACAGCTGCTGTGCCGCTCTCGCCATTTGCTATCCCCGTCGCAGATGTTGCTGCCGCCATCTGAGCTGCAACAACGGCCGTTTGGGCTGCCGCGGCCGCCCGGTCACAGATTGTGGCCGCGCTCATGCAGGTTGTTAGCACGCTCATCGCGGCTGCGGCCGCACTCTCGCCAGAGTGGGCTGCCGAAGTTGCCCTCACGACGCGGGTCCACGTCCCCATCTTTGACCGGCGACGATTGAACAGTGAAATGATATTTGGGGAGCTGGTGTGCTTGACTCGCCGGCTGTGGACTGTAGCCAACGAACCTTCTCACGTAAGCCATATACTATGACGGTGCTCCAAGATATTTTGTACTACATCTCACACGGTTGGTGATAATACACTGTGTGTGATGTACTTGATTTTTCGTCTTGATTTGAAATACATAATGGGGTCACAGCGGCAAAGGAGGGTGTTTGAATTGCTAGAACTTTTATCTGCAGTGAACATGCAACTATAGGAGTGTCGTCAAAAAATTTGGAATTATTCAGGGTTCGTTTGGACATTTTTATACATTAACTGAGTTTTTTAGGCATTTAAGGTGCATAATTCAAAATTAAACCACATGCACATGCTCCGGTGCACCAAAATGGGTTGTAAAATTATATATGTGTCCATGGGTGGATGCTTAGGTCCCATGCAAGAAATGGGAATGAATTTCAAACACCTCGGCACCGTGGCTCGCCGGCAAACACTAAGATGCTTGGTTTTGAAATTCTAGTAAATCCAAAACTCGTCTGAAATTCATGAAACTTGGCATGCTATCATGGAATGGCACCAACATGCTGTTGTAAAAAATTTGTCCCATTTAGGGCAGGTTTTGGTATAAGCTTCTCACAAACCAGAGCTTCTCACAACAAGCCTCATGGTTCCAGTAGGGAACGTGTCACCTTTGTGGACGAAACGATATTCGTTGCCTCTTCTTGCTTTCAATTTTTTTCTAGAGGCAACATAGACCTATAGGAGTGTTGTGTCAAAATTTGGAATTATTCGGGGTTCGTTTGGACATTTTTATACATTAACTGAGTTTTCTAGGCATTTTATGTCCATAATTCAAATTTGAACTACAAGCAGATGCTCCAGTGCAGGAAAATGGGTTGAAAAATCATATGTGTGTCCTTGGGTGCATGCTTAGGTCCCATGCAAGAAATGGGAGTGAATTTCAAACACCTCGGCACCGTGGCTCACCGGCAAACGTTGAGATACTTGGTTTTGAAATTCTAGTAAATCCAAAACTCGTCTGAAATTCATGAAACTTGGCATGCTATCATGGAATGGCACCAACATGCTGCGGTAAAATTTTTGTCCCATTTGGGGAAGGTTTTGGTATAAGCTTCTCAGAAGAAGCCTCATGGTTCCGGTAGGGAACGTGTCACCTTTGTGGATGAAACGATATTCGTTGCCTCTTCTTGCTTTCTAAATTTTTCTAGAGGCAACATCGACCAACAGGAGTGTCGTGTTAAAATTTATAATTATTCGGGGTTCGTTTGGACATTTTTATACATTAACTGAGTTTTCTAGGCATTTTATGTGCATAATTCAAATTTGAACTATAGGCACATGCTCCATTGCAGCAAAATGGGTTGTAAAATCATATGTGTGTCCTTGGGTGCATGCTTAGGTCCCATGCAAGAAATGGGAATGAATTTCAAACACCTCGGCATCGTGGCTAGGCCGCAAACATTGAGATACTTGGTTTTAAAATTTTAGTAAATCCAAAACTCGTCTGCAATTCATGAAACTTGGCATGCTGTCATGGAATGGCACCAACATACTGTGGTAAATTTTTTGTCCCATTTGGGGCAGGTTTATGTATACGCTCCTCACAAACTAGAGCTTCTCACAAGAAGCCTCGTGGTTCCGGTAGGGAACGTGTGTCACCTTTGTGGACGAAACGACATTTGTTGCCCCTTCTCGCCTTGATTTTTTTTCTAGATACAACATACACCAATAGGAGTGTCGTGTTAAAATCTGGAATTATTCGGGTTCGTTTGGACATTTTTACTCATTAACTGAGTTTTCTAGGCATTTTATCTGCATAATTCAAATTTGAACTACAGGCACATGCTCCAGTGTAGCAAAATGGGTTGAAAAATCATATGTGTGTCCTTGGGTGCATGCTTAGGTCCCATGCATGAAATGGGAATGAACTTCAAACACCTCGGCATCATGGCTCGGCCGCAAACATTGAGATACTTGGTTTTAAAATTCTAGTAAATCGAAAACTCGTCTGAAATTCATGAAACTTGGCATGCTATCATGGAATGGCACCAACATGTTGTGGTATTCTTAGTGTCCTATTTGAGAGAAGGCACATGAATTAACAGCCAACAAAGGCATTTTGAAACAAATAGCTACCACGTTATCATCTCAAACATTTGTATAATTTAAATCGTGGGCGTTCTGCTAACCATTCACGTGACGCCACGCGTCACACTTTTACTGGCTAGGAGGTGCCGTGTGGGCAGCTGCTTGAGTAGACGGGAGGCGTGCGAGCGCAGTCCACTGCGCAGGCTGACCGAGAGGCATGCAAGCAGTCCTCTGCTGCGCAGGCTCACCGGGAAGCATGCGAGCTGTACGCTATGCAGGCTCACTGGGAAGCGAGCCCTTTGACTTCCATCGCCGCCCGCCTCGCTCCCAACCTCGCCATTAATGGCGCATGAGCCGCTGTTTAATACGTGTGTCCTTACTCTTCGCCTCCCATTCCCCTCTCGCAGACCTCCACCGAGCCAATTTGGTGAAGGATCATCTGCCACTAGTCTTCCAGTTTGGTGAAGTCGACTCCGAGCCAGAGGAGATAGAAAATAAGGAGGAATGGGCCTCATGGACATGGCCCTGAACGAGCTGGCTGCGGCAGATGCTGCCGCCGTGCCCATCCCAGCTCCCATCCCTGCGCCTGCACCAGCGACCATCCCCATGGCATTGATGGGCTGGTCGCCGAGCACTATCGCAGCGCTGGAAGCTGCGGGCGTCAGCGAGGTCCCCGTGGACCTGCGCGAGCTCGTGTACATGCCAGCGCCAACGCCCCCGCCTGTGCCCGTGCGTGCCCCTGCACCCCCCCGGCTCCGGTCCCCATGCGTTTGCCTGCACCCGCCGTGCCCGTGCCCGTGTGCACGGCCTCCTCAGCGTCATGGGACGCCGCCATCGACCACTACCTCGCAGCGCCGCGAGTCGCCGTCCTCCCCCCCCACCTGTCGATCGCGCGATGACAGGGTCTTTGATTTCCAAGTCAAGAACATTCTGGGTTGGCTTAAAGACTTGAACAACGGCGTCCCGGAGGACGACAACGACAACACCGGCGCAGCACGCCGCCTCCGCCGCTGCCGCAATTAGTTTTTTTGGTTTAATATTGTATCTCGATCGTATGAATGTAAAGTCACAGTGTGACTGAATGAAACCTATGGTTTGAACAAACTTGCATTTTTCTCTCTGAATGTACAGACTTATCAAAGGAATTTTTTAAAAAACATCAATGTTTTTTAAATTTAAAACACTCATCGCAAACATTTTAGATAGAACACCCGTATGCAAAGTGAGAGCTATGGTCCTTCCCCAGCAAGCCAAGGAAAAATTTGCCGCGCAGGATTTGTGCATCTCTTCATCGCAAACTTTTTAGATAGAACATCCGTATGCAAAGCGAGAGCTATGGTCCTTCCCCAGTAAGCCAAGGGAAAATTTGCCGCGCATGATTTGTGCATCTCTTCATCGCAAATAGTTCTGATTGAACACGGTATGCGAAGTGAGAGCTATGGTTCCTTCGCCACTAAGCCAAGAGAAAATCCGGTGCGCAGGATTTGTACATCCCTTCATCGCAAACGATTTTTTATGACGACCCGTGTGCAACCACGTACGGACAATTTGGTAAGATTTGCATCTGTCATATTGGGTATATTGCCATTTGTCAAACTGGAAACATTGGCATTTGTCGATCTAGTTACATTGCCATTTGTCAACCTTGTAACACTGCCATTTGTCAAAATTTGTAGCTAAAAATCACTAGCAGTGTATAATTTTGCAACTAAAATTCAGTAAGCATAGATTTCATTCATAGATTAAGCAGTCGTTCTTTATACAAACAGTTCAACTCGACAGCTGAACCTAACAAACTTTTCCCCAATTGTTGCCAACCACGTACTAAAATAGCTAGTTCAACTATATATACTAGCTAATTTTAAGTACGTAGTACAGTTCAACCATATCTATAGTCAGATGAACTGAACAAAATAGCCCATAAATACTACTACTACGGAGGGGCTTTGTACTACTTCTAACAGCCTCTCCTCTGCCGAGTGCGCTCAGTAAGAGGCAAAGGAGGAGGAGCGTACCGACGAGCTGGAGAACTGGAATCCGGTGCCTGCAGCTGCTGCACCTTTAGCGACGTCCACCTCGAACGTCCTCTGCCGCTCCAGACGACACTCTCTCCGCGGCGGGACTCATCGTAGATCTCCGCATTCCGCGCCTCTGCGGTGGCATGTGCTGCGGCCACGACGGCGGTAAGACTCTTTGCGTGCTCGACCAGGTGCTCCTCCTCCCGCAGGAACTCGATGTAGCGCGCAAGGTCGCTGACGCACATGCAGGGCTCCACCTCCACCTCCCGCCTTCGGGTGGCGGTGGCGGAGCGGGTGATGACGTCGGCGGTTGACGGTGGGGTGGCGGCCACGGCGGCCGATGGTGGGGTAGCGGCCACGACGGCCACCTCCCGCCTTCGGGCCGCGGTGGCGGAGTGGGTGATGGCCACGGCAGCCGACAGTGGGGTGGCGGCCATGACGGCCAACTCCCTCCTTCAGGTCGCGGTGGCGGAGTGGGCGATAGCCCTGGCTTTCGACGGTGGTGTGGCGGCCACGGCGGCAGACGGTGGGGTGGCAGCAACGCCGGCCGGCAACAGCTGCCGACGGCAGCAGTGGTGGAGCGTGTGGTGGGTGTTGTGCGCACACCCAACAGGGACGCCACGCGCAGTATACGACGCTGGGGACTACGCCGCCGCTGCGGTGTAGCCTCCCAGCTGGAGCTGTCCTCAGATGACGGCAGAGTGGCTGAGCGACGACGACGGACCGGTGCCATTGGTGATTGTGGGAGAAGCAGACGAGATAAGCTACGGGGAGGGAGGGGAAAATGCGACGCAGGACTCGCCGGCCGTGAGGGTTTATATAGCAGGCCGGTAAGCATTGGGGTTTTGGGGGATTTCACCGACTCGAGCGGGAAGATGTGCGGCTATGCACGGGAACCTGCGCGGTTGCATGGGAACGGGCTCACCGACGATTCATTGGCGCCACTTCGAGCCACCCTTTGGCCAAAAGAATGCCTATGCGGTGCTCAAGCTTGCGCTCGAAGCCTTCTGCGGCAGCGGGGTGACAAGACGTGCGAGAGGAGGACAAAATGACACGTACACATACGGTTAATAAAAATATGTTTGCGATTTAATTACCTAGCACACGGCCGCTCTCTATGCAGCGTCGTGAACGATTGTTCGACCACTGTGTGATGTGGAACGTGACGTAGTTTCACATCATGCCGCCGACTTGTAACTGCCGGCCAGCTTGTAGATGACCATTCCCTGTGTGTTCAACTGCTCTATGCGTATGGTTGCTCGCGGTTGAGGCGGCCGCGGGGCGCTCTGCTCGCGTCCCGCCGCGCGCGCTCTGCTCTCGCGTGACTCGCGTCCCTCCACATGCTCTGCCCACATCCCTCCGCGCGCGCTGCCATCGTTTGGGGCCGGCGCATGATCAAGTACATTCGTGCTGCCATTATGCATGCGGTTGCGCCGAGCGCGGCGTCACGATGCAGTTGCCCGCTGCAAAAACTTCCATGCGTACGTGCCGAGAATCCAGGCCGCCCGGCCCCCATTTATTCCCGCGGCCATTTACCTTAATCTCTCGTGCCCCACGATAACCCATAAGTATAGGGGATCAATTCTAGCTTTTTTCATAAATAAGAGTGTCGAACCCAACGAGGAGCTAAAGGTAGAATTAATATTCCATTCAACTTCTACTGACCACCGATACAACTCTACGCATACTTAACGTTCGCTTTACCTAGAACAAGAATAAAACTACTTTGTAGGTGTAAGGATAAGTTTGCAAGAATAAAACTAGAAGTACTTTGCGAGAATAAAACTATGAGTAATTTGCAAGATAATAAAAGTTGGTTGTTTAGTAGAGAACTTTTTGTAACACAAAGAAAAGATTGTCCATAGGCAATTGAATATAACACGGTAGATACTTATCATATGCAATGAGGGAGAGGCATACGCTAACATACTTTCCATACTTGGATCATATGCACTTATGATTTGAACTCTAGCAGGCATCCGCAACTACTAAAGATCATTAAGGTAAACCCCAACCATAGCATTAAGTAAACAAGTCCCCTTTACTCCCATACGCAACAACCCCCTTACTCGGGTGTAAGCTTCTGTCACTCTAGCCGCCCACTATAAGAGAATTATGAATGTATTGCAAACCCTACAACGGGGATCCCTCATGCTTGTGCGACATGAAGGGCACCATAGGACAGCACCAATTTAGCATACAACTCATATCAATCACACCATACCACAATTAACCCGTAGGACAAAAAGAATCTACTCAAACATCATAGGATTGCCACATATCATTGGATAACAATATATAGCATTAAGCACCATATTTAAGTAGAGATTACAGCGGGGAGAAGAGGTGTTACACCGCTGCATAAAGGGGAAGAGAGTTGGTGTTGACGGCAGCGAAGTGGTTGGTGTAGATCGCCGTCACGATGGTTGCCCCGGCGGCGTTCCGGCTCCACCGGGAGACAGGGGAGAGAGCCCCCCTCCTTCTTCTTCTTTATTGGCCTCCCCCCTAGATGGGAGGAGAGTTTTCCCTCTAGTCCATGGCCGCCATGGCTCCCGGAGGGCAGGAGCCCCTCCGACATTGGATCTCTCTCTCTGTTTCTCTTCTGTTTTGCGTTCCTGTTTTCTGGCCGAAAACCATTTCTTAAATTCCTGGAGATCCGTAACTCTGATTGGGCTGAAATTTTGAGGGGATTTTTATCCGGAAATTATCTTTCTTGCGGTGAAAGAAGGGCACCAACCGCCTTACAGGGGCGCCACAAGCCTGCTGGGCGCGCCCAGGGTAGGGGGCACGCCCTCTGAGCTTGTGGGCCACTCGAGCATCGTCTCGCGTTGATTCTTTTTCCCAAAAATCACATATATTCCAAAATAAATATCCAGAATTTTTTATCACATTTGGACTTCGTTTGTTATGGATTTTCTGCAAAATAAAAAACATGCAACAAACAGGAACTGGCACTGGGCACTGGAACAATATGTTAGTCCAATAAAATCATATAAAATGTTGCCAAAAGTATATAAAAGTTGTAAAATATTGGCATGAAACAATAAAAAATTATAGATACAATGGAGACGTATCTGCATCCCCAAGCTTAATTCCTGCTCGTTCTCGAGTAGGTAAATGATAAAAAGATAATTTTTGATGTGGAATGCTACCTAGCATAATCTTGATCATATAATCTAATCATGGAATGAATATTAAGACACGAGTGATTCAAAGCAATAGTCTATAATTTGATATAAAGACATCAATACTCATGCATACCAACAAACAATCATGCCTTTCATAATAAAAATGCTAAAAAAAGTTATCCCTACAAAATCATATGATCCTGTCATGCTCCATCTTCTTAACACAAAATATTTATCATGAACAACCCCGGTTTTAGCCAAGCAATTGGTTCATACTTTTTCAACCCCCACGCAATACATGAGCGCAAGCCATGGATATAGCACTATGGGTGGAATAGAATGCGGTGGTAGGGATCAATAAGGAGAAGTCAAAAAGGGAGAAAGTCTCGCATCAACTAGGCGGATCAACGGGCTATGGAGATGCCCATCAATCGATATCAATGCGAGGAGTAGGGATTTCCATGCAACGGATGCACTAAGAGCTATAAGTGTATGAAAGATCAAACTGAAAACTAAGTGGGTGTGCATCCAACTTGCTTGCTCATGAAGACCTTGGGCATTTGAGGAAGCCCATCATCAGAATATACAAGCCAAGTTCTATAATGAAAAATTCCCACTAGTATATGAAAGTGGCAACATAGGAGACTCTCTATATGAAAAACATGGTGCTACTCTGAAGCACAAGTGTGGAAAAGGATAGTAACATTGCCCCTTCTCTCTTTTTTCTCTCATTTTTTTGTTTTCTTTTTTTCCTTTTTTTCTTTTTTTTGTGGGCTCTTTTTGGCATCTTTTTTTTAGAACAGTCTCATGGACCTCATCCCCACTTTTTCAAGGACTCATTAGTCTCCACCATTCTTTCCTCACTGGGGCAATGCTCTAATAATGATGATCATCACACTTTTATTTACTTACAACTCAATAAAAACTATACAAGATGACTCTATATGAATGCCTCTGGCAGTGTACCAGGATGTACAATGATCTAGCGTAGCAAAGATATCAAAAAATGGACAAGCCAAAGCAATATGACAATGAATGCTCAAGTCATGTATATGATGATGATGGAAGTTGCATGGCAATATATCTTGGCATGGCTATGGAAATGCCATAATAGGTAGGTATGGTGGCTGTTTTGAGGAAGATATAAGGAGGCTTATGTGTGATAGAGAGTATCATATCACGGGGTTTAGATGCACCGGCGAAGTCTGCACCAACTCTCGAGGTGAGAAAGGGCAATGCACGGTACTGATGAGGCTAGCAAATTGCAGAAGGGTGACAGTGCGTATAGTCCATGGACTCACATTAGTCATAATTAAAGAACTCACATACTTATTGTGAAAGTTTATTAGCCCTCGAAGCAAAGTACTACTACGCATGCCCCTAGGGGGGAGGTTGGTAGGAGTTAACCATCGTGCGCCCCTGATTGCCACACAAAGGAAGACAATCAAGAATAAATCATGCTCCAACTTCTTAGCATAACGACAGACCTTACGTGCATGCTTCACGAATCACAAACCTTAACACCAATATTCTTACTAAACCACAATCATTCTCTAGTACCTCCCACATATCACCATCTTAATATCGCAAAACTATTGCAAGGAATCAAACTTACCATATTCAATGATCTACAAGTTTTATGTAGGATTTTATGACTAAACATATGAACGACCAATTCCTGTTGACTCTCTAAATAGATATAAGTGAAGCATGAGAGTTTAATTATTTCTACAAAAGACTTGCCCACACTCTAATAAATATAAGTGAAGCACAAGAGCATTCTACAAATAACGGTTTTCTATATGTAGAGAAATAGGCATCCAAACTTCAAATGATATAAGTGAAGCACATGAAGCATTCTATAAAGCCATACTCAAAAGATATAAGTGAAGTGCATGAAGCATTCTATAAATCAACCAAGGAATATCTCATACTAGCATGGTGCATTATTAAAAGAAAAAGAAAAAGCAAACGATGCTCCAAGAATTTACGCATATCATGTGAATAAAACAAAACCGAGACATACCGATAGTTGTTGAAGAAAGATGGGATGCCTTCCGGGGCATCCCCAAGCTTAGATGCTTGAGTCTCCTTGAATATTTACTTGGGGTGCCTTGGGCATCCCCAAGCTTGAAGTCTTGCCTCTCCTTATTCTCCTCATATCGATACCTCCTCGTTCTTGGAACACTTCATCCACACAAAACTTAACCGAACTTTTTATTAGAGGGGTTAGTACATATAACATCAAATCCCATCATGTCCTGCTGTAACATTATTGTATAATTATAATAAAATATTACCCACTGTATGCTATCACAATTCTATGGCTCCCAAGTCAATGGGGCTCAACAAGATTTCAAACATACGCAAATAAAGAAACTATAACAGCAATGTTTGAAAACAGGACTGTCTGTAAAGATGCAAATGAAACATATACTTCTGTAAGTCAAAAAAAAATCTGAAAATTAGGAAAAAATAAAAAAATTGCATAGATTTACTGTGTAAAAATTTCAGAATTTTTGCTTGTTCCAGTAAATTATCAAAATTCAAGCACTACAACAAAAGCTTCTGTTTTTTCACAGCACACACCAAACAAGAAATTTAAACATCCTAAAGGTAAATCTTGGCACATTATTTTTATAATACAATGGATTTGTACAAGGGGATAATTATTTTTGTTGAAAAGTTTCTATAATCAAGATTCACAAAGTTTCCATGGGCATGAACAAAGTTCAAGGACGTCCCCCACTTCAATGGTGTTCGTCTTTCTCACTTTCACTTTTCTTTTTTGTTTTAGGTTCCTTAGGCTTGATCGTGTGCATTTGCGTGTATGATTAGTGCACGATTAAGTCAGGGGCGTCACAAGTTGGTATCAGAGCCGACTGCCTATAGGAATCCCCCTTTCCAATTCCTTGGCCGACGTTGAGTCTAGTCTTTGCAAAATTGTTTTACTAACATGGTTATGTGGCTTACGGGCCCACGTCGCCAATGGGTGGTATTAGGATCTTTTATTTCTCTTCCTTACTCTGGGACTCTGATCTCTCTTCTATTCGGGTTAAATGATTTTTGCTAACTCTAACATTAGGTTCTCGTGTTCACATTCACCCGGAGAGCTGGATTATCTGCAATCATTTCTTTCCAAGTTATCATATGCTTCTCACACTGTCATTCGACATCTTGCACTTCTTTGTTTCAGATGCGTCCCGCAAGACAGCTCGTACGCCACACTGTGGCTGTTGATGTGACTGGGTTCCCTGCTATCTTGGTCGATCTTTTGACCAGGCTGGGATATCGCTGGTACCCTGAGTACACTGTTTACCAGGATTATCGCGAGTTCAACCAGGAGCAGTACCATGCTGAGGTTCGCATCTTTGATCGGCAGAACATCTCCGTCACCGAGTTGCACACCTTTCACGGTGTTGGAGTGACTGTCGACATGGCAGTCCATGATGCTGCCTATACTGCTATTGCCCGTCTCCGTGGAGAGCACAGTCGCTTGGAGGAGACTGCTTTCAGATATATCCCTTATGCCCCCGCTGGGGATGAGAGTGGATATTACAGTGCTGTCTGTACCCCTTACGTGCCACGTCGTTATGACCTGCAGGTTTTGGTACAGTACACTCAGGCTCTGGATCGCACTGCCCGAGCTATTGCTGTCGAGCTGTACGCCACTCGTGCTCGTCTTTACGATGCTCTGACACAGTTGCTACCAGCAGTCAGTGCGAGGATGCATCCAGAGTACATCCTTTATCCGCGCAGGACGGAGATGCCACCAGGTCTTGAGTGGACTGCTATTGGAGGTTGTACTCCTCCACGTGGTCCTCTTCTTCCGGATCGGGACCAGGTTCTGCACCAGAGTGTTCACGGAGCGCAGGATCCTTACATCGAGGGTACCCTACATCGTCACCTGCAGCTGCCTGGCTTCAGTGGTTTTCTCCGACGTTGATGTAGCTATCGCTATGTCCCGTTGTTGTATCCCTCCACCACGTGCCTGCGTGCCGCCTAGTGTGTCTAGCGTTTCCTTTCCGAACTTGTACCGCTAGCTTGTAACCGAACCTATGTATGGATCTGTATGTCATGTTTGACTATGATGTTGTATCTATTGCACTTCCATTTGTTGTGCCTGTTACTTCAAGAATGATTCCATACAACTACATAACTCGTTGCTAAACTACCCCCTGTTAATTTTAGCAGGATGGTTAGACCCGCAGGTCGTGGCCGTGGTGCCAACAATCCACCACCGCCCGACTATATGGCTGCAATGAAGCAACAATTTCAAATGCACCGTCAGTTCATGCAAGGGCTTATGGATCAGTTTCCTCGTCCGAATGCCAATCAGCAGCCAGCCGCAATAACCTTGCAAGAGTTTGTGCGCCTTAATCCAACTATCTTCCGCAACTCAGTTCAGCTGCTTGACGCTGATGACTGGCTCCGCGACATCACTTTCGAGATGGAGTCTACGATTGTGGCCCCTGCCAGTTATGTCACTTTTGCATCATACTTTCTGAAGGGTCCCGCAGCCCAATGGTGGGACAGTCACAAGCATACCCTAGCTGCTGGAACCATCATCACTTGGGTTGAATTCCAAGCTGCTTTCCATGCCCGTTACATTCCGCAAGGAGTTATGGACCGGAAGAAGCGTGAGTTCCGGAACCTTACCCAGGGCAACAAGTCTGTGGAGGCCTATCAGCGGGAGTTTCTTGAACTATCCCGCTATGCTGAAGAGGATATTGCTACTGATGCCCGCAGACATGAGAAGTTCCGTGAAGGGCTCAACCCAGATATCAAGCTTGCACTGCTAGTCCAAGACTTTGCCGACTTCGCCACCTTGGTGAACAAGGCTATACAGGTTGAGACTGGTCTGAAGGATCACAAGGACGCGCTCAAGCGCACCCGTGAAGTGGGCTCATCTTCGGGCTCGTCTACCAAGAAGCACCATATTTGGATCCCTCACAGCATGTACCGTCTGACTGTACATGCTCCAAGGCCATCGTATGCTGCACCTCGTATGCCTCCTCCACCTCTGAGGCAGCCAAGACCTCAAGCTGCACCGTTTAGAGCTCCTGCTCCCCGTCCTGAGGATGGACTGTGTTTCACTTGTGGACGTCTAGGTCACCATGCCAAAGACCGCCGTCAGAACCAGAATCAGTTGGCACTTCCATCTGCTGGCCGTGGTAATGGCCGTGGCAGCAACCAGCCCCGCAACAACAACGCTAGGCCTTCTTATGGTCGTGGTCAGGCTTATCATGTCAACATGAATGAAGACTAAGACCAACCAGCTACTGTGATGGGTACACTTCCTGTTAATTCAGTACCAGCTTCTATTTTGTTTGATTCAGGAGCATCGCATTCTTTCATATTAGAAGAGTTTGCATTCATGCATGGCATTAAACATAAAAAATTGCACCAGCCGTTAGTGGTTAACACTCCCACGGGCCATTGTCGAACCTCTATGTTCAGCCCCGATGTTACCATTGAAATCGAAGGGTTAGAATTCCATGCTTTTCCCATTATTTTGAAGTCTTCCAAGGTTGACCTCATTCTTGGAATGGATTGGTTGAACGCTTACACCGCCTTAATCTATTGTGCCAACTTCTGCACCCCTCGGATGAGATAGTAAATTACCATGCTCATATCATTCAAAATGCCGAGGCTCAGATTTATGCCCTGAATACGTTGAACGCTTCTCCTCTTGAGGGGATCGAAAATGTTACAGTCGTTCGCGACTTTCAAGATGTATTCCCAGAAGAACTTCCAGGAGTTCCCCCTGTTAGGGCTGTCGAGTTTGTCATCGACTTAAAACCAGGCACAACTCCTATTGCGAAGCGTCCCTACAAGATGCCTCTGCATGAACTCCTTGAACTTAAGGAGGAACTCGACAAATCACTTCGCAAGGGTTTCATTCGCCCAAGTTCCTCTGCCTGGGGAGCACCTTCTCTCTTTGTCAAGAAGAAAGATGGTACCAACCGATTGGTTCAAGACTACCCGCCTATCAACCAGGCAACCATTCAGAACAAATATCCGCTTCCTCGGATCAATGATCTGTATGATCAACTTGCTGGATCTTCCGTATTCTCTAAACTCGACTTGAGGTTGGGTTATCATCAGATCCGAGTCCGTGAAGAGGATATTCCCAAGACCGCCTTCGTAACTCGCTATGGCTCTTATGAGTACACTGTCATGTCATTCGGCTTAACTAATGCCCCAGCAACGTTCTCCCGCCTGATGAATTATATCTTCATGGATTACCTCGACAAATTCATCATGGTTTATCTGGATGATATTCTGGTATATTCCAAGAATAAGGAAGAACATGCTGAACATCTTCGTCTGGTTCTGGAAAAGCTTCGAGAGCATCAGCTATACGCCAAGTATTCCAACTGTGAATTCTGGTTATCTGAAGTGACCTACCTTGGACATGTGATTTCCAAGGATGGCATTGCTGTCAATCCAGAACGAGTTCAGGCTATTCTTGACTGGACTCCCCCGAAGAATGTCAAGCAAGTCAGAAGTTTTCTCGGACTCGCAAGCTATTGCCGTCGATTTGTCGAGAACTTTTCTAAGATTGCCAAGCCTCTGACTAATCTACTTCACAAAGGCGTTAAGTTTGAGTGGACAGACAAATGTTAGGAAAGTTTCCAGACCCTCAAGGACAAGTTGACCTCTGCTCCAGTGCTTGCTCCTCCGGATTCTCGCAAGGACTTTGTGATCTATTGCGATGCCTCTTGTCAGGGATTAGGCTGTGTCCTGATGCAAGAACGCAGAGTGATTGCCTATGCCTCCCGACAGTTACATCCTCATGAAGAGAATCACCCAGTGCATGATCTTGAACTTGCTGTAGTAATATATGCATTGAAGCTGTGGCGACATTACCTCCTTGGTAATCGATGTGAGATATACACTGATCACCAAAGTCTGAAGTATTTGTTTACTCAGCCGGATCTCAATCTCCGTCAACAACGATGGTTGGAAACAATTACAGACTATGACTGCGGTATTTCATATACCCCTGGCAAAGCTAATGTGATGGCCGATGCCTTGAGCCGCAAGTCCTATTGTAACAACCTCATGGTTCAGCGAGCTCAACCTCATCTTTATGAAGAACTTCGCAAGTTGAACCTTCATATCATTCCACAGGGTTCTCTCAATACCCTTGTTTTACAGTCAGATCTTGAGAAAGCTGTAAAGTCTGCGCAAGCAAAAGATGCTGAAGTTGATCAGATAAAAAGAGATCTTGACCTTGAAAAGTATAGAGATTTCTCACTTGCTGAAGATGGAACCTTATACTTCAAAGATCGCATTGTAGTACCTCGGTTCGAACTTATGACCGACAAAGTTATGAAGGAGGCACATGATACACCACTGTCTATTCATCCGGGTAGCACCAAGATGTATCGTGATCTCCGTCAAAGGTACTGGTGGACCAAGATGAAGCAGGATATTGCTCGATATGTTGCCGAATGTGACGTTTGCCGTCGCGTCAAAGCAGAACATCGGAAGCCTACTGGAATTCTACAACCGCTCCCTATTCCTGAGTGGAAATGAGACAAGGTGCAAATGGATTTTATCACTGGCCTTCCCAGGTCACAAAAAGGTCATGATGCTATTCTTGTCGTCATCGATCAACTCTCCAAAGTTGCACACTTTCTGCCAGTCAAGGAGACGATCACTGCTAGTCAGTTAGCAGAGTTATATATCTCCAGAATTGTACCACTCCATGGTATTCTGAAGGAGACCAGTTCAGACCGTGGTAGCCTTTTCACTTCAAAGTTCTGGGCAAGTTTTGTAACACCCTGGTTTTCGCTCCCCGATTTTTCCTTCGCAGGATTTGAATCCCATCTTTTTTTCAATGTTATCGGATTTTCTCTCGCTCTTGGGTATATGAAGATGAACATTGAGCCTTTCCTGTTCTATCCAACCAGAGATTCTCTCCAGTCCAACCTTGCCACCCAAGATATTTTCTCAGGATTTTGCCACCGAAACCCTACTCTCCGATCTACTAGAAGGGAAACCCTAATTCCTTCCGTTACAAAGGAACCCCAATTTCCTTGATCTGTTGCCTCCCAAACTTTTCCCAGCGATCATCCTATCTCTGTAAACCCTGGATATGCAAAAATATTGCCAAGTCATTTGCAATATCTTTCATTTAAAATTAATTCCTTTTTCTGCCAGTTAAAGGAATTAAATCCAGGAAAATATCTATCCATCTCCAAAGTTCATGAAAACTTGTGGAGATATTCTTTGTGATCATATTGAGCTTCCATAAAAATATTGGCAATAATTAAATAAGGGAAATTGCATTTTCCTATTTTAAGCCAATATTGCACTTTGGGCACTTTCCAAAGGAACTACCATTTTGGTAGCCAGGAAAAATCCCGAATAATTTGTGGAGCTTCTACTATCTATATATTCACCATTTCCATCAAGAACCCAAGTGCCATAGTTCGAATTTTGAGCACTTCATCCAATTCTTGTTTCTGGACTTATTTTTAGGTTGTGAAGCAACTATATTTTATATTGCTTCAAAATTCTTGAAATTAATCCAGGACCTCACATTCCATATATAATGTGAGCATGCAAAAATTCATATTATTTTGCCAAGCCAATTTCTCCCAAAAATTCCATCTAGTTTCCGTCTAGCAGAAAGCTTTGTGAAGGAAGTACCACTTTGGCATTTCCAAATGAGCTGAAATTTTGCCAGTACCTCCATGCATCCAAATAACCTCCCTACACCAAAAATCAGCCAAATCCATTTAGCCATTTCTCCCCAGCATCATCATCTTCATTTCTGGTCAGATTGCAAGGTTACAAAGGAGGTACCATCTAGAGTTGTCCAATTGTACTGAATTTTTGTCGGCATGGCCACCTTGGTAGATGATTGACCTATGCCAAAGATCAGGCCAAGAGGAGCACTGTGTTGACCACACCACATGTCAACAGTTTGCTGCTGGAACTGTTTGACCAAGGTGCAGTCACACCAGAGCAGTTCATTGCATTTCAACCGTGCTAGTCAACTCAGGGAAGGAAGGAGAAGCCCCCAGACATGGTTTGGCCTCGCGTGGGGCATGGTAACACCGTGGCCACGTGGTGACCACGGGCAGAGCACGCCAACTGCGTGTCCTGTGCGCCAGAGCCTTCGGGAGCACGCCTCCAGCGGGTTCCAGCTCGTCCGGGCGCGCCGGCGAGCACCCCACCGCACACGTACGCCGCCTGGAGTCTTCCCCCCCTTGTCCCCTAGCCGGTGGCCGCCTCTGCCGACATCGATGCTCCGCTCGAGCATCGCCACGGCATCGCCTCTCAGAGCTTCGGCCAGCAACGCGTAGCCCTCCCTCGCCTATTTAAGGAGTGCCCGAGCCTCTCCCGAGCAGCAGCAAGCCCAGCCCCCTCCCATTCGAGCTCGTGGAGCTCCTCTCCTCGCCCATGACCGCACTCTTCCGCCGCTCCCCTCGAGCCAACCCCAGGCCCTCCCCCTCCCCTTTGTTCCTGTCCTCAGCGTCCTCAAGAGCCCCCGACGCCGCCGCCCCCTCCAATTTCCGCCGGAGCAGCCGTGCCCGCCACCCCAACCACCGCCATGGCCGCCTCTTCTGCCGTCCATGGCCACCCCCTCCTCCGAGCTTCCCCGGGTCCCTGTTGACCACCGTTGGCCGCGGGACGGCGCCGTAGATCCACCTGGCTCCTCAGCGGGCTTGGCCGAGCAGTGAGGCACCGGCGGCGAGCGCTGCCCGAGCCGCCGTGGTGCTCCTCTGTTCTAGCTCGGGGAAGAGGACGACCTGGGAGGAGGAAAGAGAAAGGGATAAGGGGGCCCCACCTATAAGCCTCTAGGCGTTGACCAGGCCGGGCCCGCCCGTCAGATTAAGTGGAAGCGCATTTTGCCGCAATACGCTTTCCCGTGGTCAAAGCGTATTATCCCGCGGCCTTAGAGGGAAATACATTTCCACTGCAGCGGAAGCGTAAATCACAGAAAGGCGCTTTCAGCCCAGCTCCGCAGCCGAAACGGCTATATAGTGAGCGTTCACCCGTTAAGAGTTAAAATGGACAGTTTTTGTCTGTTTTTTCCGCTTAACGAACGAACGGCCGTTTCTCCGCGACCGTAACTCCGATTGAGGTAAATCCAACGCCCACGTCTTCAGTTGGTCGAGCCCGTTCCGATGGTATCATTTTCATAATGTTTCCACACTGAAAATGACCATTTTTCCCTTGCCCTTCTATCAGCCCCTTCGAGAGAGAATCCTTTCCGGCAAATTTTCCGCGAGGTGATCGCACTTCTTTCCGGAGTATTCCTACACCCCTAGGCAAGCCGACCATCTGATATATGCCCTAAAGCATTGCTCTATGTTATTCTTGCGTGTTTAATTAGTGAATATGCCTATGTTAGAAATAATTGAACTCCTGCTAGGTTGAACTTGCTATTTGCATTACCTGCTAATGCTCATCATTTTATCGCACTAGTGACTCGTAGGTGACAATATGGAGATAGGTTGTTATGTTTTCATCGTGCTTTACTGTTTTTATTGCAATGCTTAAGAATGTGACTTAATAACGACAACCTCCTCCGTCGGCTGGATCGAGTCATAGTGCCACCGAATCGAGCTCATCAGTGCAGCCACATTTGCCTTTATGGGAAGGCCCTAACTTGGTCTATTGTCTTGCCTCTTGTTGGTACCTCCAAAGAGGGAAGGTTATGCGCACGTGCTACCCTGGCCCGGAAGGCGGCGATAATCTTGTGAGCCCGGTTTGGTTATTAAGCTCAGGTCCCCGTTTGGGACAGTTTTGTTTGGCCACGACGGTGGCAGGTGTCAGGAGTGACACAGGGGCCACCCAGGACATGACCCTGGGAGGGTATGATTGTCGGTGGGACCGTAAGAGTGCCAGGCAATAGACAAGTTTTGTTGGAGCAGCACCGGTCCACCCGAATGGGAGCATGAGGCCAGGAGCTCCATAGTGTGGGAAAAGTGCGCAACCTCTGCAGAGTGTAAATCTATTCGAATAGCCGCGTCCTCGGTCATGGACAGTTCATACTAGGTCACACTATTTGGTCTATGTCGAGTCTGGAGGAACAAACTATATAATGTTATTGCTAAGACTAAACCAGAGAATGGTAAGGTTTGTCAGACTTGCAGTACGGATGCATGGATATCAGATGATGTCAGGGGTATGAATGTTAGCCATGCGATGGCTATGAGCTAAAGGGTCGGATGACCACAAGACTTGGATTGGATTTGGATCGGATTTGGTTTCGATCATGACATATTCGGAGTATGGATTATTTACTTGATATGTTTTACTTTGGTAGTTATCATGCTGGATAATCCGGTTATGACATGATAATTAATGTTGTTAGATGATTAATCTTGCTAGATAATCCTGCCTTAGTATGATAGCTAATATTGTTAAGATAATGAATGCATGATTGAATGCCATGGATTGCTTTGCTTGGTGTATATGTTGGTTTGGTTTGCTTGTGAGTACATTCAAAAGTACTCTGCGGCCTTCAATGTGGCCAGGTTCACCTAAGGATCCGACGTCCACTAGCGAGGTGCCGGAGCGTTAGCGAGCTAGAAGAGTAACCCAGTCAGATCCCTGTGGATTGGAACCGCACCAGGACCATGCTGCCTTAGATAGAGCTTTTCCGCTGCCATTCCCCTTGTAATATATCATGTAAGACTTATATATCCATTAATAGAAATGCATGTGTTCATGATACTTGTTGTAAACACGCATGCCAGAGTGATTTCCTGGGCTGGTGTGTGCGGCGACCGTCTGGCTACAGTGGTAATCAGGTGGGGCACCACAATGGATGGTATCAGAGCCAGGCTGACTGTAGGTTACCCTAGCCAGATTTCATTGTCTTGTGCTCAGTAGGACGCCCAGATGGATTTCAGCCATCTTTGCCAAATTGGCACAGCTACTATTGATCATAAGGCAACCCCATAGGTTTTTGGCTCCATGAGACCCCAACTCTCGTGGCCTTTGCCTCCGGTACGAAATGTCCGCACCCGGCAACGACCCGTGAGCCCTGAACCCCTAGGTAAACCAGATATCCTTACATTTCTTGCTAACCATGGCATTTGTCTCCTCAAATCTAGTTTCCTTTGGGAAATGCTTATAAATTCCATCTCTTCCCAACGACCCCAGGATCGATGACTAAGCTACTTTGGCTATGGTCATGCATCGAGTGTGATGATCCCTAAGGAAGTAGTAGGAGCTTGACCCCAATTGCTACGAGGAGCATTGTGTGGTTTTGCTTCTAAGTCCTTAGAGGTGCATCAAGTGCGCTAGGCTAGTTATACTAGTGAATTTTGGCCACGTGTGTAAGGTCCACAAAATTTGAGCTTTATTTGCCTTTTTGGGTTTTCACGGTTCTTGCTTCCTTTCTCGGTTCCGTTCTTTTGTTCCGACTGGATCCATCTGCAAGAACTGCCAAGGAAGACCAGCATACACCTTGGATAATACTCAATAATCCAAATTCAGTAAGAGTTAAGTCAAGCCAACTGCTCGATATTCAGAACACCAACACCGGATCTGCAAAATGAAGAACGGCTCAGAAGCAGACTCTGCGTGCCATAGACAAGGCCAGAATATACCCGAGGGAGTTTGCCTCAGAACAGATCACATTTGAGAAGTAGTCGGATGAGTTGTCAGCAATGAACACCAAAAGGGACAAATTATTCCGTCCTCGACATAAGGATTATTTCAGTCAGTGGGGTGAACCTTGAGTCTTTTCTCAATGGACTCAACAATCATTTATTACCCCCGGAAGACATATTTCAAGAAGGTGAAGATGCTGAGAGCAACCATAGGAATCTGGTATGTTGACACAAATTTCAAAGCATATTCAGGAAATTTACCAGCGCATATACAAAAAATTTCTGGGCATGATGAACAAGGTTTGCGAGGAATATGGATGAGTTCACGGCTGCCAGAATGGATAAGAATTCCAAACACTTGGAAGCTCAGCTGAACCGGATGGAATTATCCGCCAACTGCTTACTATCAGCAACATCGGGTATCCCAGATTAATTATCAACATGAAGACCTGCTTCAGTTGCGTAATCTTTACAGCAGCAATGATCAGACCAGCAGAAAGACAAGCGATGTGCATGACCAGCGTAATATCTTCAGTCAAGGTATTGCCTATACCAAGTGGTGGCTCCGCTATGGATAAATTTTGAATACCTTGGAAGGAAGCCAGAAACGGCCATAGATCTGACTGCATATCACAGTGAAAGGCTTCTGGTATGAGAAACCCAGCCTTCCTCCGCAAGCTATCGAGAAGAGCTTACGACGCAAGACTCCCAATCTTCCTCGCTACACCACTTGGTGAGAAAATCTTCTGGGATACGGTACTCCAGTCTTCCTCAGCACGCTACCGCGGAAAGCTTCCGGCATGAGGTACTCAACCTTCCCCAGTAAGCAACCTGAAGGGAAGCTTCTGAGGTACGATACCCAGCCTTCTTCGGCACGCTACCTTGGCAGAAGCTTCGAGCGTAAGGAATTCAGCCTTCTTTAACACGCTATCGTGTCCTCAACAATCTTGTTAGAAGCACAAACTGGCCCAGACACACGGTTGCTTCAAAACTCAATGGTTATGAAAGGATTTATCCTACCCCTGCATATGTTGTGAGCATGCAGTCCAGTGGATCAGTTCATGCGAGCCACTCATACACGGGAATGACTGTGTTCAGAGAAACAACGGCCCCATAGTTCAAAGTAAGGATATGAGCACAGCTACACCTACGAGATGTGCAAGAGTAAATTGTGAATACAAGCCCAACAAGTTATGATATGGCCAAGGAGCCGTGTTGACAGGTCATGACGGGTCCCCAAAAAGGAACCCACAAGAACCAAGAAGTCTTGGATGAACAGTCTCCGCAACGGTCAATGAAATGAAATTTGACAAGGAGATATTGCCAATACTTGTCAGACTCTTGCATCTACGGCCACAACAATGCAGCAAGCATGTTGTACTCCTCATGAGCATGGGCCATCAACCAAGATAAGAGGCTATGCCCAGAAAGATGCACCGAATGATAGCCATATTATGCTTAGCTCAGTAGTCATAACAAGGACTACAAAGGCTATATATAGCAGAGCCACCTCAGTAATTGACAAAGTTCGACAGTCTGAATTCACTTGGAAACAGGACATTCAGATAGAATGGCTAAAAGCACATACATGTCGGCATTGACGGTTCGTAGATGCCATGAGGTCAGAGGAATAAGAGATTACCGTCTATGATTACCTTGTGAACATGCCTGACATTTCAGATGGAATATAACAGCTTGGTCATGTGGTCCCTTGGGTTGTTGATCACCTAAGGACAAAGTATGAACGCATGAAATGGAAGAAAGCATCCGTACAGAAACCACAGCCAGACTAAGGATTTATCATGAGCAAGACACGGGAATAATTGTCCATAGATACTCAGGAGGAATAGTGGACGTATGCATGCAATACCATGCACCACGAAAGGATGACTTGCCCTTGGCAGGCAGTGTACCAAGTATCGCAATAAAACCCGAAGCAGCTAGCTCCAGGCCATGGAAGTCAAGATATTTGTTGGAAGTACCCGCTACCCCACCCAGCAACACCGCTACCAGGATAAAAGGTACACCTGCCAGGAAAGAGAATGATTCAAGGTAGCTGTGCGAAAAGGCAATACCTGAGTCATCAGAAGAGACAGTTAAAAGGCCAGTGAACCGACAAAGACAAGACAGCTGAGGGATCCATGTCGCACTCGGGTAAGTCCCCCTTCACCGGGAGGTAAGTTCGGAAATCTCAAGGACAAGATTTTCTTAAGGGGGGTAGGTTTGTAACACCCTGGTTTTCGCCCCCCGATTTTTCCTTCGTGGGATTTGACTCCCGTCTTTTTTTTTCAATGTTATCGGATTTTCTCTCGCTCTTGGGTATATGAAGATGGTCATTGAGCCTTTCCTATTCTATCCAACCAGAGATTCTCTCTAGTCCAACCTTGCCACCCAAGATATTTTCTCAGGATTTTGCCACCGAAACCCTACTCTCCGATCTACCAGAAGGGAAACCCTAATTCCTTCCGTTACAAAGGAACCCCAATTTCCTTTCATCTGTTGCCTCCCAAACTTTTCCCAATGATCATCCTATCTCTGTAAACCCTGGATATGCAAAAAAATTGCAAAGTCATTTGCAATATCTTTCATTTAAAATTAATTCCTTTTTCTGCCAGTTAAAGGAATTAAATCCAGGAAAATATCTATCCATCTCCAAAGTTCATGAAAACTTGTGGAGATATTCTTTGTGATCATATTGAGCTTCCATAAAAATATTGGCAATAATTAAATAAGGGAAATTGCATTTTCCTATTTTAAGCCAATATTGCACTTTGGGCACTTTCCAAAGGAACTACCATTTTGGTAGCCAGGAAAAATCCCAAATAATTTGTGGAGCTTCTCCTATCTATATCTTCACCATTTCCATCAAGAACCCAAGTGCCATAGTTCAAATTTTGAGCACTTCATCCAATTCTTGTTTCTGGACTTATTTTGAGGTTGTGAAGCAACTATATTTTATATTGCTTCAAAATTCTTGAAATTAATCCAGGACCTCACATTCCCTATATAATGTGAGCATGCAAAAATTCATATTATTTTGCCAATTTCTCCCAAAAATTCCATCTAGTTTCTGTCCAGCAGAAAGCTTTGTGAAGGATGTACCACTTTGGCATTTCCAAATGATCTGAAATTTTGCCAGTACCTCCATGCATCGAAATAACCTACCCACACAAAAAATCAGCCAAATACATTTAGCCATTTCTCCCCAGCATCGTCATCTTCATTTCTGGTCAGATTGCAATGTTACAAAGGAGGTACCATCTAGAGTTGTCCAATTGTACTGAATTTTTGTCAGCATGGCCACCTTGGTAGATGATTGACCTATGCAAAGATCAGGCCAAGAGGAGCACTATGTTGACCACACCACATGTCAACAGTCTGCTGCTGGAAACTGTTTGACCAAGGTGCAGTCACACCAGAGCAGTTCCTTGCATTTCAACCGCGCTAGTCAACTCAGGGAAGGAAGGAGAAGCCCCCAGACATGGTTTGGCCTCGCATGGGGTGTGGCAACGCCGTGGCCACGCGGTGACCACGGGCAGAGCATGCCAACTGCGTGTCGTGTGCGCCAGAGCCTTCGGGAGCACGCCTCCAGCGGGTTCCAGCTCGTCCGGGCGCGCCGGCGAGCTCCCCACCGCACACGTACGCCGCCTGGAGTCTTCCCCCCTCGTCCCCTAGCCGGTGGCCACCTCTGCCGACATCGATGCTCCGCTCGAGCGTCGCCACTGCATCGCCTCTCGGAGCTGCGGCCGGCGTCGCGTAGCCCTCCCCTCGCCTATTTAAGGAGTGCCCGAGCCTCTCCCGAGCAGCAGCAAGCCCAGCCCCCTCCCATTCGAGCTCGTGGAGCTCCTCTCCTCGCCCATGGCCGCACTCTGCCGCCGCTCCCCTCGAGCCAACCCCGCGCCCTGGCCCTCCCCCTCCTCTCCATTCCTGTCCTCAGCCTCCTCCAGAGCCCCCGACGCCGCCGTCCCCTCCAATTTCCGCCGGAGCAGCCGTGCCTGCCACCCCAAGCACCGCCATGGCCGCCTCTTCTGCCGTCCATGGCCACTCCCTCCTCCGAGTTTCCCCGGGTCCATGTTGACCACCGTTGGCCGCGGGACGGCGCCGCAGATCCACATGGCTCCTCAGCGGGCTCGGCCTAGCAGTGAGGCGCCGGCGGTGAGCGCTGCCCGAGCCGCCGTGGTGCTCCTCTGTTCTAGCTCGGGGAAGAGGACGACCTGGGAGGAGGAAAGAGAAAGGGATAAGGGGGGCCCACCTGTAAGCCTCTAGGCGTTGACCAGGCCGGGCCCGCGCGTCAGATTTTGTGGAAGCGCATTTTGCCGCAATACGCTTTCCCGTCGTCAAAGCGTATTATCCCGCGGCCTCAGAGGGAAATACGTTTCCACTGCAGCAGAAGCGTAAATCGCAGAAAGGCGCTTTCAGCCCAGCCCCGCGGCTGAAATGGCTATATAGTGAGCGTTCACCCGTTAAGAGTTAAAATGGACAGTTTTTGTTTGTTTTTCCTCTTAACGAACGCGGCCGATTCTCCGCGACCGTAACTCCGATTGAGGTAAATCAAATGCCCACTTCTTTAGTACGTCGAGCCCGTTCCGATGGTACAATTTTCATAATGTTTCCACACTGTGAAAATGACCATTTTGGCCTTGCCCTTCTATCAGCCCCTCCGAGAGAGAATCCTTTCCGACAAATTTTCCGCGAGGTGATCGCACTTCTTTCCGGAGTATTCCTTCACCTCCAGGAAAGCCGACCATCTGATATATGCCCTAAAGCATTGCTCTATGTTATTCTTGCATGTTTAATTAATGAATATGCCTGTGTTCGAAATAATTGAACTCCTACTAGGTTGAACTTGCTATTTGCATTACCTGCTAATGCTCATCATTTTATCGCACTAGTGACTCGTAGGTGACAATATGGAGATAGGTTGTTTTGTTTTCATCGTGCTTTACTATTGTTATTACAATGCTTAAGAATGTGACTTAATAACGACAACCTCCTCCGTCGGCTGGATCGAGTCATAGTGCCACCGAATTGAGCTCATCAGTGCAGCCACATTTGCCTTTATCGGAAGGCCCTAACTTGGTCTATTGTCTTGCCTCTTGTTGGTACCTCCAAAGAAGGAAGGTTATGCGCGCGTGCTACCCTGGCCCGGTAGGCGGCGATAATCTTGTGAGCCTGGTTTGTTTATTGAGCTCAGGTCCCCGTTTGGGACAGTTTTGTTTGGCCACGACGGTGGCAGGTGTCAGGAGTGACACAGGGGCCACCCAGCACATGACCCTGGGAAAGTATGATTGTCGGTGGGACCATAAGAGTGCCAGGCAATAGACAAGTTTTGTTGGAGTAGCACCGGTCCACCCGAATGGGTGCATGAGGCCAGGAGCTCCATAGTGTGGGAAAAGTGCGCAACCTCTGCAGAGTGTAAATCTATTCTAATAGCCGCGTCCTCGGTCATGGACAGTTCGTACTAGGTCACACTATTTGGTCTATGTCGAGTCTGGAGGAACAAACTATATAGTGTTATTGCTAAGACTGAACCAGAGAATGGTAAGGTTTGTCAGACTAGCAGTACGGATGCATGGACATCAGATGATGTCAGGGGTATGAATGTTAGCCATGCGATGGCTATGAGCTAAAGGGTCGGATGACCACAAGACTTGGATTGGATTTGGATCGAATTTGGTTTGGATCATGACATATTCGGAGTATGGATTATTTACTTGATATGTTTTACTTTGGTAGTTATCATGCTGGACAATCCGGTTATGACATGATAATTAATGTTGTTAGATGATTAATCTTGCTAGATAATCCTGCCTTAGTATGATAGCTAATATTGTTAAGATAATGAATGCATGCTTGAATGCCATGGATTGCTTTGCTTGGTGTATATGTTGGTTTGGTTTGCTTGTGAGTACATTCAAAAGTACTCAGCGGCCTTCAATGTGGCCAGGTTCACCTAAGGATCCGACGTCCACTAGCGAGGAGCCGGAGCATTCGCGAGCTAGAAGAGTAACCCAGTCAGATCCCTATGAATTGGAGCCGCACCAGGACCATGCTGCCTTAGATAGAGCTTTTCCGCTGCCATTCCCCTTGTAATATATCATGTAAGACTTATATATCCATTAATAGAAATGCCTGTGTTCATGATACTTGTTATAAACGCGCATGCCAGAGTGATTTCCTGGGCTGGTGTGTGCGGCGACCGTCTGGCTACAGTGGTATTCAGGCGGGGCGCCACAAGTTTCCAAGAAGCTATGGGAACTCATATAACCTAGAGCTCTGCTTATCACACCCAATCCCAAGGCCAAGTTGAACGAGTGAATCAAGTGCTTGAAGATATGCTGCGTGCTTGTGTCATCTCATTTGGCAAGAAGTGGGAGGAATCTCTCCCGTATGCCGAATTCTCTTACAACAATAGCTATCAAGCCAGCTTGAAAATGGCCCCCTTCGAGGTATTATATGCACATAAGTGTCGGACCCCTCTGAGTTGGTCAGAAACTGGGGAACGACCGCTCATTGGTCCGGATATTATCCAACACGCCGAAGAGCAAGTCCGTATCGTTCGAGAAAATCTCAAGGCGGCCCAGTCTCGCCAGAAGAGCAATTATGATCGTAAACACTGGGGATCAATCTATCAACCTGGTGAGCAAGCTTATCTGCGTGTCACTCCTATGAAGGGCACTCACCGCTTCGGAATCAAGGGCAAGTTAGCTCCTCGATACATCGGCCCCTTTCGCATTCTCGCCAAACATGGACATGTGGCATATAAATTGGAGTTGCCGCCGCAATTCTCTCACATTCACGATGTCTTCCATGTGTCGCAACTTCGCCGTTACTTCAAGGAATCTCCGCACCGAGCCATGGATCATGAATTGTTCGATTTACAAGATGATCTATCTTATAAAGAGCATCCGATCTGCATTCTTGATCAAGCTAAATGTCGGACCCGCCAGAAGACAACCAAGTTCCTTAAAGTGTAGTGGTCGAATCATACTGAAGATGAAGCCATTTGGGAACGCGAGGATCGTCTTCGGGAAGAATACCCCAATCTTTTCCCTTCTACCTCCTGAATTCTCGGGACGAGAATTTCTTTTAGAGGAGGAGAATTGTAACACCCCTCTGTAATGAGCAACAGTGATCCATAATGATTATGCTATGTCACTGTGATTTGCAATGCTTGATCAAAGTGGATTCACATCTCATTTCAAATTCCACCACAAATTCCAATTCAAATCATAAGTGAAATTCGAAGTTGCTCAAAAATTGCTGGGAAATAGTTCATGTTTTAGCAAATATTCCAAAACAAATTATTGTTCAGGAAAACAACACCACTTATTTGCTAAGTTGGACTAGAGCATTTAAAACAGTGCAAAAACAACAATTTAAATGCCATTTCATTTATGAAAAATTCAAATGAATTCAAATGGCCTCCAAACTTTTTGTGGCAGTGCAGAATAATGCAATGTATTTTTGTGGACAAGTTTCACATTTTTACAAAAGCATTTGGCAGCTCATTTATTTTGCAAAACTCTTCTGTAAAAGAAAAACAGAAAAGAAAAGCAAAAAGGCCCTACTCTACTGTGAGCTGGGCCTAAGTGCACAGTGCACGGCCCAGCCCACCGCGCTCTCTCTCTCTCTTCCTCCTCCCGCTCTCTCTCCCCGTGTGTCAACGCGCCCATGGCCGCGCCGGCGTGCTCCGGTGAAACGCCGACACGGCGACGCCACAGTGGCCGCGGAGAGGATAAGGGCGACGCCCTCGGCCCCGTCTCCGCCCTGATCCACTCGCCCCCTCCTCTCTCGCTCTCTCCCACTCGTTCTCCGCCACCACTGAGCGCCGCCGTCGCCGCGCAGCCTCGCCACCGCGGCCACTGACCTCGCCTTGCCTCGCCACCTTGTCCATCGTCTCCGCCGTCGTCGTCTACCTCGTCCCCGTCCACGAGCGCAAGCCGGGAGCCACCGCAGCAAGCCCGGCGAGCTCTTCTTCCTCCTCAGATCACCGATGACCTCGCCGTCGATTTGCCGCCATTTGCTGCTCCTAAACCTCGCAACGGCCACCGTGCGCCACTCGGTGAGCCCCGCATGGTTCCCCTCTCTCTCATGCCTCCTTCCGCGCCCGTAGTCGCCGATCTTGCCATGGCCGCACCCCTCGCCGCCGATGAGCTCGTCGACGTAGCCGTAGCTGCTGTTACGCTCAACTGAGCTCGCAGCCGAGCTCCTGGAGCTGGTAGGAGTCGAACGCCGCCGCCCGCGTCGCTTGCCGTGCATGCCCGATTCCGGCCGCCGCCTCTGCCACTCGCCATCGCCATTTCCGGCCACCCCAGCCCGCGCGACCACCGTAGATCGACGCGCCTCACTCCGCACGTTCGAACACACCCTCGCGCGCGCTAAATGGTCGCACTTAGCCATTTTCCAATGACCCCCGTGGCCCTCCGCCGCGTTTGGAGGTCGCCGGCGACGAGCCGCCGGCCACCACCAACGTGGCCGCCACATGGGCACCCTGGGTCACTGACGAGTGGGCCCAGGTGCCCAAGTTGACCGAGTTGACTTGGTCACATCTGCTGACTAGGCAGCTTCTGACGCTGACATGTGGGCCCCTGCGTTTAAATTAACTAATTTGATTTTAAATTTAATCTGTTAATTAGTTTAGTCACTGACATGTGGGACCCAGCTGTCAGGTTTGACCTGGAACAGCTGGGTTTGACTTGCTGACGTCATGCTGCCATAGTGCTGACGCAGTAAATCCTTTTCTGTTAATTTCGAATTAGATTTAAATTCCAGAACTTCAGAAAATAGTTTAAAACTTTGAAAAATCATAGAAAATAAACCGTAGCTCGGATCGGAAAGTTTTCTACATGAAAGTTGATCAGAAAAATGAGACGAATCCGAATATGTGGTCAAAATGCTTGACCATCACTCCTAACTATCCGAACATGGGACCTTTCCCTCCGGTTCAGTATACCGATAACTGCCTAAAAGCCGAGAAAATATCCCAGCTATTTTCCCGCTTCGTCTGCAACGTGTAACATTGCATTAGGTCACCCCCAGCACTGCATATTGCCATGTCATGCATATGTGTTTCATTGTTTGCTTTTATTTATTGTTTCTTCCCCCTCTTCTCTCCGGTAGACCCCGAGACCGACGCAGCTCGGGAGTACGACCCCACCGTCGACGACCCCTCTTTTGTCGCAGAGTTTCCAGGCAAGCAAAGCCCCTTGAACATGCCTATATCCCCTATTCTTTATCCCTCATGCTGCATTAGAATTGCTACAGTTATTGTTCCGAATTACCTATTCTGATGCATAGCCTGTTTTTGTAAACTGCTATTGATACCTTACTTGCTATCCTAAATGCTTAGTGTAGGTTGGTAGTGAACCATCTGTGGCCCCTCTTCCTTGTCCTAGTTGCCCCGCTTAGTTACCAGTGCCCCGATCGATGTGATCGATGGGCTGAGACCAGCTCATCACTGCACAACCCCTAGGTTGTACGACTCTGCAGAGCTGATATCGAGTGCCGAGGGTGATACCTCATACAACACTTCTAAAGATAACTCTGTTGCCTAGCCAGTCGGTTGTGGGTTACGAGGGTGATTCCTCTTTCGCCACCTCCGATGAAGCTTCTGTCGTGCAACCCCTCAAGCATGAATCTATCGAGGGTGATTCCTCCGGGTTCACCTTGACGGATACATCGAGAGGGAATCCCACGAGGTTGATTCCTCGGATTCCTCCTCGATGTTATGGACACACTGTTACCATAGAATTATTTCAGTCACTAATTAAAGTCGGGTCGGCCCCGAGGGGTACCCGCGAGTAATGTGGAGTCGGGTTGACCAAGAGGGTACCCGCGAGATAATAACGTGGCACGGCCGGGCATTCTTGGCCCTTGCCGTAAGTCCACGAGACGGGGCGACGGGGTCACATGATCGTGAGTCTCTGCTCGTTTCCGCGAGCTCCCAACGCATTAATGGGTTAGGATATGTGATCTGAGTAGGCCTCTGGCCTTTTCGCACTAACCATCACGCGGGAATAGTATGGGCACTCAGCGTCGTATGTATCAGCCGAAGTTCTTCAGACGTCAGCAGTTGAGCGGCACGCGCCCGGGTGGACCATGAAAGCCTGCGTGTGTATATAGGGGCTAGGTCTGGTCCCGTCCGTCCTCACAATGCGCAGGAGTGCAAAGGGCGATGGGCTCAAGACCCCTGAGCGCTTAGGATGTAGACCGGCGTGCTGACCTCTCTATTGAGCCTAGGTAGGGCTACGACGTGTCGATCAACCGAGGCCGGGCATGACCGAGTAAGTGTGTCCGACCAGAGTTAATCGAGCATGTTGGGTAAGTTGGTGCACCCCTGCAGGGAAGTATATCTATTCGAATAGCCGTGTCCACGGTTACAGGACGCTCGAAAAATATCCTGATCTTCTACAACTAGAACTGGTTTATTATGTTAGCTCCGGGATTGCTTTCTCGCAGGGAGTCGAGGAAGGATCTCTGGGCTTGGCTACTGTTATACTAGTTGCTACTACAATACTTATGTTACTAATCTGCACTCTTCTAATGCTGCAAGACGCTGAAGATGCTAGTCTTTGATAGGCTAGGCTTTCCCTCTATTCTGGCAATTCTGCAGTCTAGTCCACAGATACAGCCTCCCCTTTGATACTGGTGCATAAGTAGAATAGATCTGATGTAAGTCTTGCGAGTACTTTGGATGAGTACTCACGGTTGCTTTGCTACCTCTTTTTCCCCATACCCGATTGCTGCGACCAGATGACGGAGCCCCGGAGCCAGCTGCCCTAGTCGACGGCTACTTCTATCCCTCCGGTGGAGAGTAATACTACGTGGAGACCACCGACGACCAGGAGTAGATAGGAGGCACCCAGGCAGGAGGCCTGCACCTTTTCGATCTAGTGTCGTTGTTTTGCCCAGCCTTCTTAAGGCATATCTGTTTAACTTTTATGTCTGTACTCAGATATCTGATGCTTCCGATGATGCTTGTATGACTCGAGCTTATGTATTCGAGCCCTCGAGGCCCCTGGCTTGTAATATAAAGCTTGTATGACTTTTATTTGTGTTTAGAGTTGTGTTGTGATATCTTCAAGTGAGTCCTTAGGCTTGATCGTGTGCATTTGCATGTATAATTAGTGCACGATTAAGTCGGGGGCGTCACAATTATCGGATTGAATACTTTGTTCGATTTGAGAACACTTGATGTATGTCTTGCATATGAATACCCGTGGTGACAATGGGGTATTATATTGATTCACTTGATATATGTTTTGGCACTCAACTCGCGGATTCCCGAGGTGACATTGGGGTAATCTATGCATAGGGGTTGATGCACGTTTTCGTCCTACTTTCTCCGGTAGAAATCTTGGGGCACTCTTTGAAGTTCTTTGTGTTGGATTGAATATTATGAATTTGAAGTTGTTTGATGCATATCGTATAATCAACTCATGGATACTTGTGGTGACATTGGAGTATCTAGGTGAAATTAGGGTTGGTTGATGTGTATCCTATGGTGTTATTCTAGTACGAACTCTAGGGCTGTTTGTGACACTTGTAGGAATAGCTCAATAGATTGATCGAAAAGGATAACTTTGAGGTGGTTTCGTACCCTACAAACAATTTCATCGTATGTTCTCTGCTAGATAAGAACTTTGGAGTGATTCTTTGTCGCACGTTAAGGGATTCTTATATGATTCAATTATGTTAGCACTGTTGAGAGATTGCACTAGTGAAAGTATGAACCCTAGGCCTTGTTTTGAAGCATTGCAATACCGTTTGTGCTCCGTTTTATCACTTGCTACCTTGGTGTTTTTATTTATTCAGATTATAAAAATATATTTCTACTATCCATACTACACTTGTATCACCATCTCTTCGCCGAAATAGTGCACCTATACAATTTACCATTGTATTGGGTGTGTTGGGGACACAAGAGATTTCTTGTATTTGGTTGCAGGGTTGTTTGAGAAAGACCATCTTCATCCTACGCCTCCCACGGATTGATAAATCTTAGGTCATCCACTTGAGGGAAAATTGCTACTGTCCTACAAAACTCTGCGCTTGGAGGCCCAACACGAGTCTACAAGAATAAGTTGTGTAGTAGACATCAAGCTCTTTTCAGGCGCCGTTGCCGGGGAGGTGAGTGCTTGAAGGTATATCTTTAGATCTTGCAATTGAATATTTTAGTTTCTTGTTTTATCACTAGTTTGGTTTATAAAAGAAAACAAAAAAATGGAATTGAGGTTGCCTCACATGCTTCATCTATATGATGTCTTTCTTGAAAATAAGGATTCCGATAGCTGTGCTCAATTGCTAGAGGAAGAATTTAATAAAATGTTTAATGTGAGTACTTTGAATGATGAGCATGATTGCAATGTTGTTAGTATGCTTTCTATGAATATCCATGATGCTAATGATATGCAAAGCCACAAGCTTGGGGATGCTATGTTTGATGAAGATGATATTTTTAGTCCCCCAAGTTTTGAAGAGCAAATTTTTTATGATGACAACATGCCTCCTATTGATGATGATTATATTGATGAAAGTGGGTTTGGAAGAGTGTCAACTCTAGGTAGTAATGATCCCACTATTTTGAAGGGTGTTGAATCTTATGGCAATAATTATGAAAGTGGATTCGGAGAGGTCATGACTTTATTTAATGATGATTCCACAATTTTGGAAGAGGTTTCAATTGACTATGATAAAAAAGTTGCTATCTATGATGATTATTGTGATGACATGTATACTATAAAGAATAATGACAACTATGAAACTTGTCATCATGATTTTAATTTTCAATTGGATTATGCCGATCAAGTATCCCATGATAGTTATTTTGTTGAGTTTGCTCCCACTATTATGAATAAGAAGAAAAATGCTTATGTGGAGAGTAGTAAAAATTCTATGCTTGTAGGTCATGAAAAGAATGCTTTATGTGATAGCTATATTGTTGAATTCATTCATGATGCTACTGAAAATTATTATGAGAGCGGAACATATGCTTTTACATATCTCAATAATATCAAGTTTTCTCTCTATGTGTTGAAAGTTTTGAAGTCATGCTCGTTTTGCCTTCCTATGCTAGTTGATTTTTGCTCCCATAAATTGTTTGCTCACAAAATCCCTATGCATAGGAAGTGTGTTAGGCTTAAATGTGCTTGTCATGTGATTCATGATTCTCCCGTTATGTTTCAATTCTTTACTTTTATGTGAGCATCATTGAAATCATCATGCCTAGCTAAGAAGGCATTCAAGAAAAGCGGTTGTTGGGAGACAACCCAATATTTACCCCTACTGTTTTTGTGTGTTCACATGATTAAGCTACTGTATTAATCATGTTTTATAGCTTTTCTTTCAATAATGTGCCAAGTAAAGCCTTTGGGATAGTGTGGATACTTGTTGATTTGATTCTGTGCAAAAACAGAAACTTTTGTGTCCAGTGCTGGAATTTATACTCTGTACTGGAGCGTGATAAAATTCTGAAATTTTTACAGAGTATTTTGTTACAAATATTTTACGTTTTCCTTATTTTTCAGAATTTTTGGAGGTACAGAAGTATGGTTTTTAAATTGCTCACTACATGCTGTTCTCTTTTTGACAGATTCTGTTTTCGGTGCATAGTTTGCTTGTTTTAGTGTTTCCATAGCTTATATTGAGTAATATAAATTGTGAAAATTATGGAATACAGTAGGCATTATGTTGGGGATGTTTACCGGCATATAGACCCGGCAGAGTGATAACCCGGCCATAGAGCAGGCTTGGCGGGTCAACCTACTGCAGGGCCGAACGAATCATTGCGGGCCGGCTTGACGCGGCATAAGCAGGAAGGGCCGGCTTAGGCAATGGGCCGGCTCACGAGAAGGTAATTGACATGAAGGCCGTCTTGGAGGGCAAGTAGGAAAGAGTAGGAGACGAGTCAAAGAATGACCCGGACTCTCATGTAATCTAGGGTTCCACCTGTGTATATAAAGGCGAGCGCCTATACGAAAAAGACTAAGTTGCAATCTCATTGAAAGCTAGGTTAGCGAATCTGCATCCTTGTAATCGAGATCTACAGCAATATAATCAGGCGGGACGTAGGCTTGTACCTCCACCGTGAGGGGCCGAACCTGGGTAACCCGGCGTCTTCTCGTTCCCGAGCAACCCCGTTAAACTTCCACGCTTATGCGATGGCCTCATCTCTAAGTCCTTTCACAAGGGCATCTGCCGTGACAAAACCACGACAGTTGGCGCCCACCGTGGGGCTCACGCATGGTGGAGTTGAGTTCTTAGCGGGATCTCTCCCAGGGTTCGGGAAGTACGTGGTTGGCATGATGACCAAGAGCCGCCGCGGGAAGTTCTCCATCGACGATTCATATTGGGGCCCCGACGCCGACTCGATCGAGTACGGGTACCGGGTCCCATTCGGCAAAATCCATACCTTCATCGGCGTGGTCGGCGAATCATCCGCCGGGTTGGAGAGCATCGCTGGCGTTGAGTCGGCACGCCGCGCTGGGCCGAGTCAAGCGAGACCCGGCCCGCGTCAAGCCGCCCGGAACCATGTCTTCGTGGGTTTCACCCAAGGGGTGGCATCATTGGAGAACTCCCTGTCCGGAGATGACACGCTCGTTCAATCTGACGGCGAGTCCTCAACGGGAGAAACCGAGTCAATCCTTCCTCCGCATGATGGAGGGCTCGGGCATACGGACGTCTTTCCCGAGAGCCCTGATCCGCCTCGCTTCGCGGTGGTATACATGGCGGGTAGGCAAGATCCGGTGCGTGACCCGGCCAATCCGGCGGCGGGGCAGAACCTCCTTGCCAGCTCAGGAGGAGCCGGTACGTCGGCCGCCGGCTCACAGAAAACCGGGGCTCAGGCGCTCGCGGACTTGATGACTACGCTGGCAGCCCTGTTGGCCAAGCCGGTCACCGCGGAGAACGCAGCGGCACGCAACACGGAGATCACGAAGTGTCCCGAGCAGATGGCCAAGATCCAAGAGGACATCAACGCGGAGAACGCTCGCACGGTACAGGAACAAGCCCGGATTGCCGATGAGAGGCAACGCCTGGAAGAGGAGGCACATTACCTGAACCGCCGATAGGCCGAGTCGGAGCTCGTCCACAGGAGGCGTCATCAGAGCCGGCTACCGGCTAATCTTGAGCCGACTCAGCTGTTCACTACACCCCAGTGAAACGTCCCCATCATATCTACTTTTCCAAACACTTTTGCTCTTGTTTTGGCCCCTAATTTGCATGATTTGAATGGAACTAACCCGGACTGACGCAGTTTTCAGCAGAATTGCCATGATGTTGTTTTTGTGCAGAAAATCAAAGTTCTTGGAATTGGATGAAACTTTCTTGAGATTTTTTATTGAATATATAAAAAATATTGGCATCAAGAACTACTGGAGGGGGGCCACCCAGTGCCCACGAGGCACCAGGGCGCGCCACCCCCCCAGGCGTGCCCTGGTACCTCGTGGGGCCCACGTGGCTCCGTTTGACCTATTTCCAACGCTATAAATTCAGTTTTCCAGAGAAAAAAATAAGAGAGGAAGTTTTATTGCGTTTCACGATACGGAGCCGCCGCCACCTCCTGTTCTTCATTGGGTGGCCAGATCTGGAGTCCGTTCAGGGCTCCGGAGAGGGGGATCTTCCGGCATCGTCATCATCAACCATCCTTCATCACCAATTTCATGATGCTCACCGCCGGGAGTGAGTAATTCCTTCGTAGGCTTGCTGGATGGTGATGATTTGGATGAGATTCATCATGTAATCGAGTTAGTTTTGTTAGGGTTTGATCCCTAGTACCCACTATGTTCTGAGATTGATGTTGCTATGACTTTGCTATGCTTAATGCTTGTCACTAGGGCCCGGGTGCCATGATTCCAGATCTGAACCCTTTATGTTTCACCAATATATTTGTGTTCTTGATCCGATCTGGCAAGTTGTATGCACCTGCTATGTGTTATGATCCGTATACCCCAAGGTGACAATAATTGGGATTCTTTCCGGTGATTGCCGTAGTTTGAGGAGTTCATGTATTCACTAAGTGTTAATGCTTTGTTCTGGTTCTTTATTAAAAGGATGCCTTAATATCCCTTAGTTTCCTTATGGACCCCGCTGCCACGGGAGGGTAGGACAAAAGATTTCATGCAAGTTATTATCGCAAGCACGTATGATTATATTCGGAATACATGCCTACATTACATTGATGAATTGGAACTAGTTCTGTGTCGCCCTAGGTTATAACTGTTACATGATGAATGTTATCCAACGAATATCACCGATCCAATGCCTACGAGCTTTTCATATATTGAATCTTGCTAAGTTACTACTGTTGTTGCTGCTATTACAATTACTACTGCTACTGCTGTTACCGTTACTGCTACTGTTACTATTATTGCTACTGCTATCAAACTATCATACTACTGTGCTAGTGATCACTCTGCTGCAGATATTTAGTCTCCAGGTGTGGTTGCATTGACAACTCAACTGCTAATACTTGTGAATATTCTTTGGCTCCCCTTGTGTCGAATCAATAAATTTGGGTTGAATACTCTACCCTCGAAAACTGTTGCGATCCCCTATACTTGTGGGTTATCACCCGGCTCCGACGAACCCGGGGGCTGGAGTCATCCCCACGGGAGAGCCGCCTTTGGAACAGCCGGTCCAGCAGTGAGAGCCGGCCCAGCATCGCATGCCTGAGCAGCAGCAGCAGCCGCCGTCTCACCGGTTCCAGACCCCAATTGGACACTACTCTAACCCGGTGGATAACGTGCTGGCAGCGACCCACAACTTGGCAGCTATTCCGATCGAGGGGGACGGCCTGATTAAGACCGAGGCCAGGAACACCATTGCAATGCTCAAGACGGCTGTAGTACAGCAAGCCAACTACTCGCATAGCCAACATCGGCTTCATTCGACTCCTCATCAGAGCCGCACCAGGAGTCAGCGCCCTGAGTCGCCTGCGGTCTCCAGCAGCGCGCACCGTAGGAGAGCCACCCAGCCGCTGGCGGAGCAGCACCAGCCCAGGATACCGCAAGACATTGCAGAAGCTGCTCGGATTCTGTGAGCTTGGGAGGAAGCAAACGCGTGTGCAGGGCACAACCCGCCGACGCGAGTCAACCCGCCGCTGGATGTCAACCCACCGCCGAATGTTAACTCGCCTGTCATGACCCAGACAGATGGCCGACTTGGGGGTTCTTCTAGCCGCATGATCGGAACTCCCTGTTTGATACCAGCGCTGCGAGAGGCGCGCATACCCCCCCGATTTCAAAGGTCCTCGCAAGGTTCCTAACTATACGGCGAATCTGGAGCCCACCGAGTGGATCGAGAGTTATGAGATGGCAATGGACTTGTTGGGCACAAGTGAGTCAGTCTGTGCGCGTTACCTGCCTCTGATGCTGGAGGGCCCCGCTCGCACATGGATGAAAAACCTACCGGTGAATTCCATCAACACGTGGCAGGAGCTGAAGGAGCGCTTCATTAAAAACTTCCAAGGAACTTGTAAAAGGCCAACCACCATTGTTGATTTGGAACGATGTGTTCAACACGAGGATGAGTCGGCACACCATTGGGCTCGCCGGGTTGCAGAGGTTATACACAGTTCTGACAGCATCTCGGCGGCTCAGGCAGTGCTTGTTCTAGAACGGACATGCAAGTTTCAGCCACTAGTCCAGAAGCTAGGGCAGCTCAAGAGAAAGACCCAAGATATGGGTGATCTGATGGATGTCTTGACCCGGTACGCGGAGTCTGACAACACTAAAGACCCGCCGTGTAATGAGGAGAAACCCGGCAAGGACAAGAAAGCCAGCAGGGTAGTAGTAATGGGCAGAACAACAATGGTGGTAAACACAAGGGTTATGACGGTAGTTCCGATCTAGTGGCGAACAAAAACACAGAGAATAAAGGTCAGCGGCAGAATGACGGTTCAAGGAGGCAGTCTGGTAATCGCCCTCTCACTTACGAGGAAGCTCTCAAGGCTCCTTGTCCGAAGCACAGTTACAATGGTAAGCCGTCCAGTCACTCCTGGGAAAATTGCTATGTCATGCAAGAGTTTGCCAAGCGGGTCTTCCAAAATCATCATAATGGGGGCGGCAATGGCGGACAACCTGCCAACCAGGGACCCGGCTTCTCAGGGGCCGGCTTGTAGGGGGCCTTCGCAGCACCCGGCTTCCAAGGGAACAGTGGCCAAGTCGGCAGGTTTCAGGGGGCTGGCAATGCTGGAGGCGGCAATCAGCGAAACAACCAGGGAAATCAGCATCAAGCTGGTGCGGCAGGGTTTCAGAGCAACCTAAAATAGCTAAATAGCGGACAGTATCACGTTTTCACCAATAGCACCTGCAAACGGGATCAGAAGGTGCAGCGATGAGCCGCCCACGCGGTTGAGCCGGCAGCTCCTTACTACCTCAACTGGTCTGAACAGCCGGTTACCTGGAGCAGGGCAGATCATCCTGTCCTTGTCGATCACCCTAGCCACCTGGCTATGCTAGTTGCGCCACAAGTCGGCGGTTACACCCTGACTAAGGTGCTCATGGACGGAGGCAGCAACATCAACATTTTGTACTATGACACGTTTAGGCGGATGAATCTGTCCGATAAGCAGTTAACTACGTTCTCTACAGTCTTTCATGGCATTGTTCCTGGCAAGTCGGACTATCCCATGGGAAGAATTTCCCTTGAGGTGGCCTTTGGCTCAGAGGATAACTGGCGTTCTGAGTTCCTGTCCTTTGAGGTGGTTAAGCTTAAGAGCCCATACCACGCCTTATTTGGCTGGCCGGCTTATGTGCGGTTCATGGCACGGCCATGCTATGTTTACTTGAAGATGAAGATGCCAGGACAAAAGGGAACCATCATAGTGGAAGGCAACCGGAAGATTGCACTCGAGTGCGAGGAAGGAGATGCAGCATACGCCGAGACGGCTTGCGCTGCGGAGGAATTGCGGTACTATAAGGACAATGTTGACCCGTCGGACAGGACATCCCTGAAGAAGCCCACTACGGAGTCAGACCCCCTGCTCAAGTTTAAGTCAACCAAAGACACTAAGCAAGTTGGTTTCACCCCGGGCAATTCTTCTGAGTAGTTCACCATCGGGGCAAATATGGATCCCAAATAGGAAAGCGCGCTCATCGAGTTCATCCGTGAGAACCGGGACATCTTTGCATGGAAACCTTCTGACATGCTAGGTGTACCGAGAGAACTCGCTGAGCTCTCCCTTAATGTGGATCCCAAATTCAAGTCAGTTCGCCAGTATCTCCGTCGCTTTAATGAGGAAAGGCGGAAAGCTATTGGTGAAGAAGTGGCCCGACTCCTAGCTGCCGGGTTCATCATCGAAGTCTTCCATCCTGAATGGCTAGCTAACCCAGTGCTTGTTCTGAAGAAAAACGGGACTTGGCGGATGTGTGTTGATTACACAGGCCTGAATAAGCCTTGTCCTAGTGACCCCTTTGCCTTGCCCCGTATTGACCAGATCATCGATGCTACGGCTGGTTGTGAGAGTTTATGCTTCCTGGATGCTTACTCTAGCTATCATCAGATCAAAATGAAGCCGGAAGACCAGGAAAAGACGGCTTTCATCACACCTTGTGGAGCTTTCTGTTATACAACCATGCTGGTCTGAAGTGTGTGCAGGTGACTTACCAGCGTTGTGTCCAAAGCTGCTTTCACAAACAGATCGGGCGGAACGTTCATGCTTACGTTGATGACATTGTGGTTAAGTCCCGCAAGAAAGAAACCCTGTTGGAGGATCTCAAGGAAACATTTGAGAACCTCCGTGTCTACCAGATGAAGCTAAACCCGAAAAAGTGTGTTTTTGGTGTCCCTGCAGGAAAACTTTTGGGATTTCTTGTTTCCGAGCGTGGCATTGAAGCTAACCCGGAAAAGATCAAGGCAATCACGACCCTGGCTAAGCCGGCCAGATTGAATGATGTGCAGAAGCTGGCTGGGCGGGTTGCGGCGCTAAGCCGGTTCATAAGCCGGCTTGGAGAGAAGGCAATTCTGTTATACCAGTTGCTTAAGAAATCAGATGACTTCGTCTGGAGTGATGCTGGAGATCAGGCTTTTGAGGCCCTTAAGAAGCAGTTGTCTGAGCCGCCAGTCCTTGCCGCCCCTCGTGAGAAGGAACCAATGTTGCTATATATTGCCGCCAAGAACAAAGCGGTAAGCGTGGCAGTTGTGGTAGAGCGCAAGGAAGATGGCAAGGAATATCCAGTCCAGCACCCTGTGTATTATATCAGTGAGGTGTTAACCGAGTCCAAGCAGCGGTATCCACATTGGCAGAAATTGGTCTACGGAGTGTTTATGGCTAGCCGCAAGCTGAAGCATTACTTCAACGGATATCTGATCACTGTGGTCAGCTCAGCACCTCTTGCGGATATAATCCAGAACCGGGAGCCGACAGGCCGGGTTGCTAAATTGGCTATCGAGCTCGGTCCGCATCATGTCAAATACGTGCCCCGCACAGCAATCAAATCACCGCAGTGGGTTTAGCTATGATAGCGCCACCGGCTCATGGTTTGGCGGCTCCATCCGCTCATTTGCCTTTGAGTAGGGCGCCTGGTACCGGGTCAGATCGGCCTCTTCTGCAATTGCGGTGGCTGCAACCCGGGTTTCTTTGATGCAGCGTTGGAAGTCCTTCTTTGAGAATGGCGAGTCATCCACATTGAACTCTGGGTACCTGCCCACGATCTGAGCCGGGTCGAGCTCTGGCATATAGGCCTTGGCTTGTGCGGTGATTTGATTGCTGTGCATATAGACCTGGCAGAGTGATAACCCGGCCATAGAGCAGGCTTGGCGGGTCAACCTACTGCAGGGCCGAAGGAATCATTGCGGGCCGGCTTGACGTGGCATAAGCAGGAAGGGCCGGCTTAGGCAATGGGCCAGCTCACGAGAAGGTAATTGACATGAAGGCCGTCTTGGAGGGCAAGTTGGAAAGAGTAGGAGACAAGTCAAAGAACGACCCAGACTCTCATGTAATCTAGGGTTCCACCTGTGTATATAAAGGGGAGCACCTATACAAAAAAGACTAGGTTGCAATCTCATCGAAAGCTAGGTTAGCGAATCCGCATCCTTTGTAATCGAGAGCCACAACAATATAATCAAGCAGGACGTAGGCTTTTACCTCCATCGTGAGGGGCCGAACCTGGGTAACCCGGCGTCTTCTCGTTCCCGATCAACCCCGCTAAGCTTCCACACTTGTGCGATGGCCTCATCTGTAAGTGCTTTCACAAGGGCATCTGCCGTGTCAAAACCACGACAGTTGGCGCCCACCGTGGGGCTCACGCATGGTAGAGTTGAGTTCTTAGCTGGATCTCTCCCAGGGTTCGGGAGGTACGTGGTTGGCATGATGACCGAGAGCCGCCGCGGGAAATTCTACATCGACGATTCAAACTGGGCCCCGACGCCGACTCAATCGAGTACGGGTACCGGGTCCCCTTCGGCAAGATTCACACCTTCATCGGCGTGGTCGGCGAGCCGGCCGCTGGGTTGGAGAATATCACCGATGTCGAGTCGGCATGCCGCGCTGGTTAGCGCCAGGCGAGACCCGGCCCGTGTCAAGCCGGCCCAAACCACATCTTCGTGGGTTTCACCCAAGGGGTGGCCTTGTCGGAGAACTCCCTGTCTCAAGATGACGCGCTCGTCCAATCTGACTGCGAGTCCTCGACGGGGGAAACCGAGTCAATTCTTCCGCTGCATGATGGAGGGCTCGGGCACACGGATGACGTCTTTCCGGAGAGCCCTGATCCGCCTCGCTTCGCGGCGGTGTACATGGCGGGTAGGCAAGATCTAGTGCGTGACCCTGCCAATCCGACGGTGGGGCAGAACAACCTCCTGGCTGGCTCAGGAGGAGCCAGCGCCTCAGCCTCCGGCTCTCAAAGGACCGGGGTTCAAGTACTTGCGGACTTGATGACTACGCTGACAGCCCTGTTGACTAAGCCGGTCACTGCAGAGAACGCGGCGGCGCGCAACACGGAGATCACCAGGTGTCGCGAGCAGATGGCCAAGATCCAAGAGGACATCAATGCGGAGAAAGCCCGCATGATGCAGGAGCAGGCACAGATTGCCGCGGAGAGGCAGCGTCTGGATGAGGAGGCACATTGCCTGACCCACCGACAGGCCAAGTCGGAGCTTCTTCACAGGAGGTGTCATCAGAGCCGGCTTCCGGCTAATCTTGAGCCGACTCAGCTGTTCACCACACCACCGGCTCTGACAAACCCGGGGGCTGGAGTCATCCCCACGGGAGAGCCACCATTGCAGCAGCCTTGTCAGCAGCGAGAGCCGGCCCGACATCGCACGCCGGATCAGCAGCAGCAGCCGCCGTCTCACCGGTTCCAGACCCCAATTGGACACTATTCCGATCGAGGGGGATGGCCCGATTCAGACCGAGGCCAGGAACGCCATTGCAATGCTCAAGACAGCAGTGGTGCAGCAAGCCAACTACTCGCATAGCCAGCATCGGTTTCACTCAACCCCTCATCAGAGCCGCACCAGGAGTCAGTGCCCTGAGTCACCTGCGGTCTCCAGCAGCTCACACCACAGGAGAGCCGCCCAGCCGCTGGCGGAGCAGCAACAGCCCGGGATCCCGCAAGACGTTGTGGACGCGGCTCGGATTCTATGAGTGTTGGAGGTAGAAAACACGCGGGCAGGGCACAACCCACCGGCGCGCATCAACATGCCGGCGTGAGTCAACCCGCCGCCGAATGTCAACCCGCCGGAAGTGCAGCACTCACCCGACGTAACCCAGTCAGATGGCCGGCTCGGGGGCTCTTCGAGCCGCATGATCGGAACTCCCTGCTTGGTACCAGCGCTGCGAGAAGCGCGCATCCCCCCGAATTTCAAAGGGCCCCGCAATGTTCCTAACTATACAGCGAATCTAGAGCCCACCGAGTGGATCGAGAGCTATGAGTTAGCAATGGACTTGTTGGGCGCAAGTGAGTCAGTCTTTGCGCGTTACCTGCCTCTGATGTTGGAAGGCCCTGCACATACCTGGATGAAAATCTACCGGCGAATTCCATCAACACATGGCTGGAGCTGAAGGAGCGTTTCATCAAAAATTTCCAGGGAACCTGTAAAAGGCCAACCACAATTGTAGATCTTGAGCGTTGTGTCCAGCGCGAGGACGAGTCAGCGCATCACTGGGCTCGCCGGGTTGCGGAGGTCATACACAGCTCTGACAACATCTCGGCGGCTCAGGCAGTGCTTGTTCTGGAACGAACATGTATGTTTCAGCCCTTGGTCCAGAAGCTCGGGCGACTCAAGCGAAAGGTTCAGGACATGGGAGATCTCATGGATGTCTTAACCTGGTATGCGGAGTCAGATAACACCAAGGATCCGTTATCGGACGAAGAAAAATCTGATACGGGGAAGAAAGCCGGCAGCAAGGGTCAGCAGCAGAACAACAGTAATGGTCAGCAAGAATCTCAACAACGGGTCATATTACCTGATTGATATACGCGAGACAAATAAATCACGTACCTCCGAGGAGGAAACAAGCCGGCCCTGGAACATTGCCCAGCTCCGGCCATACTACACCTAAGTCATTGACTAGGTCATATCTTTGTACATACCTTTTACCCTGTATATACCTGTTTTCGATCAAATAAAATAACGACCAGCAGCTGTTTTTGCCTCAAAATTTGTGTGCTGGATCTTTATTTGTTGATCTTGGTTACTTGGGGGCTTACAACTCAATTGAGTTTAGCTTACAAAACCCTTTAACCTGGCGAGATGCCTCAAAGTTGGTTAAACCTGCCTGTTAGCAAGATGCTACTCCCTAAAAACGACCCGGCGTACGTCTGACGTGTCAATCACATTGGTGACCCTGAATTCATCAGAGTTAAAATGTCCGATTGGTTGTGTGAGGGCCGGCTTTCAGAGAGCGAGGACAAACCAACAGGCCAAAGTGCCAGCTTCATGAAGCATATTCCGGCTTGCGCTTTATAAGCCGGCCGGTTCAAGTTGTGTTTAGCAGCCGGCTTACGCTTTATGAGCCAGCCGTTGCAAGCATGTTCCGGCTTACATTCATGTTCTTTTTGTTGCACTCATCTCATCTCTGCATACATGTGTACATCCATGCATAGCATTTACTTAGTTCCATTTAATATTCTTGATTCATTGCAAACAGTAACAAAGATTACTCGTTCATATGATTTCATCAATAACCATTGCATATAATTGTTATTATTTCAGCCAGATCACTCTATTGCAAAAAACCGGCTCTCGCAGCCCAAAAGAGGATTTACAGAAGCAAGGCATCATAGTATTGGTACAGGCAATAATATGCTCAGTACACGATGGCACTGGCATCGGCACCAAGTGTTTCATACTACCCTATTACAAGCCACCAATCAGCTGCGGCCACGACAATTTTTTTTACAAGTTCTGCCTACAAAGAATAAGCCGGCGTTCTATATTGCTGGGTCAGAGCTGGCGCCAGCGCCCGATGTAGCACCATGTGCCGGCTCTTCATGGTTGTCGTCATCCTCCGCTTCTTGGCTTGAGTCACCGGTCGACCACTGAATTGAGCACAACGCTTCAAATAGGGCGTCGGATATCAGGGAGGAAGGGTCGACTTCAGGGGCAAAGGATGGCTTACGCGTACGGGTTAGGGCCACCGGCTCATGGTTTGGCGGATCTATCCGCTCATTTGCCTTTGAGTAGGGCACTTGGTACCGGGTCAGATCGGCCTCTTCTGCGATTGTGGTGGCTGCAACCCGGCTTTCTTTGACGCAGCGTTGGAAGTCCTTCTTTGAGAACGGTGAGTCATCGACATTTAACTCTGGGTACCCGCCCACAATCTGAGCCGGGTCGAGCTCTGGCACATAGGCCTTGGCTCGTGCAAGCGCCGTTAGGGCCCCAGTGCGGCAAGCTGCCTTTTTCCAGTCATTGAACCACCTGGGTATGATGGACAGTTCTTTCAAGGTATCGGCAATCAATTGCGGCGGCGCCTTGGTGTTCTTTGCGGCCATTATGCAACGACAGCCGCCTATATACAGTTGCTCTACAAGGGTGTAGACCGCCTTCAGTTTCACCACTGGTTGCTGTACAAGAGTTTGGTTCTTCCGGCCTGCACAAGTAGGTATTCACAATCAGCAAAGCCGGCTTAGCATATTTCAGACGGAACAGTTGACTTATAATAGTCGTCTTACTTACCAAAGATGGCTCGGCACATAGCGGTAATCTGACCCTTAAGAGTTGCCAGTTCCTGAGTTACCGGCTCAAGCTTGGCTTCGGCCTCTTCAGCACGTATGGCTTGGGCGGCTCTTGCGGCCTCTGTGTCTTGCAAAGTGGTCCTCACAATGACCAAGGATTTATTGGCTTCAGCCGCGGCCTCTTCGGCTTCCTTGCGCAATTTTTTCTCCTTCCTTGCTTCCTTTCGGAAGAAGGAAGCCTGGGTCTCCACTTGATCTAGCATTTCCTGCAGGGCAGACTGTTATACAAAATGTACATATGACCCGGGTCGCCCTAAAGGTCAACCCGGCACATGGGGGATACACGTTTTTGAGCTTAAAATAAACAACAAGGCAAGTTCCATGCAGCTGCAGGCACTCTACATGGCACTTGGGGGCTAATGCATCAATTGATCTATTTTGCTCAGTTCTTAAGACCCGCCCGTCATGAATGACAAGCCGGCCTTTGGGGTCGTCGGGTGAAGTTCTACTTACAAGTCAAATTTTGAAGTCCCGGGTCATCATTCTATAATGACCCGGCCCTTGGGGGCTACATATATATATGGTACAAAACAAAGGGCACAAATTACCTCATACTTCCGCTTCAAAGACGTTATCATGGCGATCTCTGTGTCCCGGCTTTCAGACAGCCGGGTCAGCACAGCCCGATGCAGGGTACTGGCATCTTGATCATCAAATGTAGAAAACTCAAGAGCCGTCTTCCCCTTGCCCTTTGGGGCAGGCTCAGGGCCGGAACTTTGGTAAGAGCGGTGGAGGATTCTGGTGCAGCAGTTTGCCGCTCACTCGTCACCACTATTTCTGCTTGAGCCAGCGCTTCTTCTTGAGCCGGCGCCTCGGGCTGCGGGGCGGGTTGGTCTTCAATTACATTTTCCCTCTCCTGAGCAGGAGGGGAGGCGTGAGCCGGGCTTGTTGTGTCCAGGGGCGGCGGGCTGTCCCGGAATACCGGCTCATCCTGGGTTACCAAGGTGGTCTCTTCTCGAGGATCTGTTGGAATGACCGGGTCAGATGACCCGGCAACCGCTTTCTTCTTGATGGCCTTGGCACTGTGCAAGGAGCAAAGAGTTAATTTGGTTAAAGGTTAGAAGGTAAAGAGTTGTGCAATAAAGGAATAATCAATATGCTTACCCCGGGTTGATGTTGAAAGCCGGCACCTGAGTGGCGCTTGATTCATCCGAGGAGGGGGACGTCTGGTATGCCGAGTCATTTAAATGTAAGGGTTCTTTGAAGCAACTAGCTAGAGGAAAGGAAGGAGTTGGACTGAGAAGCACCTCTGCTCGTGCTCTACGGGATGGCGGCTCATACGGAAGCCCGCCACTCAACTCGCCCTCGCTGCTCCGGGTCTTCCGTTTGGACGTTCCAGCTTGCTTTGTTTTCTTCAAAACAAATTTGGGATCCAAATGAGCGTCTTGATGTGAAAAGGGGACTCTACGGACAGCAACCCGGGGTTTCCTTCGGACTTTGCGGATTGCAGCCCGGGTTTTGTTTAGAATTGGTATTGGGGAATCAGAATCTGAGGAGATCAAAGTTACCTCTGGCTCGGCGTGGTGACTAACTTCAGCTTCCTCCAGAGATGAGTAAGCATCAGCAATCTGATTAAAAAGATGGCCAAGAGAATCAAGTTCTACCTCATTGTCTTCTTCATTATCTGACTCTTCTTCATCATCCTCTCGAAGAGCCGGGTCTTGGGCTTCAACCCGCCACCAATCGTCATTTTCCTGTATCATGGCGGGTCAATTAAGCTGGGTCTTGGACTTCAACGCAGTAAAGGCAAAGTAACAGAAGTGGTTTACCTTAGGAGCCGGGTTGTTGGCACTGAAGGGGGCCAGCCCTACAATCTTGATGTCATCCTTGGTCTCACCAAGAAGCTTCTTGGCGGTTTTCAGGACTTCCTTCTCTTTAAGGTGACCGGGCTGAATCGGAGCAGGTCATCATGGTGGCCGGTGTAGGTGTGCATAAGCCGGGATCTGGAGCTAACCGGCTACATTCGCCACTCGAGCCAAGTCCAGGTCAGGTCGGCGCCGGTGAGTCCATGTGCGATCAAGGCGCTCATCTTCGGGTAGAGTGGCTCGAAATTCTCTCTCTCCTCTTTGGAAGGAAGACCCGGGAAGGCTGCGGTGATGACAAGCCGGCCGGCCCGATAACCTGGCAATTTATTCTGGCCTTCGGGGGAAGTATCCTTGCAGTAAAACCACGTCCTGTGCCACCCTTTGGGATGGCTGGCCGGCTTGGCATTAGGGAAGATGATATTCTTTCGGCGTTGGATAGAAATTCCGCCGAGTTCCATGCTTGGGCCATCCTTGTGCTCTGTTTAGCGGTTCAAGTAAAAGAGCTCCCGGAATAAGCTAAGAGACGGCTCGAGCTGCAGATAAACTTCGCAAAATACTTGGAATTGACACAGATTGAAGACGGAGTTGGGGGCCAAATCTTGAGGCCTGATATCGAACAGATGCAATACATTCCTAAAAAACTTGGAGCCGGTGGACGAAACCCTCTTGAGACATGATCAGCGAATATGACGACTTCATTTTCGCCGGGTTGAGGGCAGATCTCTTCTTCGGGAGCTCGCCATGAGATTATCTCCTTGGCTGGTAGCAACCCGGAGTCTGTTAGGGCTTGCAGGCTCAGTTCGGACATACTGGACTTAGCCCAGTTGACAATCTTGGGCTTGGGAGGCATGGTCTCAGCTGCTCTGAAAAGGAAAAAAGTGTCACAAGCCGGCAATATGAGCTTTTTGATAAAGTACAAATGATATAAACAACCGGTGAGTAAGAAATTTTGGCCGGGTTAGACAAGAGGATGCAGGCAAATTGCCGGGTCAAGATTATTAGCACAGATGAGTCAGAACTACAGGTCACAAATTTTTACAAGTGTTGCAGAACAGCTTGGGCTACGAGTCCGTAAAACAGATTTATACAAAGTAAGAAGATTCTACGGATCTACAAAATGGATAAAAATGAAGAAATAAAAGGGTAAACGTGTTCTTCATATTGAGATGAACCGCAGTGGGTTTAGCTACGATAGCGCGATGGATGTACTAAATATGGAAAGTGCTGTGGGACGGCTGTGGAAACTAAAACCGCAAGGGACCAAGGGCATGCCAGGGTTATCTTCGTCTGGCACCCGTCAGACATGCCAGGGATCCCGCGTAGATTAGCCGAGCACAGCTTGAACATCATTAAGGGGTTCAAACCAGTCAAACAGACTCTGCGTCGGTTTTCCGAACACAAGCGTCAGGCCATGGGCGAGGAATTGGCAAAATTGCTCGAAGCTGGATTCATCCGGGACATCAAACATCCTGAGTGGTTGGCCAACCTGGTCATGGTGCCGAAGAAGGATAAGTCCTGGCGTCTGTGTGTCGATTTCAAGGATTTGAACAAGGCCTGCCCCAAGGATCCTTTCTCCTTGCCCCGCATAGACCAGATCATAGACGCCACCGCCGGGCATGACTCACTGTGTTTCCTCGACGCTTACTCCGGATACCATCAAAACAAAATGAAGGTGTCCGACCAGGCGGCCACAACATTCATCACTCCTTATGGACCATTCTGCTTCAACACAATGCCCTTCGGATTAAAGAACGCAGGGGCTACATACCAGCGCATGATTCAAACGTGTCTGGAAAAGCAAATCGGCAAGACAGTCGAAGCTTATGTGGACGATGTGGTTATCAAAACCAAACACGTCAGCCAGCTGGTGGACGATCTCCGGCAAACCTTTGACAGTCTTCGGACTTTCGACATACGGCTTTATCCGGAAAAGTGCGTCTTCGGAGTGTCGTCCGGTAAACTACTCGGCTTCATCGTCTCCCATAGAGGAATAGAGGCCAACCCAGCGAAAATCCGGGCACTGTCCGAGCTGGCTATCCCCACTGAGCTCAAACACGTCCAGAAACTTGCCGGCACTGTTGCAGCCCTAAGCCGCTTCATCTCACGCCTCCGCGAAAAGGCATTGCCGCTATATAAATTGCTCAAACGGACGAAGAACTTCGAATGGACCAGCGAAGCGGCGGCGGCACTCGAAGAAATAAAAACTCTACTAGCCAGCAACCCGATCTTGACAGCACCCAGTACGGGCGAGCCAATGCTGCTATATATCTCGGTGACAAATCAGGTAGTCAGTGCGGTTCTCGTCGTCGAATGAGAGGCAGAGGGTCACAAGCTCCAGGCGCAGAAACCTGTGTACTACGTATCCGAAGTGCTAACCCCGTGTAAAATGAGGTACCCGCATTACCAGAAGATCGCTTACGCAGTTTTTATGGCATCCCGAAAGCTCCGCCATTACTTCCAGGAGTGCTTGGTTACGGTGGCATCTGAAGTACCATTGAATGACATAATCAACAATCGAGATGCCACCGGCCGCATAGCCAAGTGGGCTATAGAACTCCTCCCCTTCGAAATCATATATCGACCCCGCCGAGCTATTAAATCTCAGGTTTTGGCTAATTTCGTTGCGAAATGGACGGAAGCCGAACTCCCTAGGGAGTACAGCGCATACTCACATTGGACGATGTACTTCGATGGCTCCAAAATGCTCGTAGGATTGTGGGCTAGAGTGGTCCTCACATCCCCCACCGGCGACAATATTCGGTACATACTCCAGATCATGTACACTGACTCCAACAATGCAGCCGAATACGAGGCTCTGTTACATGGACTTCGGATTCCGGTGTCAATGGGCATAAAGCGGCTCGAGGTACGGGGAGATTCTAATCTCGCCATCTCTCAAGTAAACGGCGAATTCGACGCAAAAGACCCAAAAATGATAGCATACCGCAATGCCGTCTTGAAAATCTCCGCCCATTTCGAAGGACTGGAGTTTCACCATATACCTAGAGACAGCAATCAAGCTGCCGATATTCTCGCTCGAATGGGCACCAAGCACAACCGTGTCCCTGAGAACACCTTTTTAGAACGACTCTTCAAGCCGTCCGTGGTGTGGCAGGAGGAGGCCCAGGGCTCGGCATCCAATACATCGGGAGAGCTCGTCCCTCTGCCTATCGAACCAGACGCAGAAATCATCGGGGGCTCGGCAATCGAAATGACATCTTTGGCTCATGTGGTCATGGCAGTAATCACGCCGTGGACCGAGCCCTTCCTCGCCTACCTCCTCCGCCAAGAACTACCGGCCGACCAGACTGAGGCAAGGCGTATCATCCGACGCTCCAAAGCCTATAAAGTCCACGAGGGAGAGCTGTATAAGAAAAGCACTACGGGCGTCCTCCAAAGATGTATATCGGAAGAGGAGGGAAGGCAGCTCCTGGCCGAGATTCACGCTGGCATGGGCGGTCACCACGCGGCAGCTCGGGCCTTGGTCAGCAAGGCTTTCCGAGCAGGGTTCTTCTGGCCCACTGCCCGAACAGACGCCCAAACATTGGTCCAACATTGCGTTGGATGCCAACTTTTTGCAAATCAGAGCCATATGCCTCGCACGGCCCTTCGGACGATACCGATCACTTGGCCTTTCGCTGTCTGGGGGCTGGACATGGTCGGCCCTCTTAAAGGGGGGACTAAGAAAAAGAAGTATCTACTCGTCATGGTAGACAAATTAACTAAATGGATTGAGGCAAAGCCGGTCACTTTAGCCAAGTCTAAGTCGGTCATTGACTTTATATCCGGTATCGTACACCGTTACGGCGTTCCCCATAGCATAATAACGGACAATGGATCCAATTTTACCGCCCAGGAAGTCAAAGATTGGTGCGCTAATTTAGGCATTAAGCTCGACTATGCCTTGGTGTATCACCCACAGTCTAATGGACAAGTCGAGAGAGCTAATGGACTAATCTTGAGCGGCATCAAGCCCCGTTTGGTCTGATCTTTAAAAGAATCCGACTGCCATTGGGTCGAGGAGCTCGACTCCGTACTGTGGGGCCTCCGCACCACCCCTAATCGATCCATGGGCTACACACCGTTCTTCATGGTGTATGGGGCAGAAGCCGTCCTCCCCTGCGACCTTATTCACGACGCCCCTCGGGTGCGTATGTATGAAGAGAGGGAGGCCGAGCTGGATCGACAAGATGACCTGGACGCCCTGGAGGGCGAGCGCGACATAGCTCGGGCTCGTTCTACTTTTTATCAGGAGCAGGCCAGACGTTATCCGAGCAGGGAAGTACGGGTGAAGGCCTACAACGTCGGCGATCTAGTCCTGCGCCTCCCGGAGAAGAAGAAGCATAAGCTGGCGCCCAAATGGGAGGGGCCCTTCATAATCGACCAAGTGCTCGCGGGCGGAGCGTACCGCCTCCGCGACCCAACGGGCGACCGCCTCGAACCAAACCCATGGAACGCAGCTCGGCTGCGACGCTTCTACGGCTAGCTCCGCGAACTTACTTTGTTCGGTTTATCCTTTTAGGATTTCTATTTTTTCTAGTCAATAATTTCTCCCGGGTTGTGTTCGAAAATGCTGAATTACGTTAAGTTCTTCTTCAGCAAACATCTTTGAATGTACCACACTCTGTTACCTGGGGGCTTCTTTTACGGAGCCCGTCATGTTTTATTTATGCAATCATCCGTTTTTCGAGTTTGCAAACCTTCCCGCATCGTTTTGAAGCCACTATATGCATCAATTTGACTCAAGATTTTGCCAAGCTGGGTTGCCTCGCTCCTGTGTTTACCCCCTATGTTCCCGATCGTTCAGCTAGGGAGTAAAGGGAGCACCTCTGTGATTGTTATGTCCGGATTTCCCGGGTACATACCTCAGACGGGTGAAGCCAAAAGCTAGCGTTCTTAAGAACATAATTAGTCGGCCACGAGGGAAGTGAAAATAATTGGTAACTATCACCAAGTTTCCTGGGTATTTTCCCGAAGTAACCATCCCGGCTTACCTTGGTGTCGGTGTAAAAACCGGCGGATCTCGGGGTAGGGGGTCCCGAGCTGTGGATCTTGGATCGATGGTAACAGAGACAATGGAGACGATGTTTACCCAGGTTCGGGCCCTCTTGATGGAGGTAAAACCCTATGTCCTGCTCTTGTTTATATTGATGGAGATGTATCGAGTACAAGTTTGATCTACCTCGAGATCGTAAGTTGTGGTCTAAACCCTAGGGGTGATGATGAATATCCTAATTTTCTATCGACTAGCCTAGCCTCGGCTTATATAATGGACCAGAGGCCTAGGATCACAAGAGTCCTAGTCAGCTACACCGGTGGAGAGGAGTCCTTGTCTTGATCACCAAGTCTTGTGGAATCTTCCTCGTATATGTCATGGGCTGCCCGAAGTGGCCCATTAGTGAATCGCCATAGGGGTCCTCGGCCCGACCCACTGGTCGGGAGACGACGTGGTGAGTACCCCCTAGTCCAGGACACCGTCAGTAGCCCCCTAAACCGGTCTTCAAGTTGGGGACGCTCCTCGGTTCTTCCGAGCTGTTCTTCGTCTTCGGCCGTCAGTCTTGAAAGCTGGTTCAACAAATCATCCCATCTTCGATCTTGAGGATCGCCGAGCTGAATCCGAAGAGTTCATACGTCGGGCATCCGAGGAGCCCTTTAAGTTTTCGGCCTTTATCAATGCCTTACTATTTTTACGCCGCACCTCGGGTTCAAAGTTTTTCCCCACGCAGCGGTGTCCTCTTGCAACTGAGCTCGAACGCCGGACTGCATCTGAGGTTTCTTTTTGTAGCCGAGCTCTAATGCCGATCGGCATCCGAGGTGTCATAGATTACCTCGGTCTTGAAAAAGTTGAAGGAGTTCAGCCGAGCTTAATGCCAAAAAAGTTCTCGATGGAGCCAGCCACTCGCAGCCGAGCTTTATGCCGAACTGCTTCCGAGGTGTTGCACCACCTCAGTCTTGGGCTGATTTTTTGCGGATATATTTTCGATTGGTGCAATTTATTCTTTGTCGAGATGTATAGCCAGTAGACCTCAAGGTGTGTGTCGGCCCAAAATCCGAGATGCACCTGAAGGAAAACATAAAACCACTGATCCCAGTAGCCCCTGAGACTCAGGTCGATTCACTAAATCGGTCCTGAGGATCAACTCCTAGCTCGGCAGCATACGTAGGAACAGAAACATGGTGTGCATAGTCCTCGAGACTCAGGTTGGGTGCGGCCGACCAACCCGAGGATCGTAATCTCCTCAGAAACTGTTTTGCACTTTGAATTTACTGCATTGAATCATCAATGCAGTAGCCCCCGAGCCACTGGTCGGGTGGCAACACCAGATTAGGGGATCGATGTAACCCGTTAATGGCTTTTAAGTGAGAAGCGCGAAGCCTAGTAGCCCCCGAGCCCTAATTTGGGCACGGGTGGCCGACTTAAGGATAGATATCAAGAGTAAATTGACTTTAATAACAATTTATGTGTAATGATTCTATGTATCCAAGTACTTTACATCATTACAAATGCCTCTGTTCTACAAACTTTGTTAACCAGCCTTCGGCTTCTCCCTCCTCGACCATTGGCCGAGGAGTGTTTCCTACTCCTGGTCCGCCGAGGCGAACCAGACTCTTCGGATAACAAGGCAATCTGGCTATTTGGTTCTACAAACAAAGTGGAACAGAGCTTATGTTATATTATGTTTAAGCGTAAGAAACATCTTCCAAGAAAAATAGTTCCTTTATAAGTTCCTTTTCTCGGGCTATCATGTTGACCATGATCGTGAAACCTCAACTCCGATCAATGTGGGAGAAAAATACTGAGGATTTAGTTTGGGGAAACTTCCTGAACTCTGTGGTCTTTAATGAACCTAAATTTTGACTTCCGTCGTTGCCGACCCATTGTATTCTTAAGATGCCTAGATTTCGGCTTCACCCAGTCTGAGGTACTAACTCGGATGACCCGATAGTAAAAATCATAGAGGTGCTCCCTTTACCCCCTAGCCGAACAATCGGGAACGTAGGGGGTAAACACAGGAGCAAGGCAACCCAGCTTGGCCAAAATCTTAAGTCAAATTGATGCATATTTATGGCTTTATAACGATGATTACAGAAGGCAGCACTCGTATATTGAATACAAACGCTTTTATGCTATGTTGGGCTCTCCAGGAGTCTTGATGTAACCGCGCCGAGGTGTAGGTCGGCAGAAAAGATGCCGAGCTGCGGGTCAAAAAAGATCTCCCGAGTTGAATTATTACGCAGGGCACCTCGGTCATGAGGATGTCCCGCCTCCTGAAAGAAAAACATACAAATACCTTAAAAGTGCCATAAGCTCGAAAAGCCAAAAAAATTATATAAAAACTTGACGTCCGAACTAAATCAAGTTTTTTGGTGCCAATCCGAAAAGTGGTCTTAAAATTAGTTTGTCCTTCCGTCGTGCTTTAACATGACACATCCGATCTCAAGACTTCAAGCGGGTCAGCCTTCGGCTTCAACCTCCTGTTCCCCAAGGCGGAGTGCTTCTCAGGCCAGTTTAGCAAACGAAACTCGAGCGGCTTTAGAGAGAAACCAGGTGAGGGTGTCCCGGACTAGGGGGTAAAGGGAGCACCTCTAGGGGGTAAAGGAAATCTCTGAAGTCTTGGCATCTCCTCCAAGGAATAGATGGCGTAACCGGCATGTTTATCCCTGATGGTAACCGACCATATGTAACGCTAGGACCCCCAGGTGTCTATATAAACCAGGAAGTTTAGTCCGTAGGAAAAGAAGACTCATAATCTAGGGTTTAGCCCATCTGATCTCGAGGTAGATCAACTCTGTAACCTTCATACAATCACATCAATACAATCAAGCAGGACGTTGGGTTTTACCTCCTCGAGAGGGTCCGAACCTGGGTAAAATCGCTGTCTCTACGCTCCCTGTTACCATCGACTCCTTGACTCATAGTTCGGATCCCCTACCCGAGATCTGTCGGTTTTGGTACCGACATTGGTGCTTTCATTGAGAGTTCCGCCGTGGGTCACCAAGGATCGATGGCTCGCCGTCCCCGGACAGTTCTTCAGCAATGGAATCTGCAGAGGGGATATCATCGTCCTCGGATAGCTCTTCTCTTCAGCGACGGAGTTCGTAGCGGGGGCATCTTCGTCCCCGGCCAGCTCTTCGCGTTCGGCAGCATCGTGTTATACGCCGATCCGACCGGTCACCTCGACCAGGTCGGCAACCTCGCCCCCGAGTAGGAAATCAGGTTCGGCGGCCTTGAGTACGTCGCCGATACTCGAGGCGATCTGATCTTCACTGGGTTCTCGGCCTTACCCGAGGAACCCACCAACCCCGAGGCCTTGACTTCGGATCCCTTCCCCGCCCCAGTCCTCGGGGCGGGCCTCGGATCGGACGTAACCTTGAGTTTGGCTCCGACCCCGGTGCCGGAGAACCAGGGGTCACCCTTGGCCGAGCACACTCCCGGTCGCGACGCGCCGGAGCTCAACTCCGTGGACCGTCCGAACATAGATCCGGTGGATCCCTCGATTTTTAGCGAGATGCTGGACCGAATCCAGATGATAAATATCGCGGACGGCCCATCCTCGGACCAGGAGCAGGTCGGACAGGATGCCGGCCGCAGGGAATTTTACATCCCACCCACCACCCACTTGGTAGCCACTGTCGAAGATTTAACCGACATGCTAGACTACGCCTCCGAGGAGGCTGACGACATGGACGAGGACATTGACGTCCCGCCCACCACGGATACCTTCCTTGCCACTACAAATACCGGAAAGTGGACCGCCACCTCCACCTATGATGTCTACATGGTTGACACCCCCGTGGAGGACGGTGACACAACCAAGAAAGGCGGCGACGACACCACCGAAGACCCGCCCAGACGCCGACGACGGCGAGCCAGAGGGCGGGGGAAGGGCAAGGAAAATCACACAGACACAAACGACACCGGAGATAACGAGACTCCGGCTAATTTGGGGGAGCTCGGCGATAACACGCCCGAGCAACGACCTGATGCCCCTGAAGGGCATGAGGACCAGGGTGACCCCGAGGACCTCGATGATTCCGAGGACAGTAATTACCTCCCCCCATCCGAAGAGGAAGATAGCCTCGGACCCGAGGACTTTATCGTCCCAGAGGATCCCCTGGCACAAGAAAATTTCAAGCGGCAACTCATTGCCACTGGCCAAAGCTTAAAGATGAAACAACAACAGCTCAGGGCCGAGCAGGATACACTCAACGACAGATGGACGATGGTCCTAGCCGCCGAAGAAGGCCTCGACGATACGTCAGGGCCAATATAAGAGTTACCCACGGCGGCGCCTCCTTCCAGAATTCGAGGATGAGGCCTTCGAGCCCGTACCTCCCAGACGAACTTACGCAGACCAGCCCGACCGGCCCCCTCGAGGTTGAGATAGGCCGGCTGTGGAAACCGAGCTCCCACCCGCGCCCCCTCGAGGACGAGATAGAGCGGCGGGAGAAGCCGAATACCCGCCCGCGCCCCCTCGAGGACGAAATAGAGCGGCCGCAGAAGCCGAACTCCCACCCGTGCCCCCTCGAGGGCAGGATAGGACGGCCAGGGAAGCCGAATACCCACTCGTGCCCTCTCGCCGAGCAGGCAAAGACCCGGTTCAACCGGATGACAAATACGATCTGCGCCATGACCTGAACGCACGAGCGATTCAGTCGAGATCCATCTATGGATCCACAGGATATGCACCCGCTGGACGGGACGGATACCAGGCCTGGCGCGATAGAAACGACAGGGCTCGGGATCAGCACCGTGCCCGGATGACAACTGATCTTCGGCGCGATGTGGCCCGGGCCAGGGGCGCCGCACACCCAATGTGTTTCACTGACGAGGTGATGCAGCATCAGTTCCCCGAGGGGTTCAAACCCGTTAATATAGAATCCTATGATGGGACAACTGACCCAGCTGTGTGGATTGAGGATTTTCTTCTCCACATTCATATGGCTCGAGGAGATGACCTCCATGCTATCAAGTACTTACCGTTGAAACTCAAGGGACCAGCACGGCATTGGCTGAACAGCCTCCCCGAAAACTCCATCAGGAGCTGGGAAGAGCTCGAGGATGCATTCCGAGCTAACTTTCAAGGCACCTATGTTCGGCCACCGGATGCCGATGACCTGAGCCACGTTATTCAGCTACCCGGCGAGTCAGCCCGGCAATTCTGGAACCGGTTTTTGACCAAAAAGAACCAAATCGTCGACTGTCCGGACGCTGAAGCTATTGCGGCATTCAAACACAACATTCGGGACGAGTGGCTCGCCCGACAGCTCGGCCAGGATAAGCCGAGAACAATGTCAGCCCTTACTTCTCTAATGACCCGCTTTTGCGCGGGTGAGGATAGCTGGTTAGCTCGTCGAAGCAACCACCCCGAAGACCCCGGTACTTCAGAGACCCGGGACGGGAATGGAAAACCCCAGCGCAATAGGAACAATAAGCGCCGACACTCCAACAACGGCATTGAAGGCGATGACACAGCAGTAAATGCCGGATTCAGCGGCCCGAAATCGGGACAGCGGAAGAAGCCCTCTAAAGGGAACTGAGATGGCCCGTCTGCGCTGGACAGAATATTGGATAGGCCCTGCCAGATTGACGGCACCCCCGACAAGCCAGCTAACCACACCAACCATCACTGTTGGGTAATTAAGCAGGCCGGCAAAGCCACAGCCGAAGAACAGGGTAAGGGCCCCCGCAGTGAGGACGACGACGAACCTCGCGGGCCGAACAATGGAGGCCAAAAACAGTTCCCTCCGGAGGTCAAAACCGTGAACATGATCTACGTCACGCATATAGCAAAGAAGGAGCGGAAACGCGCGCTTCGGGATGTCTACGCCTTAGAGCCGGTAGCCCCTAAATTCAACCCCTGGTCGGCTTGCCCGATCACTTTCGACCGTCGAGATCATCCGACCAGTATCCGCCATGGAGGAACGGCGGCTCTGGTACTCGACCCCATCGTGGACGGGTTTCACCTCACTAGGGTCCTGATGGATGGAGGTAGCAGTCTTAACCTGCTTTACGCAGATATAGTGAGGAAGATGGGGATCGACCCGTCAAGGATCAAACCCGGCAACACCACCTTTAAAGGTGTAATCCCTGGCGTCGAGGCACGCTGCTCGGGATCCGTGACTTTGGAAGTAGTCTTCGACTCGCCCGACAACTTCCGCGCCGAGGACTTGATCTTCGATATTGTTCCTTTCCGCAATGGTTATCACGCACTCCTCGGACGGACCGCCTTCGCTCGCTTTAACGCCGTCCCGCACTATGCGTACCTGAAGCTCAAGATGCCAGGACCAAGGGGCGTCATTACCATTAACGGTAATACCGAGCGCTCACTCCGAACAGAGGAACACACCACGGCTCTCGCTGCCGAAGTCCAAGCTGCCGAAGAGGCGTCGCAATCCCAGTCCCCTGTCAAGACACTGGACACACGCAAGCGCTCCCGAGCTGCAGCCTCGGTCCCGGCGCGCTCCCATGCTCCCCCCAAATAGGGATACGAGCCCCATAGCACGGCCCACCTAGTCGCGAAATACGTACCTCGAGTGCACAATTTCATGCTCAAAATTCCATAGGCAGTTGTGGGGACACATCAAACAAAGGTCAAGAGCTCGGTTCGATCCGATGACTGGTGTTACACCTACAATCATTGGAGGTTAGTCCGTGTTATACGAAGGGTTCTCTGTTACAGAAACCAGTGATGATGGTCCACCGCGGCTCGTCCGAATATCACAAACACCGGGGGCTCGTTACCAGCCCCCACCATTAAGCTCCTCTGGCTAAGTGAAAGCACTAAAACCGCATAGTATGATTGCCTGGTTTTTTGTACATACAACCGCCTCCGGGCACCGAGACGTCGGCTAAGGGTTTACGTATTACGAGAAAACACCCCATGCAATATTTGCAAGGGGGCTGAAGCAGACGACTGGTAACTTTCAGATTAACAAACGGCCGCATAGGAGTCAAAATTAAACACAATTATGCATCTTTGTTCATAGCCGAACAATTCGCATTCAAGTCTTAACTCCTTGGTTACAAGGAAACTACATCTACTCATAAATTACATCTTTTGGGCATTGGACATCTATTGCCCGAGCACCGTCCATCACGGCGGGAAAGTACTGCTCGGGACGCCTATGCTCTTTCCCTGGTGGCGGAGGTCCGGTGGCTATCTCGGCGGGTTTTAGCTTCGGCCAATGTACCATTGTCTTGTCGAAGGCCATCCGAGCACCCTCGATACATGTGGAGCGCTTCCAGGCATCGACCTGAGCAGGAGCGCCGAACAGCCTCTGCACCAGACCGAAGTAGCTGCTTGGCAGCGGCTCCGACAGCCATAGTTTGACGCAGAGGTCCTTCATCACCGGCTCCGCCATCCGATGCAGCTCCATTAGCTGTTTCATCTGGTTGTTAATGAGGGGAGGGTGTTCGGGCGCTTGAAATTGCGCCCAGAAAATCCTCTGCTCGGCCCAACCCTCCTGGCCGGCGAAGAACCTCGCCGCATCCACCGCACTCTTCGGGAGGTCCGCAAAGGTTCCTGCGGAACGCCATACCCACATGAGCAACGCGAACCTGTTACCTTCAAAGTCACATTGTAACAAGTACGGCTTACCATCTGCGATCAGCCTGACTTGGCGGAGCTCTTCTTGATAGCCGTGCGCCTCTGTCCGCGCTTCCTTAGCCACCGCTGCCAACGAGGTCAGCTCGGCGGCCTGCTCCTTATTCTTCTGCTTGAGGGCCTCACACCTTGTGACGGCATCCCCGAGCTCCTGCTGCACTTCCAGCACCCTGGCCTCGTGCTTTTCACTTACGGTTCTCAGCGACGCCAGCTCGGCAGCCGCCTGTTCGGCTGCCGACTTCTGCGTCGCCGCGTCCGCCTGAGCAGTCCTCAGTGCGGCCTTGAGGCTTTCGACCTCCGCGGCGGCTGCTGCAGTACAATCGGTTATCTCCGTTAGGATACTTCGAACACTGCTTACAAACCTACGGCTGTATTCACTATCACAGCTCGGCCTTACCTTGCGCCTCGTCGAACCTCTTGTTCACCAGGCTCAGATCGACCTTGGAGCTCTTTAGCTTCCGATTCAGCTCGGCCAACTCTTCGGCGTTGGCGGCTGCGGCCGAGGATGATGCCTGAGCATTATTCTACACATATTAGTATCCGAGATGTCGATTATTTATCCTCCGACCGGCTTTGCTCAACCAGTCAGAGTCTCGGTGGCTACTATGTATGAGGCAATACATTTGCACAAATGAATTTTTCTAAGGAAACAACATTACTTTGCTCACCTTGAAGCCGGTAAGAAGGCCACTAAAGGCCTCCTTCAGTCCGTTGTCCACGTACCGAATACTTTGCAACACCGTGCCCATAAGGGCACAGTGCTCTTTGGCGATGGAGGAGCTGGTTATAGCGTCCTCCATCGTGTCCGGCCACCCGGTCGACGCCTGCTCTAGGGCTGGCGGTGGTGGCGGTGGCACTTCGGCTCCTTCCCTCTCGACGTCATGGGCGCCGGACTCGGGACGCCTTGACGTCTCAGGAGTCGTCCTCGGACAGAGCTCGGCTTGTCTGGGCTCCTCCTCCTTTTCGTTCACCAGAGGGCCCTCCCCTCCTGGTCTTCGGTGACCGAGGCATTCACCTCGGCCATGATAACATCGCCTCCTCCCCCTGTATGTGGTGCGGGAGGAGTCCTTCTCGACAGGACCTCCTCGGCATCCATGACGATTGGGGAAGGCGAGGCGCGGGATCCAGAGCCGCTCTCCGCTAGCGCCGCCGGTGGAGAATCCCCCTCTGAAGCTCGGTCGCCGGGGAGATCGCGCAGCAGACTGCAAAGTTGCAAACGGAAACTTGATTAGTATCAAACCCAGTTCGGCTAAAGACGGTCAGGCGGTCGCTAGAGCGCATACCTTTGAGCCTGCGGCTTGGCCCTGGGAATTTTCTGAGGAACCTCTTCGGAGGCCTCAGAGTCCTCGGCAGAAGCCGAGCTATCGCCAGACAAGGCTACCTTGGCCTTGCACGGTCTTTTGGGAGCGGGTCGAGGAGGCTCCTCCTCGGCATCCTCGGACGCCGCCCTCTTCCCTTTTCGGGAGGAATCGTCCTCCTCCCCGTCCTCTCCTTGCTCCTTCTCCTCTTGCGCGGAGGGAGCATTGGTGTCCCCGGATCTAGCACCCGGGGGTATTCGGGAGCGGAGGCCCTCTCTGGCCTCCCCCTATTGCTTCTTCTTCTCCTTCCTTTCCGGCACCTCGTACGGCTCCACGGCCAACATGGCCGTCAGGAGGGGCGTCCTGGGTCCTTCTGGCAGCGGCGCCGGACTGTCGATCCGCTGGGCCTTCTTCAGCCATTTCTGTGGATGAGAAGTCAAGAAGATGAGTACCTTATTAAAGGGAAATAGTTTGGATACAAGAACAAACTTAGTCATACCTCCCGTGGGGGGTTTGCGGTGTCAAGTCCGATGTCCTCTCCCTCGGCCAGCCAGTCCTTCTGCGGCTTGAACAACGCTCTCCATAGCTGGGCGTGGGTGGTGCGGAAGAAGTTGCGCACGGTGGCCGGGTCTTCGGGCTTGTAGGCCCACATGGGGGAGCCCCTGTCCTGGCATGGGAGTATTCGACGGCCGAGCATGATCTGGACCACGTTGGGCAGCTCGACGCCTTTCCCTATCATCTTGGCAATTCGTTGCTGTAGCTGCTCCACCTCCTTGTTTACCCCCCAGTCGAGGCCTTTCTTGGTCCATGAGACCAGCCTCGTAGGGGATCCGGATCGGAAGGCCGAAATCTCCCCCCAACCCGCGCACCTCGGCTCGGTTATGTAGAACCATTCCCTCTGCCAAACCTTGACGGTCTCGATGAAGGTGCCCTCTGGCCATTCCACTCGGGGGAGTTTGCTGAAGTGTGGCCAGAGGGCACCTTCATAGAGACCGTCAAGGTTTGGCAGAGGGAATGGTTCTACATCACCGAGCCAAGGAGCGCGGGTTGGGGGGAGATTTCGGCCTTCCGATCCAGACCCCCTACGAGGCTGGTCTCATGGACCAAGAAAGGCCTCGACTGGGGGGTAAACAAGGAGGTGGAGCAGCTACAGCAACGAATTGCCAAGATGATAGGGAAAGGCGTCGAGCTGCCCAACGTGGTCCAGATCATGCTTGGGCGTCGAATACTCCCATGCCAGGACAGGGGCTCCCCCATGTGGGCCTACAAGCCCGAAGACCCGGCCACCGTGCGCAACTTCTTCCGCACCACCCACGCCCAGCTATGGAGAGCGCTGTTCAAGCCACAGAAGGACTGGCTGGCCGAGGGAGAGGACATCAGACTTGACGCCGCAAACCCCCCACGGGAGGTATGACTAAGTTTGTTCTTGTATCCGAACTATTTCCCTTTAATAAGGTACTCAGCTTCTTGACTTCTCATCCACAGAAATGGCTGAAGAAGGCCCAGCGGATCGACAGTCCGGCGCCGCTGCCAGAAGGACCCAGGACGCCCCTCCTAACGGCCATGTTGGCCGTGGAGCCGTACGAGGTGCCGGAAAGGAAGGAGAAGAAGAAGCAACAGGGGGAGGCCAGAGAGGGCCTCCGCTCCCGAAGACCCCCGGGTGCTAGATCCGGGGACACCAATGCTCCCTCCACGCAAGAGGAGGAGAAGGAGCAAGGGGAGGACTGGGAGGAGGACGATTCCTCCCGAACAGGGAAGAGGGCGGCGTCCGAGGATGCCGAGGAGGAGCCTCCTCGACCCGCTCCCAAAAGACCGTGCAAGGCCAAGGTAGCCTTGTCCGGCGATAGCTCGGCTTCTGCCGAGGACTCTGAGGCCTCCGAAGAGGTTCCTCAGAAAATTCCCAGGGCCAAGCCGCAGGCTCAAAGGTATGCGCTCTTGCGACCGCCTGACCGTCTTTAGTCGAACTGGGTTTGATACTAATCAAGTTTCCATTTGCAACTTTGCAGTCCGCTGCGCGATATCCCCGCCGACCGAGCTTCAGAGGGGGATTCTCCACCGGCGGCGCTAGCGGAGAGCAGCTCTGGATCCCGCGCCTCGCCTTCCCCAATCGTCAAGGATGCCGAGGAGGTCCTGTCGAGGAGGACTCCTCCCGCGCCACATACAGGGGGAGGAGGTGACGTTATCATGGCCGAGGTGAATGCCTCGTTCACCGAAGACCAGGAGGGGAGGGCCCCTCTGGTGAACGAAAAGGAGGAGGAGCCCGGACAAGCCGAGCTCTGTCTAAGGACGACTCCGGAGACGTCAAGGCGTCCCGAGTCCGGCGCCCATGACGTCGAGAGGGAAGGAGCCGACGCGCCACCGCCACCACCGCGAGCCCCAGAGCAGGTGTCGACCGGGTGGCCGGACACGATGGAGGACGCTATAACCAGCTCCTCCATCGCCGAAGAGCACCATGCCCTTATGGGCGCGGTGTTGCAAAGTATTCGGTCCGTGGACAACGGACTGAAGGAGGCCTTTAGTGGCCTTCTTACCGGCTTCAAGGTGAGCAAAGTAATGCTTTTTCCTTAGAAAAATTCATTTGTGCAAATGTATAGCCTCATACATAGTAGCCCCCGAGACTCTGACCGGTTGAGCAAAGCCGGTCGGAGGATCAATAATCGACATCTCGGATACTAACATGTGTAGAATAATGCTCAGGCATCATCCTCGGCCGCAGTCGCCAACGCCGAAGAGTTGGCTGAGCTGAATCGGAAGCTAAAGAGCTCCGAGGTCGATCTGAGCCTGGTGAACAAGAGGTTCGACGAGGCGCAAGGTAAGGCCGAGCTGTGATAGTGAATACAGCTGTAGGTTTGTAAGCAGTGTTCGAAGTATCCTAACGGAGATAACCGATTGTACTGCAGCAGCCGCCGCAGAGGTCGAAAGCCTCAAGGCCTCACTGAGGACCGCTCAGGCGGACGCGGCGATGCAAAAGTCGGCAGCCGAACAGGCGGCTGCCGAGCTGGCGTCGCTGAGAACCGTAAGTGAAAAGCACGAGGCCAGGGTGCTGCAAGTGCAGCAGGAGCTCGGGGATGCCGTCACAAGGTGTGAGGCCCTCGAGCAGAAGAATAAGGAGCAGGCCGCCGAGCTGACCTCGTTGGCAGTGGTGGCTAAGGAAGCGCGGACAGAGGCGCGCGGCTATCAAGAAGAGCTCCGCCAAGTCAGGCTGATCGCGGATGGTAAGCCGTACTTGTTACAATGTGTCTTTGGAGGTAACAGGTTCGCGTTGCTCACGCGGGTATGGCGTTTCGCAGGCGCCTTTGCGGACCTCCCGAAGAGTGCGGCGGATGCGGCGAGGTTCTTCGCCGGCCAAGAGGGTTGGGCCGAGCAGAGGCTTTTCTTGGCGCAATTTCAAGCGCCCGGACACCCTCCCCTCCTTAACAACCAGATAAAACAGCTAATGGAGCTGCATCGGATGGCGGAGCCGGTGATGAAGGACCTCTGCGTCAAACTATGGCCGTCGGAGCCGCTGCCGAGCAGCTACTTCGGTCTGGTGCAGAGGCTGTTCGGTGCTCCTGCTCAGGTCGATGCCTGGAAGCGGTCCACATGTATCGAGGGTGCTCGGATGGCCTTCGGCAAGACAATGGTACATTGGCCGAAGCTAAAACCCGCCGAGATAGCCACCGGACCTCCGCCGCCAGGGAAAGAGCATAGGCGTCCCGAGCAGTACTTTCCCGCCGTGATGGACGGTGCTCGGGCAGTAGATGCCCAATGCCCAAAAGATGTAATTTATGAGTAGATGTAGTTTCCTTGTAACCAAGGAGTTAAGACTTGAATGCGAATTGTTCGGCTATGAACAAAGATGCATAATTGTGTTTAATTTTGACTCCTGTGCGGCCGTTTGTTAATCTAAAAGTTACCAGTCGTCCGCTTCAGCCCCCTTGCAAATATTGCATGGGGTGTTTTCTCGTAATACGTAAACTCTTAGCCAACGTCTCGGTGCCCGGAGGCGGTTGTATGTACAAAAAACCAGGCAATCAGACTATGCGGTTTTAGTGCTTTCACTTAGCCAGAGGAGCTTAATGGTGGGGGCTGGTAACGAGCCCCCGGTGTTTGTGATATTCGAACGAGCCGCGGTGGATACCATCATCACATGGTTTCTGTAAAAGAGAACCCTTCGTATAACACGGACTAACCTCCAACGATTGTAGGTGTAACACCAGTCATCAGATCGCCGACCAGTTCTCGCTTATTGGGACAGTCAGTTTTCGGCTTTCTCCACTGAGGTACTTAACCCGGTGAGCTAGAAGTACAATCGCAGTGGTTCTCCCTTTATCCTCTTAGCCGAACAGTGTGGAACATAAGAGGGTAAACACAGGAGCCGGGCAACCCAACTATTGACCAAAGACACAATTCGGAACCAATTCATATAATGCAATATCCGTGACGCCGAGCACATGAAAGAAAGAGGAGTGCCGGTATAAAGTTTTAAGGCAAGATCTATGGTCGAGCCCCCGGTCGAATAGCTGGTTTAAAATAAATGTATCGTGATAGTTTACTTCGGCTGAAAAAGGCGGAAAGGAATATGCAACGTGAAATGACTGCACGAGTATATCGTAGAAAGTGGTCTTTATTCCCTTTGAATGTGACGTCCAACCGTACAATCCGGATTGCCGAAGTAACTTTAATAGATACTTTTAAAGAAATGTATATATTGAGAGTAAAGGTTTACACAGGGCCTTCATGAGTGGTTTGACGTCCCTACTACGCCCTGCTGCACGTCTGCGCCTTTCCTCTTCAAGAAACTTTCGGGGAAGCGAAGCTGTCCGCCGTGTATGCGGCGGAAGTAGTAATCTTTGGCGGGCGAGCCCTTGAAAAAGGGTTTGGAGAAATCGCCGTGGTATATCGGCTGGACGCTGAGCAGGCCCTAGATGGTGCCCATTGGTGATGTCGATTTGAAGACATCTGTTGGCCGTTGGTCGGTCGAACCGAGCTCTTGACCTTTGTTTGATGTGTCCCCACAACTGCCCATGGAATTTTGAGCGTGAAATTGTGCACTCGAGGTACGTATTTTGCGACTAGGTAGGCCGTGCTGTGGGGCGCGTATCCCTATTTGGGGGGAGCATGGGAGCGCGCTGGACCGAGGCTGCAGCTTGGGAGCGCTTGCGTGTGTCCAGTGTCTTGACAGGGGACTGGGATTGCGACGCCTCTTCGGCAGCTTGGACTTCGGCGGCGAGAGCCGCGGTGTGTTCCTCTGTTCGGAGTGAGCGCTCGGTATTACCGTTAATGGTAATGACGCCCCTTGGTCCTGGCATCTTGAGCTTCAGGTATGCATAGTGCGGGACGGCGTTAAAGCGAGCGAAGGCGGTCCGTCCGAGGAGTGCGTGATAACCACTGCGGAAAGGAACAATATCAAAGATCAAGTCCTCGGCGCGGAAGTTGTCGGGCGAGCCGAAGACTACTTCCAAAGTCACAGATCCCGAGCAGCGTGCCTCGACGCCAGGGCTTACACCTTTAAAGGTGGTGTTGCTGGGTTTGATCCTTGATGGGTCGATCCCCATCTTCCTCACTGTATCTGCGTAAAGCAGGTTAAGACTGCTACCTCCATCCCTCAGGACCCTAGTGAGGTGAAACCCGTCCACGATGGGGTCGAGTACCAGAGCCGCCCACTACTAGAAAAAGGGCTATCACTATTACTGGCGCACCAGAGATGTGGTGCGCCACTACTATATAGCAGTGGCGCACCATAAACAGGTGCTCCACTAATAGTGATATTACCAGTGGCGCACCAGGGGTGGGGTGCGCCACTACTATTTTTTTTGGGCTTGGACCAGCCCTGCCCAGGCTTACCAGTGGCGCACCAGGTCCAGGTGCGCCACTACTATTTTTGATAGTAGTGGCGCACCTGGACCTGGTGCGCCACTGGTAAGCCTGGGCAGGGTGGTCCCAAAAAAAAAATAGCAGTGGCGCACCCCTTCACTGGTGCGCCACTCGTATGCCTGGCTACTAGTGGCGCATGTAGAAGAGGTGCGCCACTGGTAACCTGGGAGCAGTAGCTATATTGGGCAGCCACACCTACCACACACTCACTTTCCCCCCCTCCACCAAAACAGGATCTGGTCGTCTTGCTCCTCCTCCTCACCTCATTTGCACCATAGATTCACCCAAATTAAGTGGTTAAATTTCCTTTTTTTGATAGGTAAGTAAGGGGAAAGCTTTCTTTATGTTCTAGATCTACTTTTTTCTCCCTCTCCAACAACGTACACACTTTTTATGGCCTAGAGATCTACGTATGTTTGTGGTGTTGCATATGTTTGTGTTTGCAGGTACCGGTATTTGAAATGCGATAGTTGCCAATATTTTGCCGGAATGTTGATTCATTTCCGTTTCGGCGAGAATTTGGCACTATGCATTCTTTTTGGTCCTATTTTTAGGCAAAGTCATGCCAATTTTTTTTTTGGTTCTAAAATATCGTTTTGCTCTACCCCGCAGGCGACCATGGTCCGCACGATGACCGAAGGCATCGTGAATAGGTTTTTGAGCTCCGCGAAGGCCGAGATGCTTCAAAAGAACGAGACGGAGATAAGATGTCCGTGTCGAAGATGCAAGCTGAAGAGCCTTATGGACCCGGATTCCAGACAGGTGCGGGACCACCTGCTCGTGCGTGGTTTCATGGATGGCTATCGGTGGCAAGGTGATGAAGATGATTATGAAGTCGTCCATGGGGGCCGGGCAAGAAATAAGGAAGGGCAGCAAGACAATAGCGGCGAGGGCGGGCAAGAAGACGAAGAATCTCCAGGACATGATCACGAAGTAGATGCAGGACACAGTCATCATGTAGAAGATGTCGGACATGATGATGAGGAAGATCAAGACGAAGGGCATGATCATGAAGATGAAGCTGCCGGAGCAGACGACGATGGACCATCGATGGGCTGGGTGCAGGACCCTCATATTCTAGAGCTGCTTCGCAAGCAGACGGGTAATGCAAGAGCTGCCGCCCGAGAGAAAGCCAAGCTGGATCAACTGGAGACAGACGCGGTTACTCCATTGTATGAAGGATGCAGGCCCGAGGATACCCGCCTGAAAGTAACGCTCATGGCTCTGGAGATGAAGGTAAAACACAAAATGACCGACGCATGCTTCGACGAGAACATGTCATTCTGGCACGAACGTCTTCCCAAGGGGAACAAGTGCCCGACCAGTTTCGATGAGGCGAAGAAAATCGTGTGTCCTCTGGATTTACCGCACGTGAAATACCATGTGTGCATGAACGATTGCATCATTTATCGGGACGAGCACGCGGAGTCTACCATATGTCCGGTGTGCGGCGTCACTCGATACAAGAAGAGGAAGAAAGCTCCTCGAAAAGTGGTGTGGTACTTTCCGATCACTCCTCGTCTGCAGTGGTATTTCGCGGACCCTAAGCTAGCAAAGCACCTGCGTTGGCACGCGGATAGGGAGGAGAAGAAGTGAGAAGATGACGGAAATGATCCGGAGATAAATAAAAAAGACAAGATGACGGAAATCGAATCACGACGTGTCGGCCGCGTGTGTGTGTGTTAGTGGCAAGCTCAATTATTACATGCAACTAAATTATTACATGTATCACTTGATTTCAACCATGTCATCTAATTCTAAATCTTTGCACAATGGTTTTATCACTCCATTTGCATTTTCCTTTTCTTTTATCCCAAATCTTAAATTATCACAATGGTTTAAGTATGTAAAGGAGATGCATTGTAAAAAAATTATACGCCCTATATTTAGGAATGGAGGGAGTATTAAAATTGCCATGTGTTTATTTTAAAGTGTTTGGATGTTTATCATAAGGTTAAAATAAAATTTTATAAAAAGATGCAAAAAATGGGGTTGCCAGGATTCGAACCTAGGTGGCTTGCATAATGTATCAAGGCACCAACCACTAGGCCATGTGTGTGGTTCTGTCCATAACCACTGCCGCAATTCTTATGACTTTGATATCGAGCTGTTTATGGCGCATGTATCCCTGGTGCGCCATTGCTCTCGATCTGTTATGGCGCATGTATCCCTGGTGCGCCATTGTTAGCCGGCCCTCCCCTGCTTCTCCTCCCCTTGCCTCCCTCTCCTCACTCCCGCACTTTGGAGCACACCCAGATCCCCCCTCTCCCCCGCGCCGCGCCATCGCCTGTCGCCGTCGAGTCCGCCGCCACCAGCACGTCGAGGGTGAGCTCCCCCTCTCCCCCTCCTCCTCCCCCTCCCTCCCCCCTCCCCTCCTTTCTCTCCCCTCCGCCTTCTCCCCTGTCTCTGACATCTCTCCCGTCCGGCAGCGCCCGCCCGCGACCACCAGGACGAGGAGGCCCGCTGGAGACCACCAGGAGAAGGAGGCCCGCCCGCTCGACCACCAACAGGAGGAGGAGGCCCGCCGAGCTCGTCCCCAGGAGCACCACGAGCACGCGCCGTCCACCACCAACAGGTTCATCACCTCGTTCCCCGCATCCCCGCCGCCTCCCGGCGGCCCCCTCTTCCCGCCTCCGCATCCACTCCCACCGCACGCCCCCGACGCCCTTCCACCGCTCCTCTGCCCCCGACTCCGACCAGCCACCGCTCCCCGCCCCCCGCGCCCAAATTCCCCACCTGCAGCGCCGCCTCCCGCCGGCCCCATCCTCCGGCCTCTCTTTCCCGCCGCTCCCCCGCCGGAATATTCCACCGCCCGCCCCCGATGGCCTGCCTCGACGCAGAGGCCGCGCGCCGCGGAGCCCGGGCCGAAACCCTAGCCTCCGCGCGCGTGCACGCCTCCGGCTCTCTACGACGCCAGCGGAGGCATCCCCCTCCGGGGCCAAGGATTCCGAGGGTGCTTCCAGGGGGGCTGCCCTCCGCGCCGGCGAAGATGCGCTCAGGTTGGTTCTTTTTTCTCTTGCACACGCCACGAGGGTCCGATCTATGATTCTAGGGCTAATGGGTTGGGGATCTCATTAGTGAAGCAAATTCTCAGTTGTCCCTCCTAAGACTTGTATTCTATCTTTAGGAGAGCGCTAACACAACTAAGGTCCAGTCAAGTGAGCACAGAGTTCAGTCGATTGGTATGTTGATGAATTCCATCTAATTGTATCCCAGGTCATCTGTTTTGTTAATGCTTCTGTTTGCTATCTTAGGAAATGAATCAAGGTCTTGCAGTGATACTTCAACTTCGCCTCTTTCTTCCTATGGACAAGGTTCTATCAGCTTGCCCTCTTTTATCATATCTTTGTTCATCTAATTATTGTTTAATTCTTTATCTGTGGTGATAACATAATAGTTAGGAACTCGGCACAATCTTGTTGCTATATATTTTGTTGCTAATGCAATGCATGTTGTGATGTGAATCTCAGGAGACGGAAGTTATTTACATGCTGAACCTTTGTCACCAACCAAGGCCCTTCGTGCAGCAATGCTTAAGAGACGTTTTGCTGGAACGATTGTGAAGGCACAGCACAAGGCACTTCTGGACCATGTAATTTTCTGTAATATACATGCTAAAATTTGTACATTAGCATTGCAAAACTATGCTATTTAGTCGGCAAGTTTTCTGCTGCACTTGCAGTTCTGGCTGATGGGCTGTTTTGATCTCCTTCTCAGGGGCAGCAGATAGACCCTGCAAAATTACAGTTGGAAAAGGAGAGGCTGGAAAAAAGGCAGCAAGAAGGTAATAATTAGCCATGAGCTTCTGGTCGACAATTTTATATAGGCTGGATACGTTTTGCTGTCTACCAGTTCTGTGAGTTTGATCAAGTATCTTATATGTGCACTGAGTTCTCTCGTAGTCATGTGTGTTAAGCTTCATGCACTAGTCAACGCAACCAAAAGTCCGAACAGATGGAAATTAACTGCTAGGCAATCCACATATACACTTCAACAATGTGGACTTGTAGTTCCCGTTCTTTAAATGGGATAATTTTTCAGTTAAACCCAAAATAAACTACACTTGTTTGAATTTTTCATGCAGAAAATAAGCTAAACTTGTTTGAATTCTCATGCCCAAAATAAGATACTTTGAATTCTCATTCAAAAAATAAGATTTACTTGTGTGAATTGTACTACCTCTGTTTCTAAATGTAAGACGTTTTGGCAGTTTAAATTGAACTGCCTGAACTGCCAAATCATCTTATATTTAGGAACAGAGGGTTTATAAGATATGAGATTTTTTGGTGTTCAAAATGGGCCTGTTCGATCCTGGGATTGCTGGCAGTGGCAAGCGTTCACTATACTCACATGCTGACATGACACTAATAATAAGAGAGGCGAAAGTGAGGCTTGATATTTTATCTTGATAGTTTATTACTGGATGGATTTTTTTTGAACAAGTTTAATGGTCATCAGACCTTAATTCTTGTGCACAACAATAAAAAGAATGCCAAAAGTGTCCCTTCCCTAGATTTATTTGTACAGTCCGTAATTTGTGTATTTCATGCCTTGGCTTATAGTGATGTTTCACCTAGTTCAGCTACTTATGGCATCGTTAGTTACCATTGTGTACTGGCTAGGAACTGATAGTTATTGCGTGCTATGGAAATGGGTTATATGCCTTAACCCTGATCCACTCTTAAAATGGTTGTTGATGAAGTCAAGTAATTCCGAACGGAGGGAGTATTCTTTTTCTTTCTTTTGTTCTCTCTTCACCTGCAACATTAATTAAGTTTATAATCTTTGTATTATTGAAATGCTAAGGTGACATGCTACTTGGAAGAACCTTCTCAATTCTCTTAACACTGATTTTTATAATCGAAAAACTTTGTTTTTTCCTCCACCAACCAATTTTCTGGTCTGGTTAGTTTTAACACATGTACAGTATCTCAACCCAACCAATCTGTTGTGTTTTCTTGTCATTTTAAGATATGGTTCCTGTCTTGGAAATTGGAATTGAATGAGGCCCAATGCTGAATGATATTGCCAACTTCCGTTGGTGGGAATGCAGTGTTCTATGTGTTTTTCAGCACTCCATGTTAAGAATTAACAAACCACTCCTGGTTATAGAATAAGAGACACGCTGCAGACATATGTAATCAATATAGCATAACATTTTTGGGTCATCGCTGGATTTTGTTTTGTTCTATTCTATTGTGCGGCAAATGTAACTGAGTTACTCTGTTTGTTCTGTTTGTTGGCGGACTGCAGGTTCTACGCCATCTTGGCGCATTACCCGGATTTCAGCAACAAGGAGAGGACCCTGCTGCTGCAGTTTTCGGTCAACCATGAGCAGGACCAGAAAAAGTTTGGCGGTGAGACCCCTTACAGGTTCGCTCCATCTTCAGCTTAATCCATTTTCAATTTGTCGATTGGTTGGTTGATCATTCATGCTCTGGGTCAATTCGAATTGCAACATCATGTTATGATTGTGTGTATATATAGGTGTTGTTGTAGACTATATTGTTGTTGTCCTAGAGGTACTTCCTTTCCAACCAGTCTGAAGTTAAGAAGAGATGATATAGGCGCTGCTGTAGGCTATAGGGGGCGAAATCATTCATTGTTGTTATGGATCATCCATCTGTTGTATGCTGGGTGCTATTGTAGGCTACATCCTTATTTCTTCTATTTATAGTTGGTCAAATCCCATGATTTTGCTGAGACGAGACGCAAGTAGCGCTGCAACTATTGAGTTTGAATAGTATGTTGTGTTTTCTCTGGTCTGAAGTTTTAGTTCGCATCTTTTGGTAGATTCGTGACGGCTTTGCTTTTATTAACCAAAATGATGCTTTTCAGTTTATCGCACCTCATTGTCGTGCTCTAGTCTAGTTCTTCACTGTCCAGTCACATAGTAACTTGATGTTCTCGCGCGCGATTACTTTCTCAACATAGTAGTATCTATCGGTTCTTAGCCCTTGTCCGGATTGGTGTGCACTAAAGCGTGTCGACTTTCTTTGGCAGATGGGAGACCCTTCGGTTGAGGTGGCCTGGCAGAGCCTTGACGCCTCCCAGGATGTGAAGGGTATAACAATGTGACGCCTCCCAGGATTCAAGAAAGTCTTGCTGGCTGGCTCTTCTTGGCTTGTGTTGTTACTGAGGGTATAACATTGTAATTTTTCTTGTAATTTTTCTTTTATTGGATACTTGTAAAGACATTGTAATATTCTTACTATAATAAAAATTATGATTCTATTTCATTTTTTGTTTTTAAATTATTTTTCCTTATAGGTTGTTTTCTGTAAATTTGGATTTTTTTTTGTTTTCCAAATACATTACTAGTGGCGCATTTCAGCCCTTATTAGTGGCGCACCTACCTTTATTACTAGTGGCGCACCTATAAGGCTATTAGTGGCGCACCTAGAGGGAATACTAGTGGAGCACCTAAGGGTTAGTAGTGGCGCACCAGAGGTGCGCCATTACTATCTGGATTACTAATGGCGCACCAGAGGTGCGCCATTACTATCTGTTACTAGTGGCGTGTTAATAGTGGCGCACCTATAGTGCGCCACTACTAACGAAAACAGGTGCGCCACTAATAGGCCTTTTTCTAGTAGTGGCCGTTCCTCCATGGCGGATACTGGTTGGATGATCTCGACGGTCGAAAGTGATCGGGCAAGCCGACCAGGGGTTGAATTTCGGGGCTACCGGCTCTAAGGCATAGACATCCCGAAGCGCGCGTTTCCGCTCCTTCATTGGTATATGTGTGACGTAGATCATGTTCACGGTTTTGACCTCCGGATGGAACTGTTTTTGGCCTCCATTGTTCGGCCCGCAAGGTTCGTCGTCGTCCTCACTGCGGGGGCCCTTGCCTTGTTCTTCGGCTGTGGCTTTGCCGGCCTGCTTAATTACCCAACAGTGACGGTTGGTGTGGTTAGCAGGCTTGTCGGGGGTGCCGTGAGTCTGGCAGGGCCTATCCAATATTCTGTCCAGCGCAGACGGGCCATCTCGGTTCCCTTTAGAGGGCTTCTTCCGCTGTCCCGATTTCGGGCCGCTGAATCTGGCATTTACTGTTGTGTCGTCGGCTTCAACGCCGTTGTTGGAGTGTCGGCGCTTATTGTTCCTATTGCGCCGGGGTTTTCCATTCCCGTCCCGGGTCTCTGAAGTACCGGGGTCTTCGGGGTGCTTGCTTCGACGAGCTAACCAGCTATCCTCACCCGCGCAAAATCGGGTCATTAGAGAAGTAAGGGCTGACATTGTTCTCGGCTTATCCTGGCCGAGCTGTCGGGCGAGCCACTCGTCCCGAATGCTGTGTTTGAATGCCGCAATAGCTTCAGCGTCCGGACAGTCGACGATTTGGTTCTTTTTGGTCAAAAACCGGTTCCAGAATTGCCGGGCTGACTCGCCGGGCAGCTGAATAACGTGGCTCAGGTCATCGGCATCCGGTGGCCGAACATAGGTGCCTTAAAAGTTAGCTCGGAATGCATCCTCGAACTCTTCCCAGCTCCCGATGGATTTTTCGGGGAGGCTGTTCTGCCAATGCCGTGCTGGTCCCTTGAGCTTCAACGGTAAGTACTTGATAGCATGGAGGTCATCTCCTCGAGCCATATGAATGTGGAGAAGAAAATCCTCAATCCACACAGCTGGGTCAGTTGTCCCATCATAGGATTCCATATTAACGGGTTTGAACCCCTCGGGGAACTGATGCTGCATCACCTCGTCAGTGAAACACATTGGGTGTGCGGCGCCCCTGGCCCGGGCCACATCGCGCCGAAGATCAGTTGTCATCGGGGCACGGTGCTGATCCCGAGCCCCGTCGTTTCTATCGCGCCAGGCCTGGTATCAGTCCCGTCCAGCGGGTGCATATCCTGTGGATCCATAGATGGATCTCGACTGAATCGCTCGTGCGTTCAGGTCGTGGCACTGATCGTATTGGTCATCCGGTTGAACCGGGTCTTTGCCTGCTCGGCGAGAGGGCACGAGTGGGTATTCGGCTTCCCTGTCCGTCCTATCCCGTCCTCGAGGGGGCACGGGTGGGAGTTCGGCTTCTGCGGCCGCTCTATTTCGTCCTCGAGGGGGCGCGGGCGGGTATTTGGCTTCTCCAGCCGCTCTATCTCGTCCTCGAGGGGGCACGGGTGGGAGCTCGGTTTCCACAGCCGGCCTATCTTGACATCGAGGGGGCCGGTCGGGCTGGTCTGCGTAAGTTCGTCTGGGAGGTACGGGCTCGACGGCCTCATCCTCGAATTCTGGAAGGAGGCGCCGCCGTGGGTAACTCTTATATTGGCCCTGACGTTGATCGTCGAGGCCTTCTTCGGCGGCTAGGACCATCGTCCATCTGTCGTTGAGTGTATCCTGCTCGGCCCTAAGCTGTTGTTGTTTCATCTTTAAGCTTCGGGCAGTGGCAATGAGTTGCCGCTTGAAATTTTCTTGTGCCAGGGGATCCTCTGGGATGATAAAGTCCTCGGGTCCGAGGCTATCTTCCTCTTCGGATGGGGGGAGGTAATTACTGTCCTCGGAATCATCGAGGTCCTCGGGGTCACCCTGGTCCTCATGCCCTTCAGTGGCGTCAGGTCGTTGCTCGGGCGTGTTATCGCCGAGCTCCCCCAAATTATCCGGAGTCTTGTTATCTCCGGTGTCCTTTGTGTCTGTGTGATTTTCCTTGCCCTTCTCCCGCCCTCTGGCTCGCCGTCGTCGGCGTCTGGGCGGGTCTTCGGTGGTGTCGTCGCCGCCTTTCTTGGTTGTGCCACCGTCCTTCACGGGGGTGTCAACCATGTAGACGTCATAGGTGGAGGTGGCAGTCCACTTTCCGGTATTTGTAGTGGCAAGGAAGGTATCCGTGTAGGGTGGGACGTCAATGTCCTCGTCCATGTCGTCAGCCTCCTCGGAGGCGTAGTCCAGCATGTCGGTTAAATCTTCGACAGTGGCTACCAAGTGGGTCGTGGGTGGGACGTAAAATTCCCTGCGGACGGCATCCTGTCCGACCTGCTCCTGGTCCGAGGACGGGCCGTCCGCGATATTTATCATCTGGATTTGGTCCAGCATCTCGCTTAAAATCGAGGGATCCACCGGATCTATGTTCGGACGGTCCTCGGAGTTGAGCTCCGGCGCGTCGCGAACGGGAGTGTGCTCGGCCAAGGGTGACCCCTGGTTCTCCGGCACCGGGGTCAGAGCCAAACTCAAGGTTAGGTCCGATCCGAGGCCCGCCCCGAGGACTGGGGCGGGGAAGGGATCCGAAGTCAAGGCCTCGGGGTTGGTGGGTTCCTCGGGTAAGGCCGAGAACCCAGGGAAGATCAGATCGCCTTGAGTATCGGCGACGTACTAAAGGCCGCCGAACCTGATTTCCTGCTCGGGGGTGAGGTTGCCGACCTGGTCGAGGTGACCGGTCGGATCGGCGTATAACACGATGCTGCCGAACACGAAGAGCTGGCTGGGGACGAAGATGCCCCCGCTACGAACTCCGTCGCTGAAGAGAAGAGCTGTCCGAGGACGATGATATCCCCGCTGCAGATTCCATTGTTGAAGAACTGTCCGGGGACGGCGAGCCATCGATCCTTGGCGACCCATGGCGGAACTCTCAATGAAAGCACCAATGTCGGTACCAAAAGCGGCAGATCTCGGGTAGGGGATCCGAACTATGAGTCAAGGAGTCGATGGGAGCGTAGAGACAGCGATTTTACCCAGGTTCGGGCCCTCTCGAGGAGGTAAAACCCTACGTCCTGCTTGATTGTATTGATGTGATTGTATCAAGGTTACAGAGTTGATCTACCTCGAGATCAGATGGGCTAAACCCTAGATTATGAGTCTTCTTTTCCTACGGACTAAACCTCCTGGTTTATATAGACACCAGGGGGTCCTAGGGTTACATATGGTCGGTTACCATCAGGGATAAACATGCCGGTTACGCCATCTATTCCTTGGAGGAGACGCCAAGACTTCAGAGATTTCCTTCTGACATACGGGGTCGTCCACAATCCAGCCTTCCATCGACGTGTAGAGAGCGGCCCATCAGTCCGGCCCATGAGAGATAGGCCGGCAGCCCGAGTACCCCCTAGTCCGGGACACCCTCAGTGGTAACCCGATGAAAGGGACCCATCGAGGACCTATTTTTGTCGGAAGATGTTTCTTACTTTATACAGTAATATAACATAACTCCCCGAGCACGTTTTTGTCTGTGTGCACCAAATGGCCGGATTGCCTGGTTCTCCGAAGTATTTTTCCGATGTCCTCGGATCACATAGTAGGAAACACTCCTCGGCCCGTGGTCGAGGAGGCGGAAGCCGATGGCCGGTTAAGACAAACGTTTTATGCATGGTTCGGAGATTATTCGATGTCAAGTACATAGATACATAGAATCGAACAATTAATCTTGCTCAAGACCATCTATTATGGTATTGAGAGCACAATCTGCTTGGGACAACCGAGCTGCGGGCATGACCTGGTCATATACCAGATGCACGGGCACTTCCTGCCCATCTAGCCCTACCGGCCCAACCCTCACTAAGTGCCCCGGCTCCATCTTGGTGAAACCGGTCTTGATCATCGCCGACGCCTCCCGTGCTCCCTCACTACAAGAGGATATCTTCCATAGCTCCAGGCGGCGCTGAGCTCCTTTGAATCGACTGGCGAGTTCGGCCATCCCTTCCGGAGCCGCTTCGCCGGGCCACAGAGCTTTGCACATGCTCTTCATGGCCTTTCGGGCCCGCTCGTGCACGGCGGATAGCTCCTTCAGCAGATCCTGCCCCAAAGAGCGGCCTCCTCGTCGGGGCGCCCGGTCAGTAGAACTGCAATGAGATGCGGCGTTGTTCATATTGTTGTCTACCCGAACAGTTTGTGAACTAAAACAACTGGGTTGCACTCACCGAACATGCCCGTTTTCAGTCTCTGGTTTTCCTCTTGGGATTGGGCCAGCTGAGCCTTTGGGCTTTTAATTTCGTGGGCCTGTTGTTCGCCTTCCGCCTTCAGCTTATCCCTCTCCTCATGACTTCGGGAAAGCACCCGGTAGCCATCTTCTTGCTGCGACTCCGCATACCTTTGAGCTTCCCTGGCAATTTCTAGATCCCTTTGCAGCTGATTTATCGACTCGGCTGCTATGGATGCATCTTTCATTAACAGAGGTGTTCCCTAAAATTTTCTTAAAAAACTTGGAGCTCGGCACTTACCATGTGCCTCTGGTGAATTTCTTCACACCCCCTAGCTCGGCCTTCACAGACTCTAACTCTGTTCATGCCTGTTTAAGGTCCTCGGACAGCTTTTTGTTTTGCTCCCGAACAGTCTGCACAACAGCAGGGCATTCTAAATATCAGACCCTTACTTCGGCCGTCCCGCCCAAATTAAGGCTCAGGGGCTACTGGGTTAGATACTAGTTGTCAAAACTAATACCATACCTGCATATTGGTAGACATGAGCTTCACGGCCCCTTAAAGTCCCGTTCGGGCAGCGCCGCGGTACGCGTCTACCGAGCTAAGAGCATTGAACTAATGATCAGAAAACACGGAGTGCCGAAGTGATGCCTTACGGCGCCGATGATTCATCACACTTTGAACCTCGGAGTTAGTGACCGAGACGCCACCTGAGTCCTCGGGATGTTGGTTCTCGGCATGGACCCCCGGAGTAACTCCGGCTGCAGCTGGCGACCTCGGGTTTGAGTCACCCCTCGGTGTTTCTTCAACATCCCCAGCCGAGGGCGGTTTCACACATCGTCTACAGAACACCATGGAGAAAATTATAGGCATATTCGGTGGATGTTGAAGATATAAGCTATGATGGTGTGGTGAATGTGTTACCTCTTCGGGCGGGGCGCCGATGATGTAGCGCCCGTTGGGGCCGCGCGTCTAGTCACCCCACGACTACTCGTCGTCGGGGCTGCTGGTGCCGCTCTTGCGGCTGTTCGGCGCGTCGTGCGGCGGCCCTTGGGAGTAGGTGTCAGTGTATTCGGGCCTGCAGCGGCGGAGCGTTTCTTTCGAGAGGAAGCTCATTGGCCACTTACCGCGGAGGAGGGAAGCGCCCCGGGATGATCGGCCAATAGGGCCACCTTTGAGCCATCGAGGCTCTCCTGGTAGAAGACCCCTTCCTCAAAATCAATTGATGTTCAGGGTCATCATGGAACCCAGGATCATCTTCACGTGAGTGGTCCTCTAGTTGAGGAGCAGGGCAGCTCACAGTCTCGATCCAGCGCCTCAAGTTCTGTTCGGATAGGATAGACATCCGGTTAAAGAAAATTTTGGAGTGCCTTCCGAACTATACAATGTGGTCGGACTCACCATTTCAATGGGTTTATAACTCGAGAAGCCTTCCTTGAGCTTTAACCGAGCAAATTCTTGCTCTTCTCCCTTGAAGAGATCGGCCAGTATGGCCGCCATCGCCGGCTGATCGGCGGGTCCAATCCGCGTGTACCGGGTTGCATCATCTTCCCCGTTGAAGCACCAAAGCGGATGTATTCTCTGTTGAAGAGGCTGGACGCACCGAGCAATGGCTGCGGCCATCACGTCGATAATGGTTAGCCCGTTGTGGGCTAGCCACCTCACTTGAGCAGCCAGCCGAGTTGCTTCGGCGTTTTCCTCTTGGGAAGCACCCTTCGGGCGCCAGTTGAACCGCTTCTTCGGAGAGACCAGTGAGAATTCGGGCAGCCCCATCCGGACTTTATCAAATAAGGGGACGTCTTCGATATAAAACCATTCCGAAGTCCACTCTTCGGCGTCTTTCTTCGGAGTTCCTACGGGGTATCCGGTTCCGGCGATGCGCCATACTTTGGCCCCGCCAACCTCATAGATTGTCCCTTCTCGGGTACGGGGGACGAGGCAGAAGTACTTCCTCCACAACTCAAAGTGGGCCTCGCAGCCCAGGAACATCTCGCACAGAGCGACGAAGCCCGATATATGAAGAATCAATCCTGGGGTAAGGTGGTGGAGTTGGATCCCGTAAAACTCTAATAGACCCCTCAAGAAAGGATGAATGGGGAAACTCAGGCCTCGCAAGAGGAAGGGCACGAAGCACACCCATTCCTCCCCGTGGGGGGAAGGAAAGTTTTCTGCGAGGGCCTCCCCGTCTACGGAAGTTAATCCGGGGCGGGTGTGCGCGAGATCGGAAGCAGGGAGATATCCCTGCGTCTCGAGCCTGCGTAAGCGCATGAGGGATACGGAGCAGCTCGCCCACTCACCTTGACGGGGACCGTGGGGGCGTGAGGAAGGACCTGGGACGCTCGCCATTGCTTGCTGGTCGCAACCTCGCGAGGACGTGTGGAAGAATGGCAACGGGTGGGGTGCGTTTGCCACCACGCCCGTGGCCTATTAAAAGAACATTGACTCCCCCCAAAGAGGGGCATTTTTGTAAAAACCCATCGGGCCACTCGCATTCCGTGGGTGCGCAGAAATCGAGGGTCGTCATTTAATTCTAAGCGAAGAAAAGCGGTATGGCAGGCCCCACAGGGCCTCGCTGGTCGGAGGGTACCTCGGTAACCGATCTATTGGTGGCCGAACTATTGTTAATTCGAATACAGGTAACGGGAGGAACTCGCCACCCAAGCCGAAGACCTTTGAAGCATGAAGCTGCCGAAGACCGTAGACCTCAGCATTGGAGGCTAGTTTGGGGGCTACTGAGGGTGTCCCGGATTAGGGGGTACTCGGGCTGCCGGCCTATCTCTCATAGGCCGGACTAGTGGGTCGCTCTCTACACGTCGATGGAAGGCCGGATTGTGGACGACCCCGTGTGGCAGAAGGAAACCTCCGAAGTCTTGGCGTCTCCTCCAAGGAATCATTGGCGTAACCGACATGTTTATCCCTAATGTAACCGACTATGTGTAACCCTAGGACCCTCTGGTGTCTATATAAACCGGAGGGTTTAGTCCGTAGAGGGTGATATCCATTACCTAGGGTTTAGCCCAGTCGATCTTGAGGTAGATCAACTCTGTAACCTTCATACAATCAAATCAATACAATCAAGCAGGACGTAGGGTATTACCTCCTCGAGCGGGCCCGAACCTGGGTAAATCGCTATCTCTACGTTCCCTGTTACCATCGACTCCTTGACCCATAGTTCGGATCCCCTACCCGAGATCTCCGGTTTTGGTACCGACAACAGGCCTGTAAGAGACGAAAGTTGAATACCGGCAAGTATTTTCTGGCAGAGCTCCCAGAAGTCGCCGGCAAAGATGTTACCGGGAACAACGATACAACCAATGGTGAGCAGCTGCTTTGGGCAGAACCTTAGGTTCTTGCTGCTGAAGCAAGCGCTCCCACGGCCGAAGAAATTCCTTTAGTCCTTGTCGTCGAGCCAGGCTCTAACTTGGGCATAGCAGATAGTTCATTTCCTTCAAACAGGAGAACTTCCCGATGACCAAGAAGAAGCTGAGAAAGTAGCCCGTCAGTCAAGTATGTATCAGTTAGTGGATAGCATTCTATACAGAAAGAGACCGAATGGTGTGAAATTGAAGTGTGTTCGCCGGGAAGATGGACTAAGGCTGTTGGCGGAGATACATGGAGGCATATGTGGCTCTCACATAGGATCAAGAGCGCTTGTCGGCAAAGCTTTCCGGCAAGGCTTCTATTGGCCCACTGCTCTCCAGGATGCAACTGAGGTAGTAACCAAGTGTAAAGCATGCCAGTTCCATTCGAAGAACATACATCAGCCAACTCAAGCTCTCCAAATAATCCCTCTCTCCTGGCCTTTTTCGGTCTGGGGGCTCGATATTTTGGGCCCCTTCCCCTGTGCTACCGGGGGCTTTGAGTTCATGTACGTTGCCATCTACAAGTTCACAAAGTGGCCTGAAGTGGAGCCAGTGAGGAAGGTGACTGCGCAGTCAGCCGTCAAGTTCTTCAAAGGATTAGTTTGCCGTTTTGGGGTTCCTAATAGAATCATCACTGACAATGGCACACAGTTCACGAGCCGCACCTTTATGCAGTACATCCAAGACCTTGGAAGCAAGATCTGCTTTGCCTCTGTCACTCACCCGAGAAGCAAAGGACAGGCAGAACGGATGAATGCTGAAGTGCTGCGTGGTCTCAAGACAAGGACCTTTGACAGGCTGCGCAAGTGTGGAAGACGCTGGATTGATGAGTTGCCGACAGTTCTTTGGTCCCTCAGAACGACACCAAATCGAGCTACCGGCCAAACACCCTTCTCCCTAGTCTATGGTGCACAAGCGGTGCTCCCCACGGAACTCATATACGGGTCACCTCGAGTGCTCACCTATAATGAGGCAAAGCAAGAGCAGTTGCGGGAAGATGATGCAACGCTCCTTGAGGAAGATCGTCTTCGGGCGGCTGTGCGAGCTGCATGCTACCAGCAAGCTTTGCGCCGCTATCATAGCCGCAAAGTTCATGCCCGAAGCTTTGAGGAAGGCGACCTTGTTCTTTGGCACGTTCAGTCCGCCAAGGGATCAAACAAGTTGACGCCGAAGTGGGAAGGCCCTTATCGGGTAGTACGAGTCACCAGACCTGGCGCAGTCCATCTGGAGACCGAAGATGACATTCAGGTGCAAAACTCATGGAATATTGAGCATCTTCGCAAGTTCTACCCAGAAGGCGCACTTGCCGAGCCTTCCGGCAACCCCTTTTATACAAGCTTTATCGTCAAGACTTGTAACCCTTTGTACAAAGCCAGGCACAAATCATGTGCATAAGTGAATTAAAGCTAAGTGTTTCGCAACTCTTTACATATCCATTTGTATGCATTTGATGTTGTGATTACGCTTTAGTTTGTATGAAATGGCTGATGAACCGTCAAGGTTCCCAAACCACTTTTTTCTCTTCTTCCTTTTTCTCAAAGGACAGAAGGATCCCTCGCGTGCTAGTTTCCCAGGGGGAGTGATGATGGGTACCATTTAACGACGTTCAAGTGATCATTTCGTACGACAAGAGAAACAGTGCAAGGAAAAGCTAAGTTGAAAAACTTTAAAACATTTTCTTTGTTGCATTTGCAATTTCCCTTGAACGATCTAGTCTTTGTATGAAAAACCTGCACGCAAAGGAACCTTGTCGCGGTCAATTTGCGCTCTAGTTTTGCCTCGAGGCCGCTCGGCAAGCTTAGCAGCTGCATTATGGCTGGCAAGTCACCCTGCCGGTGGCGGCACTTCTAGCAGGCTGCTAAGGACCTGTTCCTCAAAGCGCTCACGGCAAGTGTGCGCATCGGCATGTTTCCGAACAGCGTAGGGAGCACAGTCATATAAATACAAAGAGAAACAAGGGGGGCAGCACACATTCATCTGAGCATGATGAATAATAGACATTCATTAAAGGGTGCTCGTTAAGATTTTCTTAGCCCTTCCCCGCAGGGTTTACATCGAGTGCAATACAGGGGCAAAAGGAGCGCCTAGGCAGAACCCAACTCCTTTCCGGAAGACCAGATGATGGTGCTGCCGGCGTTCAACTGGAGTCGGAGCCGTCGTCCTCGATCTTGATGTTCGGAGAGCCGTCATCATCGTCATCCTCGGTCTCACTGGAGGAAGCGGTGTCGCTGCCACTCGAGCTCTCCGCGCAGCACTCCAGGCGAGCGCCTGAAGCCCCGAAGAACTTCACGAAGAGCGTGTCGGGTCCATCCAACCTAAAGTGAAGGAGGTGTCCCTGCCCCAAACAGCGAGCACGGACGAAGGAATTCCATCCACGCGTGAAGTACATAATGCCATTGGAGGAGGTCTCGACGGTCACCCAGACTGGGCCGTTGCAGCAGCCATGCACGCGCAGCCAAAAGCCTCATAGATGATGGTCTTCCATCACCCTAGCAAAAGGGCGGGGAAGCCGCAGCCAACTCCGTGGCCGATCACACAGTTCCACGATGAACTCGTGCACCATGTCCTCCGTATGGCCTTCTGCCTGAGGTGGGGGGGAGGAGGTGAAACGGCGAGCGCTCCGCCATGGCCGCCCCGACCCCGGGCACCGCGTCTTCCACGACCACAAACCGCGGCCCTTCCTCGGGCGCTGGAGCCGGCTTCCGCATCCGTGGCCGAGACATGGGCGCGGTGCTGAGGAGAAGTTCTTGCAGCAATGGCAGATGCACGAGCTCGACCTTTTCCCCTCGCCATGGTGGCGGCAAATGCAGGGGGAAGGAAGAAGAAGGAGACGACGGTGGCTGAGAGATTGGAATGGGAAGAAGTGGATAAGCATCGCTCTCCACGGCCCCTCTCTTTATTGGGAGGGCGCGGGGGCTGGCTCTTCACTGACTTTGGGCGACCGCCCAGTTTCGCCAATCCCGTGCCCTGCATTCCTGGCCGGGCGCACTACCCCAGCGACCGTCCAATTTTGCCAATCCCACGCCCTGCATCCCTTGCCAGGCGCATCACTCCAACGACCGCCCCTCTTCGCTAATCCATTGCCCTGCATGCGAAGACGCGTGATGGAAGGGCACAGAAAAAGGAGAAGTAATGACACATATGGCAGTTATCCCAAAAGGAGATGCAAGCCAACTATTGACCAAACTCTAGGTATGAAACTGATGCATATAAAGCCAAAATCCGAGACGCCGAATACTTCGGACTTGTGGTACAATTGTATCTTTTTAGAGAACTTCTTCGTAGTGCAGGGGCCATGCTTATAAAGAAATATGATAAGGACCTTTAAGGGGCACGGTTTCTTTCTTTCATAATTTCAAGCGTTTACATGCCCAGCTGCAACAAGAGGAATTGAAAGAATACAACGTAAAAATTAAAAAGGGAGGAAGAAACAGGGCGGATATTTGTTATCGGATTTTTAAGAATCCGGGCCGCTACATGCCGCACGTCTGCGCTTCCGAGCCATTGACCAGATGTTCACCATTAAAGGCGGGGGCTCGCGGAGGCTGATGCCTTTCCGGCCCTTTATACTGTCCAAGCGTTGATTGACCGAGCTCCTTGAAGGAGGTATTGCCGAAGTCCGTTCTGTGGTTGAAACCACATTGACGTAGTCATGTTTGGCTGTTTCTTTGACAGAGACTTGCCTGTACAGGGGCTCGAAGCCACGTCGTTGCTTGGTTGAACCGTGCCGACGTTTGAGAAATTTTTTGGCTACTTGACGACCCAGGGAATATTGAGTGCGAAATTATGCACCCTGGGGATGTAGTGCCCACTCCAGAGAGGGCACGCAAGGAGCCCGTATCCCTATTTTGGGTGCGGGAGTACAAGGCCGAGGTCGATTTGTGCGGCCCGGGCGCGCTTCGAACAGTGAGCGGTGCGTTTATCGTTGCGGGCTGCCTCCTCGGACGCCTGTGCCTCGGCTGCGAAAGCCACGGTTTGTTCCTCCATTCGGAGTGAGCGTTCGGTGTTACCATTGACTGTGATAACGCCGTTAGGTCCCGGCATTTTGAGCTTGAGTTAAGCGTAATGCGGGACTGCATTGAAGCGTGCGAAGGCCGTGCGCCCTAAGAGCGTGTAGTATCCACTTCGGAAAGGTACGATATCAAAGATTAAATCCTCGCTTCTGAAGTTCTTGGGCGAGCCAAAGACTACCTCCAGGGTCACCATTCCTGTATAGCGGGCTTCGACGCCCAGGATTACACCTTTAAAGGTGGTGGTGCTTGGCTTGATCCGAGATGAGTCAATGCCCATCTTGCGAACCGTGTCCTCGTAAATGAGGTTGAGGCTGCTTCCTCCGTCCATCAGGACGCGTGTTAGATGATAACCATCAACAATAGGGTCCAGGACGAGCGCCGCCGATCCGCCATGCCTAATGCTGGTAGGATGATCATGCTTGTCAAATGTGATCGGGTAAGCCGACCATGGGTTATACTTCGGGGCGACTGGCTCTAGTGCGTGTACATCCCGAAGCACACGGTTCCTCTCCCTTTTGGGGATGTGGGTGACATAGATCATATTGACCTCTGTTACCTCATCAGGAAACTTCTTTTGGCCCCCATTATTGGGCCGCCGAGGTTCTTCCTCGTCTTCGCTGCGATTTTGGGTTTTTTTTGACCCTCTGTTGCTACCTTGCCGGCTTATTTAAAGACCAAGCAATTCCTGTTAGTGTGGGTTGCTAGTTTGTCCTGAGTTCTATGGATTCCACATGGGCGTTCCAGGAGTCTATCAAGCTGGCTAGGTCCGTCTTTGTTCCCTTTAAAGGGTTTTCTTTTCTGTCCGGACTTAGGTCCGGTGAACCCCGCGTTGACCGCAGCGTCTTCCGTATCGCTTCCACCATTTTTATACCTGCGCTTATTTTTGTTGTGCTTGGGTTTTCCATTGGCGTCGCGTGTTTCTGAGGTGCCTGCCTCGCCGTTGTGAGTACTACGGGCGAGCCAACTGTCCTCCCCCGCACAAAAGCGAGTCATCAGTGAGGTGAGGGCCGCCATAGTTCTTGGCTTATCCTGGCCGAGTTGACGGGCCAACCATTCAACTCAGATATTGTTCTTGAATGCGGCGATGGCCTCGGCTTCGGAGCAGTCTATGATCTGGTTCTTCTTGGTAAGGAACCTGTTCCAGAATTTCCGGGCTGATTCGCCTGGCTGCTGGGTGACACGGCTGAGGTCATCAGCGTCCGGAGGTCGGACATACGTGCCCTGGAAGTTTGCTCGAAAAGCATCCTCTAGGGCCTCCCAACTTCCAATAGAGTGAGGAGGGAGGCTGTTAAGCCAATGCCTCGCCAGCCCCTTCAGCTTGAGCGGCAGGTATTTAATGGCGTGGAGATCATCTCCGTTGGCCATGTGTATGTGGAGAAGGAAATCCTCGATCCATACTGCTGGGTCGGTGGTGCCATCGTATGATTCTATATTGATGGGCTTGAATCCTTCCGGGAATTGATGTTCCATCACCCTGTCCGTAAAGCAGATCGGGTGAGCCAGACCTCGAAACCAAGGAGCATCTCATCGGAGATCGTGTGAGAGTCACGAGTAGGCCTGATCTCGGGCACGGCCGTTCCTGTCCATCCAGGAATCGTAGCCATCAAGCCCGGCGGGTGCGCGTCCTCTTGATCAGTAGATGGATCGAGGAGGTGCCTTGTTTACCTCGATGCGACATCTAGCGTCATGAGGATCTAGGTAATCCACAGGGTCTTTGCCATAACGGCGTGGAGGTGGCTAGTCGTCGGTCATGGTCGTCAGCGAGCTCCTCATCGAACTCCAACAAGAGTCGCCTACGTGGGTATGATTTCGGCGCGCTATGGCGCCGGTCTTCCATGTCTTGCTCGGCGAAGAGCACTTCAACCCACTTTTCATTCAGTGCGTCGGTATTGGCCTGCAGCTTCTGCTGCTTGCGTTTTATGCTCCGGGTCGTCGCAATGAGGCGCCGCCGGAAGCGCTCTTGTTCAAAAGGGTCTTCGGGAATGATGTAGTCCTCGGTACTGAGGCTCTCGTCCTCCTCGGATTCCGGCATGTAGTTATCGTCGGCCCCTTCAATGAGGTCGTCGGGATCTGAGTCCCTGAGAAGTCGGTCGGGTTTGCCGTTCCTCACTGGGGAGGCTTGAAGGTATTCCACAGGGTTATCGGCATCACCGTCCTCCGCGTCGCCGTTATTGGCTATCACGTTATTACCACTGGGTTCCCCAATATTGCCTCTTCGGCGTCTTCGCCGACGTCTTGGAGGGGATTTGGGGGTGTCCACCATGTAAACGTCATAGGTGGACGTGGCGCTCCTCCTGCCCGCGTTTACCGGGGGCGAGGTGTTCTCGATGGGGCCATCAACATCTTCATCCATGTCTGTGGCCTCACCATGGTCCAGCACGTCGGTTAAGTCGTCGACCGTGGCGACTAGGTGGGTGGTGGGTGGGATGTGAATTTCCCGACCATGGGCTTTAAGTCCGATCTGATCGTAAACCAAAGTCTTGCTGTCTGAGATGGATATACTCTGGATGCGGTCAAGCATCTCGTTGAGGTGAGATAGCTCTTCGGCATTCATTGATGTGCCATAAGCAGGGCTGACTCGAAGTATGCCCGGCGTGTAACTTGACACGTCTTTGGCGCAAAGGGAATCTGAACACAATTCCGGGTTCTGCGCCGAAGTAAGTTCTAATACTGACGTAATTTCAGAGGTGGGAGCCGGATTTATGTCCGGACTGACGATCGGAAGGAGACTGGCCGGAGTGGTTGCGTTGGGGGTCTCTAAAGGCGCCGCGATGTAGATCGGTTCTGGAGTCGAGCCTCCGGAGCCGGACAAGCTTTCAATTTAGCCGGGAGTCCACCCTGACAGGACGAGTTCGCCGCTGGAATCCGCGGTGTACTCAAGGCCCCCGAAGGTGACGATCTGACCCGGGGCGTAGTTCTCGACAGAGGCCAGATAACCTACCGAATCGGCGCAGAAGACCATGCTGCCGAACACAAAAAGCTGGCCGAGGGCGAAAATGCTCCCAAGGCCATTGGAGCAGTTGATCTGCAGGTGAGCCATCGATCCCTCTAGTGATCGCACATCGGAACTCTCAATGAAAGCACCAGTGTCGGTGTCAAAACCTGCAGACATCGGGGTAGGGGGTCCCGAGCTGTGGATCTTGGATCAATGGTAACAGAGACAAGGGAGACGATGTTTACCTAGGTTTGGGCCCTCTTGATGGAGGTAAAACCCTACGTCCTGCTCTTGTTTATATTGAAGGAGATGTATTGAGTACAGAGTTGATCTACCTCGAGATCGTAATGTGTGTCTAACTGTAGGGCTAGGTGAATGATGTTGTGTTGATGTCCCCTCTACGGGCTAAAACCTTTGGCTTATATACACGCCAGGGAGGGGATCTAGGGTTACAAGGTTGGTATCTAGGAGCAAGGCGGTAGGAGAGATCTTGGAGTATACATCAAACCTTTGGTGGAGACAGTCTTGATCACGCTTCCTGTACACGGCCTTCGGAGTCCACCTTGATCACTCATGAGGGCCCATCGGCCCAACGGAAGAGACGGGCGGGCTAGGTTACCACCCCCTAATCCAGGACACCGTCAGCAGTGATGTGGTTCAAGCCTTTAGGTTGATAGGTAATTGGGCTGTTGCGTCAAAAGGGTGGAGTCCTGGTGTCTCTGAATCACTGATGGCTGAAGGGGGCCTGCAAATTATGATGGGGCTGGATCATCCCTCTTCGAATGACTTGCTGTCTTTGCTGCTTGTTCTGGATGGGTAGTGTTCTCTTTTGTTATGCAGACTCCTTGTAGTTTGGTCATCCTCGTCTATGTCACTCTTACTATGTAATAGTTGGCTCTCTTTAGAATGTCATTCTCGTCTGGATCACGAGAGTCTGAGCACTGCAGATGGGTGCGTTTTGGTGGTGTAGCAAGACTTGTTATGAACTTTCATGTCTCGTTGTTTATGTCAGTAGTAGTCACTAGTCAGTGTTTGCATGTTGTATATATCGTTGTTTCGAACTGTTTATTGTTTTGAACTGCTGATGGGCTAAATGAGGGCATCACCATTCTCCAGTGTTTAGTGTATATATCCTTTTTTCAAGTTATAATTTGAGCTCAATGACTTTTCGATGATGTACACTTGTTTGGGCCAATGTGAGGTGTCGTTGAATATGGGCCGGGTAGTAACGCAATGCCAAACATGCCATTTATGAGAACTCTGAGGCCGGGCGCTCAAAAAAGAAAGAAAAAGGACTCTTAGGCCGACATGTGGGTGCCACCGATGTTTTCGTGCACTTGCGCGGCGAGAGCGTATTGGCGCGTGTTCGAAATTCATGCTACCTTTTCATCCCCAATCCCCCACCCCTCCCCCACCTATGGAATCTCGATTCCTACTCCAGATCCCCCAAATCTCCCTCCTCTACTCCCTATACTCAAGCACACTATCATGTCGCCGGTCAACGCGGATCTCCGAGCCAGAGATCCTGAGGTCTGTCCTGCCTTCGGGCGCTGCGTGCTGTCACTCAACAGTGGCATGGCGGCGCTTGACGACCAGTTTGCCGGCAAAGTGATGCTGGTAAGCATCAACGGCGACCAGCCCCCCGTCTCGCCGGACGACCTTGTCAAAGCTCTTGGCATTGCGCACAACATCCAAATAAGTGACTTGCTCGTCAAAGTTTGTCCACCACCGGCTGATTTCTTCGTCAGGTTCCGGACAACTTACGACTGCAGTCGTGTGTTTGAATCTTCCCGGCGTTTGTTCTATGATGGCGCGCTGGTGAGCATTGATCGGAGGCACCCAGGATGGGGCTCGGTGCCCTCTGAGCTTGAGTTTTTAACAAAGCTTACCTTCCATGGCATGCCTCGACAGGCTTGGAACAACGAGTCCATGAATGAGCTTATCAATGACCTAGGAGGTGAGCTCGTAAGTATGTTTGTTCCTCCAGATAGCTGGGCTCTGACGGTTATAGCATGGATGAAGAGGCCGTCCACCATACCAAAGGTGATTGGTGTTGAGATACTAGTGCAGGAACCGGGGTTGTACTATTCGTCGCCACCAAGGCCGCCGTGGACCACGTTAGGTATGTACCTATATCGAGTCTTCGTGCATGTCGAAGAAGTGGTCAATCCATCAATCGAAGTACTCGCCGCCGCCACTAGTGCCTGGGTCCGTCGACGACGTCCATTACAGGAGTCAATGGCAGTCTTTCCCCGTGTTGCTCGGAACGATGGATGGCACAGGGCCTACTCCATTGCGTGGCGGAGGCCACTACTTCTTTGGGAGAAGAGGACGGGTTGGCTGCCTGGATGTCCTTTAATTTGAGGTAACAACTGAATCTTCTCAGATAGTAGTTATATCCGAGCTATAGGTGTGAAGCACTGATGTGCTGATACATTTGATTGTGACCTACTCTATTTTTGTACCTTAACTTTTTTTAGAAAGGGGTGTACGTCAACTTAAAGTGCTAGCAGAACTTATTGTGTTGTATGTCTGTTTTCCGTGCCCAACATTCAAGATATTTCCACGTCATTGATAAAGACGATGAACTATTATGTACGAGTTTCTTGGTTTCAACATATCCCTACCTGTAGCGATCCATTGCTTCCACCCCTAGTGTGCCACCCGCGTGAAGTTTTTGTATGCAAGCTCAATGTGCTACGATGTTGTATATGATTGTGTCAACTATATAAGTTTGTACTGAGCATCAGCAATGCATATGGCTAAAAGATGTATTCACGAGCATCGACCGATCGGTTTCTCTCTCTCTCTCTCTAAGTGGGGCCCGTTGAATTATTTCTTCGCTCGTGACAGCTTTTAATTAGGTTCCAATGTACTCTACCTTTTTTTTCTTAAGTTATAATTTGAGCTCAGTAACTTCAAAAAGTTGTACACAAGCCTTGTTTGGGCCATTTCAGGCGTCGTTGAATGTGGGCTGAGTAGCTATGTAAAGTTGTATTGTACTACACAGGCCTTGTTTGTTGAACATCAGCAATACAACTGGGCCGAAAGTTGTACACAAGATCCTAAAATAAGCGCAGCCTAGCCTATGTATTTTTTAAGAAAATGCACAACTCAGTTCAATTTTTATATAATAAGATTACCAAGCCCAACTTAAGTTTGTTTAATAAAATTCCTAGCTCAATATTTATTTTTTATAAGAAATGCTCAGTCCAGAGCAACATTGTTTTTTCACCCATCCGAGAAAATGGGTCCATTTCTACTAATATCAAATGGGTTGTAAATTATCAGAAATAATAAATGGGCTGCATGTCCGCAATATTATTTTTTCACCCAGCCCAGTAAATAGGTGTATTCGAATAAATAATCAAATGCGCGGTAAATTCTTATAAATAGTAAACCAGCTATTATTCTTTTTAACCCACCCAGGAAATAGATTATTTTTAGAGTCAAAGCCCAGGAAATAGATGTATTGGCAAACAAAATGAAATGGGCTCTAAACCCTAAATAAATGGGTTGCATGTCCGCCAAAGCTTTCGAAGCTGACTTTGTTGGCCCACTAGGGCGAAGCCTACGCAAGGTGTTGTCCATTTAGTGAACAAAATTTGTCTAAAAAATTATTTAGTGAACAAAACGATTTAATGGTCAAAAATAAAAGTCAACAAATTATTCTGACAACCGTAGCCGTTGGATTGACATCCAACGCCCATCCTGCTTCTTCAATCTCTGATCTAGTTGCTCTTGCTCCTGCCACCAAAACCATCGCTGGCGGGAGCGCCTGCATCTGCCTCCCGTGGTCGGTTGTGCTACCGCGCAGGCCTCGCCGCCCCACTGTGGCACCCCGGCTCAGAGAGACCGGAACACCCCGTATTCCAGCCCAGAGATCAAGTCTTCTGGAATACGACACTGCTTGGCATAGAACAATTCAGCTCCTTATTACAAATAACACAGGTACAAGGTTTCTGAAGGCACGAAGGTTACAGGGGCACGGCGACACTTCGCCTGCTCAGATAGCTCTATGCTAGCAGCGAGACAACTCGTAGCAGAATAACTCCTAGCAGCGGAACAACGACGACGGTGATGAACTCCACTCTGTAGGGACTCTGGCTGGGACGCATCCTAGAGCGCAACCTCGGGGTCCTCGACAAACAAGCAATCATGGCATCACCTGCAATCTGGCATGACATGCCAGGTGAGTACTTTGAATTTACTCGCAAGCTCACAGCAACCAAAGCAATCAAGACATACAACCGCATGACATTTACAGGTTAATTATCCATGATGAATAGGATACTACTAGAACAACATGAGCATGGCATGCACATATAATTCATGAAATGAACATGATGATACTAGCACTAGCATGCAAGGGGGTCGACGTTTAAGGCCGCTTGGACCAACTTACTCTTCTCGGAGGTCATCTCATAACCACCAAACTTTCTTACCGTTGTGATCATCACACGATCACATCATGATCCACCATCATCATGAACACCATCGTGATCATCTCATGACCACATAAAGATCAACCAACTTCTTTTCTCATCGAAAAGGGGTTGTTATTATTCAGATTATTATTTCTGTTCACCCATAGTGTGACCTACTACGAACTGTGTCCATGACCGAGGACGCGGCTATCGATAGATTATACACTATGCAGAGGTTAGTACACTGTACCCACACCACGGAAATCATGGCCTCGTGCTCCCATTCGGGTGGACCAACGATATTCCGGCCAAACCAATCTATTGCATGACACTCTCCCGGCCACTCCGACAAACTCCCCTTTGGGCTATGTCCTGGGTTGCCCCGATGCCAACTCGTGATATCCGCCACCTTTGTGGCCACCACCGTCGTGGCCAAAACAAACTCGTCCCAAACGGGGACACCCGGGTACAACACAACTCGGGCACTCAAGGCTTATGGACGCCTACCTGATCAGGGTAGCGCGCGCACATAACCTTCCCTCGTTGGAGGCACCGGCGAGAGGCATGACAATAGACCGCATTAGGGCTTCCCCATCCAGGCAAGTGTGGTTGCACTGGTGAGCTCGATTCAGTGGCACCATGAATCAGCCAACAGATTTGTTCAAGTTCGATTAATGTCCGGTTTTAACTTGAGTGGTGATGAGCTGAGTCACAATAAAATACATAAGGGAATAACAATGCAGATGAGCATGATATCAGTGTTACCATGGATGGGCAACATAGCCATTTAACAACATAACCTCAACAATGATAAATCATTTATTCTATGGGATGCAAATGAGCATGGCATAACGATGATCATGGCTATCACAAGTATTTTCATAACAAACCCTAACTACTCATATGAGGATATTATTATCACTAGCCTCGGAAAAGATTACATGAGAATAAAATCATTAACAGTTAATCATGTCACTCACTAGATGAAAATGAACATGGCATAAACATAGACATGGATTCACAAGCATATTCGAAGCATTCACAAAATAATTAAATAAACAAACAATTATTAAATATTCAAGTGGAAACCATGGCTACTGCAATGCCATCATGCAACTGGCTGACGTGGCTTGCCTGGGGATCGAGGAACCATCGGGGAGTGATGCGATGAACTCACGGAAAGAATCGCCAGAAAAGTTTCCCTCTCGGCGGAGCTGTTTTAAGGCAAGGGAAAAATGGTCATTTTCACAGTGTGACAACCTCATGAAAATGATACCATCGGAACGGGCTCCACGAACTGAGATCGTGGGCTTTGGAATCACCTGAATCATAGTTACGGCTGCCGAGATACGGCCGTTCGTTCATTAGGCAGAAAGACAAATAAAAAGTATTCATTTATGCGCTTAACTGACGAACGTCCGCTATTTAACCCTTTCGGTGGCTGGGCTGAAAAGCTGAAGGCCTATTTCTGAAAACACGCTTCCACTTCTGGAAAACGTATTCTGTCCCAAAGCAGAGCCGAAGTACGCTTTCCGAATACGAAAACGTATTCTTTTGAATACGTCTCCACTTGCCACGTCGGCGAGCCCGCGTGGTCACTTCTGTTAGCCCGACAGGTGGGGTCACCGGGCCCACGGGCCAGCTAGAGACAAGGTCGTCGTCAACCTCCCTCTCGCCCGCGCGTGGCCGAGGCAGGGCGGGTTCCGGCTTCGGCCGGCGGCGGCTCCGGCCATGATTCTCGCCGGCCGACCTACCGGCGAGCTCGGCGCGTCGAGGCACACCCATCCCGTGGTAGCACGGGCCTCGAGGAGGTCGAACACGGGCGCACCTTTGACCGCGGTGGACGACGGCTTCGGCCGTTTTTGGGCACGGCGACACAGGGCTTTGGAGGAGGAGGGGAAGGGCGGAGGGGCTTCACCACGGCCAGGGGGTCTCGTAGGAGGAAGAAGGGGAGGGGAGGAGGTCTGGCTCACTCGAATTTGAGCGATGGCCGGCGATGGCCGTGGCGGCAATGTGAGGGAGGGAGAGCTCCTTGAGCTCGTTTGGGTGGTCGGGGCGGGCTATGGGAGAGTGGAGGGGAGCTTGGTGAGGTCGGACAGGCTCGGGGGTGGCTTATATAGCCACGGCGATGATGCCGTCCGCGGATACCGCCGCGGAGGTGAGGTTGATGCTCTGGCACAACCGCGTGCGCGAGCGCACGCGCGGGGGAAAAAGAGAGGCCAGGGGGTGCATTCGGCGCCGAGATGCCACGGGGGAGCAAGAGGACAAGGGTAAGGCGACGATGGCTGCGGGCATCCCGGGGTGGCGTAGCTCACTGAAGAGGAAAGAGGAGAGGGGGAGGGGTCCAGAGGGGACGCGTGGACGGAGGAGCGTGAGAGCAACGCTGTGGACAAGGTGCGGTGTCGTGGGGACGGCATTTGGGCGGCGGCCGAGGGCCCCGAAGCTCAGAGCACGCGTTCTGCCTGCAGTGCACGCGCTCTCCGCGTGGTCACCACGTGCACAGTCCCACGCGGTGCGTTCTGGCCAGCAACAACATGTCTACTGTGTAATCCATCCGTCCTGGGACCCTCCTGAGGTGATGGGTCGAAGAAAACCACTGTGTGATGATGGGAATGATCAACTTTAGTTTGTTGTTGCAAACTTAGGCATGAAATAGTGATCAAATTAGAGGGGATAAAAGCTAACCAGGATGTCTGAGGGGTTTAGGGTAGGAAGGACTATGATCATGTGGATTATGAAGATATTTGGACCAGAATTTAACATAGTTGCTTTACAACTACCAAATCTGGTCCAGAAGCTAGATCTGGAAGTAGCACTCACATGGTTGCTTGGGTTGAGCTGAAATTTGGTAGAGGGTGATTATTTGGGCATATGAATTCACCATAAAATTTTCATACCAATTGGATGAATAAAAATGGTACTTCCTTCACAATGCTCCACACTGGACAAAAACTTGGGGGAATTTTGTGGAAAACATGGATGGGCAAAATGATGTGAATTTTGGCATGCTCAATGGATATAGGGAAATTTAGGGCCTGGATTAAATTCAGAATTTTTGAAGCAATATAAAGTATAGTTGCTTCACAACCTGAAATTATGACAAAAGGCAAGAATTTGAGGGTGTGCTCACATGGATTGTTGGATGGTTATGAAATTTGGTGGAGAGTAATGATTTGATCATATGAATGACCTAGCAAAATATCAACTCATTTGGATTAGCCTAGCTAGTACTTCCTTCACAAAGCTTCTCTCTGGACAGAAACTTTGGGAATTTGCTGAGGAAGATTTACTAGGCAAATGAAGCTGAATTTTGGCATGTGGCAATTATTTGGGTATGAGAGAGTTCCCAAAAATTTTGAAGGCAATCAAGAAAAGATAAATTGCACTTCCTTCACAAAGTGCCATTTTGGACATAATAGAAAATGAATATTCCTGAATTAATTTTGAACTAGGCAAGGGTGGATTTTGGCATATTTGTGGAAGATATGATCCAAAGAATTTATGAGAATTTTTTGGGAATTTTTGGAATGACAGAAATATAGGTTGCTTCACAACCTACGGCAAACAGGGTTATTCCTTTAATAGAAAAAGGAATATTCCCAAGAAATAAAAATTTGGGGTTGGCTTAAGATGGAAATTTCATGGCCTAGGGATAGATTTTAGAATGACAAGCCACTAGGAAGTGGCAGGAGAGAAGATCTTCTCAGGTTTCAAGACCACAGAGCCACCGAAAAAGAACTCCCAATGAAAATTCGAAGAAATCCAAAAGAAAAAGAAAGGGCCAAAAATCGGGGTGTTACACCCATCCTACTCCCAACGGTGGCCAGGTCATACCTGTACTCACCCACACCTTCTGTTATTCTCCGGCGACGTCAGCCTCACCCCGCAGCCGAACCAGTCAATCCTCATACTCCCCTCCGCCAGGGACTCCAGTGCCCCTTCTTCCACGACTCCAGATCATTCCCATCCTAGGCCTCACCGTCGTCCACCGCCGTGGTGCGCTCGATGATGCGTGGTCAACAATGAGAGCCAACATGGAGTACATGGAGGGGCTGAGAGCTGGGAACCACCAGCTACATCTTCGTAGGCAAGCTAGTGCCTCCTTATTACGCGGGAATGAACGATTCCTCCCCCGACAGGTTGGACCCACCAGCTACATCCTTCGCACGCAAGGAAGTTCCTTCTTATTACGCGAAAAAAAAGTTTCCTCCCCATGACAGCTGGGACCCACCAGCTACATCTTCGCACGGAAGGAAGTGCCTCCTTATTACGCGCAAGAAAAATGATTCCTCCCCCTGCTACCTGGGACCCACAAGATTCAGAGGCTGACTTGTGGGCCTACTAAGTTGACCCGTACGCAGGGCTTTGTTAACTTAGTCAACAAACGATTATAGCAGCAGTGACTGTTGGATGTTAATCCAACGGCCGCGCTGCTTCTTCAATCTCTGATCTTCTTGCTCCAGCTTCCCAAACCAGCGCCAGCGAGGCTGCCTGCTCCTACCTCCCGTGGCCGGCTGTGCTGCCACCGCTGGCCATGCCATCCCTCTACTCACCCACACCTCCTGTTATTATCTGATGACGGCAGCCTCACACCGCAGAGAGACCAGTAAATCCTTGTACTCCCCTCCGCGTGGGCAACCACTGCCGCGTCTTCCCCGGCTCCTGGTCGTTCCCTTCCTAGGCCTCGCCGTCGTCCACCGCCTTGGTGCTCTTGGTACGGCGTCGTCAACGCGGTCAACGAACGACTGCCATCGGAAGAGGACTGTACGTGGAGAGGCTGAGAACTGGGACCCACCAGCTACATCTTCGCACGCAAGGAAATGCATCCATATTACAGGCAAAAAGATAATTCCTCCCCCTGATAGCTGGGACCCACCTGCTATATCTTTGCACGCAAGGAAGTGCCTCCTTATCCTCCCTGACAGCTGGGACCCACCCGGTCGAACTGAACGTAGGGTTGTCTGTCTGGTCGCGAACGTGTACGTACATACTGGTCGATCGGTCTCTCTACAAGGATGAACCGTGGCCGAGTAAGTAGCGGCACGTGTCGTAGTAGGGCCCCCGACGTAGCAGTTCAGGCAGTCCTGTCTAAATCGTGTACACGTACGTACAGCCACGCTGCAAGAAAGTAAATAAGTCCATGTACGTACATACGGGCGGGGTCTCGAACGCCTACTCACTCATACGTACAGCCAGAGCTCGTGTACATGGACGGCAGCAACGGCTGCCTATTCATCGGAAGCCAACCGGCTGGGTCAGAATGAAGAAACAGCGTCGTGTTCATTGGGAGGCAACCGACTAGGTCGGAATGCGTCCTGTTCATCTGGAGCCAACCGGTTACGGGGTCTGCCGTACCGCAAAATGGAGGAAACGGCCTTCTGTTCGACCGCCTACGATCGAAACAGGGTCCTGTTCATCGGCTCGGGGTCTGGCGTACCGCAAAATGGAGGAAATGGACTTTTGTTCAACTGCCTACGGTTGAAACAGAGTCCTGTTGATCGGGAGGGGTCTGGCGTACAGAAAAACAAAGGAAACGGACTTCTCTTCGAGCGCCTATGGTCGAAACGGGGTCCTGTTCATCGGGAAGGGTGTCGCATACCGCAAAACGGGACTCCACGGGCTACTGTTCATCCACCGTCAACTTCCTCCAGCCTCCCCCAGCTATTGTTCATCCACCGCGACTTCCTCTAGCCTCCACCATCTACTGTTCATCCACGGGCTATTGTTCATCCAGCCTGTTCATCCACGGGTCTTGTTCATCCAACAACCCCCACCGGGAACTGTTAATCCACAACCAACCAACCGGCTAGGTCGACTCCACGTCTTGACTCATTCTACGTAACGCGCACGCGACAGCAAAGGGCATTGTTCATCCAGAGGCAACCCAACCAACTAGCTACGTCTCACATGGGGGCTCGATCGGGTTCAGTAGCAGCGAAGGGATCGCTCGAGTTCAGTTAGCGGCGAAGGAATCGCTCGGGTTCAGTTAGCAGCGAAGGGATCGCTGGAGTTCAGTTAGCAGCGAAGGAATCGCTCGGGTTCAGTTAGCAGCGAAGGGATCAATCGGCTTCAGTACGTAGTAGGATCGATCGATCGCTTGGGTTCAGTAAGCGAACGCCTCGCTTGGGTTCAGTTAGCCAACACCTCACACACACGCGCGTACGAGAGAAAACCGCAAACCACATTGCATCGCTCGACCCGGACCACCCGCCGTAACCGGAAATTCCCTGAAATATTCCTCGCCCTCACTTCTACCATGAGTTTTTACGTCATGGACGGCCCAAAGAATGTCATGCAGGTGCATCTCCGGCCCACCCAGGACGAAAAGCCCATTTTCTGTCATAATTTTTTGTCATAGAAGTAGGAGCCCACCACATCTATGATGATACATGTTTTTGTCACAATTATCGTCATAGAAGTGTCATAACCATGATAGAGAAAGTTTTCATTCGGGCCATAATGTCACGGATGTGTCTTTTTTTGTAGTGAGCACATATATACTAGAGGATCAGATTGCATAGTAACAGTACATAGGACAATTCACTAGAATTTGTAAAGGAAAGGCAGGAGCAACACATGCAACATGTAAACCGAACATGCTTAACCGGTGTAGCTAGCTAGCTAAACATAGGTCATTATAGTGAGCTAAAAAGACAAGCTACTCCTCATCGTTAGATATATCGATGACGATGGGCTCCTTAGACTTGGAAGAGGGCGAGGCCTCCACATCGTGGGTGCCCTCCTCGTAGTGGTGAGTCACCTGAGCCGCTCCGGGCACCAACCTACTGGCTCTGGAGTTGAGGTAAGCATGGGCATGCCGAGAAAACACCTCGTAGTCTTCGTCGAAGGCACCGATGGTGGCCTCGAGAAAACGCCACGAACTATCGTTTCAAGCAGCCAACCATGTGGCGGCGTCCGCATGCAAGGCGTCATCGGTGGCCTCGATGGCGAGGTGCTCCTCAAAGATCTGGGGGTCGGCACGCATGGCTGCCATCGTGACCTCATCCACGCGTGCGGCCGCAATTTACTTCTCCGCTGCCAAATGCTCCTTGAGCTCCTGGCTATACTGCGTGCACCATGGCTTAGGGCGGCGCTTATTCGGAGGATGGGTCGGTGATTTGGGTGGAACGTGTCATGCCAGTGGTCGGGGCATGTGGGATGTAGAAGGAGGAAGAGGACGGGGGTCGGGTGTGGATTACTTGACTAGATCGACGAGGCCGAGCAGCAGGAATGAGCGGCGCCGGTGAGGAGGCGGCGCTGCAAGCAAGCAATGAACGTTTGAACTTGGAAAGGAAGGCAGAAACAGGGGAAATGTGTCTTTTGGTCAGGAGGAGGGGGAGGTAGATATTTCCACGGAAGCCAAAATTTTTCGCTCGGTGCAGCGAAAAACTGGCGCGCAAAGTGTCATCAGACACGGTCCCTTATTCAGCAATGTGTGCGATATGTGAACATCACAAACGATTCATATAGCTTACCCCGTGTGTGATGAGTTTGAACGTGCAAATTTTGGTCCAAATTTCCCTGGTTACAGTAGTCATCCACATCATTGCATAATTTGGGTACACAAAAGAGCTTACAGCACACCCACACTTCTTAATAGAGCAAGTTCTACAATTAAACAGAGCTAGCTGACCTAAACATTACTCTAACAAAAGACCGGCACTCTAAACAAAGACTACTACTCCAGCTGGTGCTCGTCGATCTCCACTGCCTCCTCCATGTCCAGCTCACGCCCGACGATCTCCTGGGGAAGGGGCTCCATGGCATCCATCACACCATACTCGGCAAGCATCTCGCCATCCGCGTCCGCCATCTCTTTGGAAAAGGCCGCCATGAGCTGGGCGTGGGCGACCGCGGTCTGGGCTTGGAAGGGCTCCATTGTGGCAAGGTATGCCGCGAACGAACAGATGGCTGCACGAACGCTCTCGGCAATTGCCAACTCTTCGGCTGTGGGTTGCCGACCATTGTCGGAGAAGCTTCATGCAATTTGTGCGGTGACCGCCAGGAGCTGGGCGTGGGCGGCCTTGACATCGGCGTGGGCGGCGTCCATCAGGGCTAAGGTGGCCACTGCGGAACGGACAGCTGCTGTGCCGCTCTCGCCATTTGCTATCCCCATCGCAGATGTTGCTGCCGCCATTTGAGCTGCAACCACGGCCGTTTCGGTTGCCGCAGCCGCCCGGTCATAGATTGCGGCTGCGCTTATGCAGGTTGTTAGCATGCTCATGGTGGCTGTGGCTGCGCTCTCGTAGGAGTGGGCCGCCGAAGTTGCCCTCACGACGCAGGTTCACGTCCCCATCTTTGACCGGTGATGATTGAACAGTGAAATGATATTTGGGGAGCTAGTGTGCTTGATGCGCCGGCTGTGAACTGTAGCTGATGAACCTTCTCGCATTAGCCATATACTATGACGGTGCTCCAAAATATTTTGTACTGCATCTCACACGGTTGGTGATAATAAACTGTGTGTGATGTACTTGATTTTTCGTCTTGATTTGAAATACAGAATGGGGTCACAGCAGCAAAGGATGGTGTTTGAATTGCTAGAACTTTTATCTACAGTGAACATACAACTATAGGAGTGTCATCAAAAAAATTGGAATTCTTCAGGATTCGTTTGGACATTTTTATAGATTAACTGAGTTTTCTAGGCATTTAAGGTGCATAATTTAAAATTAAACCACATGCACATGCTCCGGTGCACCAAAATGGGTTGTAAAATCATATATGTGTCCATGGGTGGATGCTTAGGTATCATGCAAGAAATGGGAATGAATTTCAAACACCTCGGCACTGTGGCTCGACCGCCAACGTTGAGATACTTAGTTTTGAAATTCTAGTAAATCCAAAACTCGTCTGAAATTCATGAAACTTGGCATGCTATCATGGAATGGCACCAACATGCTGTGGTAAATTTTTTTGTCCCATTTGGGGCAGGTTTTGGTATAAGCTTCTCACAAACCAGAGCTTCTCACAAGAAGCCTCATGGTTCTGGTAGGGAACATGTCACCTTTGTTGATGAAACGATATTCATTGCCTCTTCTTGCTTTCAATTTTTTTCTAGAGGCAACATAGGCCAATAGGAGTGTCATGTTAAAATTTGGAATTATTCAGGGATCGTTTGGACATTTTTATACATTAACTGGGTTTTCTAGGCATTTTATGTGCATAATTCAAATTTGAACTACAGGCACATGCTCCAATGCAGCAAAATGGGTTGAAAAATCATATGTGTGTCCTTGGGTGCATCTTAGGTCCCATGAAAGAAATGGGAATGAATTACAAACACCTCGGCTTCGTGGCTCGGCCGCAAACATTGAGAAACTTGGTTTTGAAATTCCAATTAATCCAAAACTCGTCCGAAATTCATGAAACTTGGCATGATATCATGAAATGGCACCAACATGCTATGGTAAATTTTGTCCCAATTGGGGCAGGTTTTGGTATAAGCTTCTCACAAACCACAGCTTCTGACTAGAAGCCTCGTGGTTCCGGTAGGGAACATGTGTCACCTTTATGGATGAAACGACATTCGTTGCCTCTTCTCGCCTTGACTTTTTTTTCTAGATGCAACATAGACCAATAGGAGTGTCGTGTTAAAATTTGGAATTATTCAGGGTTCATTTGGACATTTTTATACATTAACTGAGTTTTCTAGGCATGTTATATGCATAATTCAAATTTGAACTACAGTCACATGCTCCGGTGCAGCAAAATGGGTTGAAAAATCATATGTGTGTCCTTGGGTGCATGCTTAGGCCCCATGCAAGAAATTGGAATGGATTTCAAACACCTCGGCTTTCTGACTCGGCCGCAAACATTGAGAAACTTGGTTTTGAAATTCTAGTAATACCAAAACTCGTCCAAAATTTATGAAACTTGGCATGGTATCATGAAATGGCACCAACATGCTGTGGTAATTTTTTTTTCACATTTGGGGCAGGTTTTGGTATAAACTTCTCACAAACCACAGCTTCTCACAAGAAGCCTCGTGGTTCTGGTAGGGAACATGTCACCTTTGTGGACGAAATGACATTCGTTGCCTCTTCTCGCCTTGGATTTTTTTCTAGATGCAACATAGACTAATAGGAGTGTCGTGTTAAAATTTGGAATTGTGCAGGGTTTGTTTGGACGTTTTTATACATTAACTGAGTTTTCTAGGCATTTTATGTGCGTAATTCAAATTTGAACTACATGCACATGCTCTGGTCACTGTTCAAAAAATCGGCCGATTCAGCGATTTATCGTCCGATTTATCGCTAATCAGTGGGTGACCAATAAGATTATGACATATCATCACAGTTTATCGTTTGGGCCGATTTATTGCTCTGACAACCGATTTATTAGGAATCTACTGATAAATCGGGCCTATTTCTAGCACTATGTGTGCAAAAACTATGTTTATTTGTGTTTTGTGGACCTTGTTATGGAATATGTATAGTTGTCCTATTTTGTTTGTCATTTTACGATGATTCAAAGGTAAGTAATCAAGGTAACACTTCCATCCAATATTGTTTTTGTGTTGAATATAGAATAGTTTAGTGCTGGAAACCTGGGATTTGTAAAAAAATGGCTGATTAATAGTCAACCGATAAAATCAATTAATCATCCGATTTTCGATTAATCTCTAATCCCAGGCCGACCGAGACGCTAATGATAAGTGATATCCCCAACATTGGCTCTGGTGCACCAAAATGGGTTGAAAAATCATATATGTGTCCTTGTGTGCATGTTTAGGTCCCATGCAAGAAATGGGAATCAATTTCAAACACCTAGGCTTCATGGCTCGGCCGCAAACATTGAGAAACTTGGTTTTTAAATTCCTACAAATTCAAAACTCGCCTGAAATTCATGAAACTTGGCATGGTATCATGAAATGCCACTAACATGCTGTGGTATTTTTCGTGTCCAATTTGAGAGAAGGCGCATGTGATAGCCTGGCATAATAGGGATGATAGACTCCTCATATCAATAAGGAATTCCTTCTTTTCCGGGAGCCCATTCGGAAAGAACTCCAAATTTGGTAGAGGGTGATTATTTGGGCATATGAATGCACCATAAAATTTTCATACCAATTGGATGAATAAAAATGGTACTTCCTTCACAATGCTCCACACTGGACAAAAAATTGGGGGAATTTTGTGGAAAACATGGATGGGCAAAATGATATGAATTTTTGCATTCTCAATGGATATAGGGAAATTTAGGGCCTGGATTAATTTCAGAATTTTTGAAGCAATATAAAGTATAGTTGCTTCACAACCTGAAATTATGACAAAAGGCAAGAATTTGAGGGTGTGCTCACATGGATTGTTGGATGGTTATGAAATTTGGTGGAGAGTAATGATTTGATCATATGAATGACCTAGCAAAATGTCAACTCATTTGGATTAGCCTAGCTAGTACTTCCTTCACAAAGCTTCTCTCTGGACAGAAACTTTGGGAATTTGCTGAGGAAGATTTACTAGGCAAATGAAGCTGAATTTTGGCATGTGGCAATTATTTGGGTATGAGAGAGTTCCCAAAAATTTTGAAGGCAATCAAGAAAAGATAAATTGCACTTCCTTCACAAAGTGCCATTTTGGACATAATAGAAAATGAATATTCCTGAATTAATTTTGAACTAGGCAAGGGTGGATTTTGGCATATTTGTGGAAGATATGATCCAAAGAATTTATGAGAATTTTTTGGGAATTTTTGGAATGACAGAAATATAGGTTGCTTCACAACCTACGGCAAACAGGGTTATTCCTTTAATAGAAAAAGGAATATTCCCAAGAAATAAAAATTTGGGGTTGGCTTAAGATGGAAATTTCATGGCCTAGGGATAGATTTTAGAATGACAAGCCACTAGGAAGTGGCAGGAGAGAAGATCTTCTCAGGTTTCAAGACCACAGAGCCACCGAAAAAGAACTCCCAATGAAAATTCGAAGAAATCCAAAAGAAAAAGAAAGGGCCAAAAATCGGGGTGTTACACCCATCCTACTCCCAACGGTGGCCAGGTCATACCTGTACTCACCCACACCTTCTGTTATTCTCCGGCGACGTCAGCCTCACCCCGCAGCCGAACCAGTCAATCCTCATACTCCCCTCCGCCAGGGACTCCAGTGCCCCTTCTTCCACGACTCCAGATCGTTCCCATCCTAGGCCTCACCGTCGTCCACCGCCGTGGTGCGCTCGATGATGCGTGGTCAACAATGAGAGCCAACATGGAGTACATGGAGGGGCTGAGAGCTGGGAACCACCAGCTACATCTTCGTAGGCAAGCTAGTGCCTCCTTATTACGCGGGAATGAACGATTCCTCCCCCGACAGGTTGGACCCACCAGCTACATCCTTCGCACGCAAGGAAGTTCCTTCTTATTACGCGAAAAAAAAGTTTCCTCCCCATGACAGCTGGGACCCACCAGCTACATCTTCGCACGGAAGGAAGTGCCTCCTTATTACGCGCAAGAAAAATGATTCCTCCCCCTGCTACCTGGGACCCACAAGATTCAGAGGCTGACTTGTGGGCCTACTAAGTTGACCCGTACGCAGGGCTTTGTTAACTTAGTCAACAAACGATTATAGCAGCAGTGACTGTTGGATGTTAATCCAACGGCCGCGCTGCTTCTTCAATCTCTGATCTTCTTGCTCCAGCTTCCCAAACCAGCGCCAGCGAGGCTGCCTGCTCCTACCTCCCGTGGCCGGCTGTGCTGCCACCGCTGGCCATGCCATCCCTCTACTCACCCACACCTCCTGTTATTCTCTGATGACGGCAGCCTCACACCGCAGAGAGACCAGTAAATCCTTGTACTCCCCTCCGCGTGGGCAACCACTGCCGCGTCTTCCCCGGCACCTGGTCGTTCCCTTCCTAGGCCTCGCCGTCGTCCACCGCCTTGGTGCTCTTGGTACGGCGTCGTCAACGCGGTCAACGAACGACTGCCATCGGAAGAGGACTGTACGTGGAGAGGCTGAGAACTGGGACCCACCAGCTACATCTTCGCACGCAAGGAAATGCATCCATATTACAGGCAAAAAGATAATTCCTCCCCCTGACAGCTGGGACCCACCTGCTATATCTTTCCACGCAAGGAAGTGCCTCCTTATCCTCCCTGACAGCTGGGACCCACCCGGTCGAACTGAACGTAGGGTTGTCTGTCTGGTCGCGAACGTGTACGTACATACTGGTCGATCGGTCTCTCTACAAGGATGAACCGTGGCCGAGTAAGTAGCGGCACGTGTCGTAGTAGGGCCCCCGACGTAGCAGTTCAGGCAGTCCTGTCTAAATCATGTACACGTACGTACAGCCACGCTGCAAGAAAGTAAATAAGTCCATGTACGTACATACGGGCGGGGTCTCGAACGCCTACTCACTCATACGTACGGCCAGAGCTCGTGTACATGGACGGCAGCAACGGCTGCCTATTCATCGGAAGCCAACCGGCTGGGTCAGAATGAAGAAACAGCGTCGTGTTCATTGGGAGGCAACCGACTGGGTCGGAATGCGTCCTGTTCATCTGGAGCCAACCGGTTACGGGGTCTGCCGTACCGCAAAATGGAGGAAACGGCCTTCTGTTCGATCGCCTACGATCGATACAGGGTCCTGTTCATCGGCTCGGGGTCTGGCGTACCGCAAAATGGAGGAAATGGACTTCTGTTCAACTGCCTACGGTCGAAACAGGGTCCTGTTGATCGGGAGGGGTCTGGCGTACAGCAAAACAAAGGAAACGGACTTCTCTTCGAGCGCCTATGGTCGAAACGGGGTCCTGTTCATCGGGAAGGGTGTCGCATACCGCAAAACGGGACTCCACGGGCTACTGTTCATCCACCGTCAACTTCCTCCAGCCTCCCCCAGCTATTGTTCATCCACCGCGACTTCCTCTAGCCTCCACCATCTACTGTTCATCCACGGGCTATTGTTCATCCAGCCTGTTCATCCACGGGTCTTGTTCATCCAACAACCCCCACCGGGAACTGTTAATCCACAACCAACCAACCGGCTAGGTCGACTCCACGTCTCGACTCATTCTACGTATCGCGCACGCGACAGCAAAGGGCATTGTTCATCCAGAGGCAACCCAACCAACTAGCTACGTCTCACATGGGGGCTCGATCGGGTTCAGTAGCAGCGAAGGGATCGCTCGAGTTCAGTTAGCAGCGAAGGAATCGCTCGGGTTCAGTTAGCAGCGAAGGGATCGCTCGAGTTCAGTTAGCAGCGAAGGAATCGCTCGGGTTCAGTTAGCAGCGAAGGGATCAATCGGCTTCAGTACGTAGTAGGATCGATCGATCGCTTGGGTTCAGTAAGCGAACGCCTCGCTTGGGTTCAGTTAGCCAACGCCTCACACACACGCGCGTACGAGAGAAAACCGCAAACCACATTGCATCGCTCGACCCGGACCACCCGCCGTAACCAGGAATTCCCTGAAATATTCCTCGCCCTCACTTCTACCATGATTTTTTACGTCATGGACGGCCCAAAGAATGTCATGCAGGTGCATCTCCGGCCCACCCAGGACGAAAAGCCCATTTTCTGTCATAATTTTTTGTCATAGAAGTAGGAGCCCACCACATCTATGATGATACATGTTTTTGTCACAATTATCGTCATAGAAGTGTCATAACCATGATAGAGAAAGTTTTCATTCGGGCCATAATGTCACGGATGTGTCTTTTTTTGTAGTGAGCACATATATACTAGAGGATCAGATTGCATAGTAACAGTACATAGGACAATTCACTAGAATTTGTAAAGGAAAGGCAGGAGCAACACATGCAACATGTAAACCGAACATGCTTAACCGGTGTAGCTAGCTAGCTAAACATAGGTCATTATAGTGAGCTAAAAAGACAAGCTACTCCTCATCGTTAGATATATCGATGACGATGGGCTCCTTAGACTTGGAAGAGGGCGAGGCCTCCACATCGTGGGTGCCCTCCTCGTAGTGGTGAGTCACCTGAGCCGCTCCGGGCACCAACCTACTGGCTCTGGAGTTGAGGTAAGCATGGGCATGCCGAGAAAACACCTCGTAGTCTTCGTCGAAGGCACCGATGGTGGCCTCGAGAAAACGCCACGAACTATCGTTTCAAGCAGCCAACCATGTGGCGGCGTCCGCATGCAAGGCGTCGTCGGTGGCCTCGATGGCGAGGTGCTCCTCAAAGATCTGGGGGTCGGCACGCATGGCTGCCATCGTGACCTCATCCACGCGTGCGGCCGCAATTTACTTCTCCGCTGCCAAATGCTCCTTGAGCTCCTGGCTATACTGCGTGCACCATGGCTTAGGGCGGCGCTTATTTGGAGGATGGGTCGGTGATTTGGGTGGAACGTGTCACGCCAGTGGTCGGGGCATGTGGGATGTAGAAGGAGGAAGAGGACGGGGGTCGGGTGTGGATTACTTGACTAGATCGACGAGGCCGAGCAGCAGGAATGAGCGGCGCCGGTGAGGAGGCGGCGCTGCAAGCAAGCAATGAACGTTTGAACTTGGAAAGGAAGGCAGAAACAGGGGAAATGTGTCTTTTGGTCAGGAGGAGGGGGAGGTAGATATTTCCACGGAAGCCAAAATTTTTCGCTCGGTGCAGCGAAAAACTGGCGCGCAAAGTGTCATCAGACACGGTCCCTTATTCAGCAATGTGTGCGATATGTGAACATCACAAACGATTCATATAGCTTACCCCGTGTGTGATGAGTTTGAACGTGCAAATTTTGGTCCAAATTTCCCTGGTTACAGTAGTCATCCACATCATTGCATAATTTGGGTACACAAAAGAGCTTACAGCACACCCACACTTCTTAATAGAGCAAGTTCTACAATTAAACAGAGCTAGCTGACCTAAACATTACTCTAACAAAAGACCGGCACTCTAAACAAAGACTACTACTCCAGCTGGTGCTCGTCGATCTCCGCTGCCTCCTCCATGTCCAGCTCGCGCCCGACGATCTCCTGGGGAAGGGGCTCCATGGCATCCATCACACCATACTCGGCAAGCATCTCGCCATCCGCGTCCGCCATCTCTTTGGAAAAGGCCGCCACGAGCTGGGTGTGGGCGGCCGCGGTCTGGGCTTGGAAGGGCTCCATTGCGGCAAGGTATGCCGCGAACGAACGGATGGCTGCACGAACGCTCTCGGCGATTGCCAACTCTTCGGCTGTGGGTTGCCGACCATTGTCGGAGAAGCTTCATGCAATTTGTTCGGTGACCGCCAGGAGCTGGGCGTGGGCGGCCTTGACATCGGCGTGGGCGGCGTCCATCAGGGCTAAGGTGGCCACTGCGGAACGGACAGCTGCTGTGCCGCTCTCGCCATTTGCTATCCCCATCGCAGATGTTGCTGCCGCCATTTGAGCTGCAACCACGGCCGTTTCGGTTGCCGCAGCCGCCCGGTCATAGATTGCGGCTGCGCTTATGCAGGTTGTTAGCATGCTCATGGTGGCTGTGGCTGCGCTCTCGCAGGAGTGGGCTGCCGAAGTTGCCCTCACGACGCAGGTTCACGTCCCCATCTTTGACCGGTGATGATTGAACAGTGAAATGATATTTGGGGAGCTAGTGTGCCTGATGCGTCGGCTGTGAACTGTAGCCATATACTATGACGGTGCTCCAAAATATTTTGTACTGCATCTCACACGGTTGGTGATAATAAACTGTGTGTGATGTACTTGATTTTTCGTCTTGATTTGAAATACAGAATGGGGTCACAGCAGCAAAGGATGGTGTTTGAATTGCTAGAACTTTTATCTGCAGTGAACATACAACTATAGGAGTGTCATCAAAAAATTTGGAATTCTTCAGGATTCGTTTGGACATTTTTATAGATTAACTGAGTTTTCTAGGCATTTAAGGTGCATAATTTAAAATTAAACCACATGCACATGCTCCGGTGCACCAAAATGGGTTGTAAAATCATATATGTGTCCATGGGTGGATGCTTAGGTATCATGCAAGAAATGGGAATGAATTTCAAACACCTCGGCACTGTGGCTCGACCGTCAACGTTGAGATACTTAGTTTTGAAATTCTAGTAAATCCAAAACTCGTCTGAAATTCATGAAACTTGGCATGCTATCATGGAATGGCACCAACATGCTGTGGTAAATTTTTTTGTCCCATTTGGGGCAGGTTTTGGTATAAGCTTCTCACAAACCAGAGCTTCTCACAAGAAGCCTCATGGTTCCGGTAGGGAACATGTCACCTTTGTTGATGAAACGATATTCATTGCCTCTTCTTGCTTTCAAATTTTTTCTAGAGGCAACATAGGCCAATAGGAGTGTCATGTTAAAATTTGGAATTATTCAGGGATCGTTTGGACATTTTTATACATTAACTGGGTTTTCTAGGCATTTTATGTGCATAATTCAAATTTGAACTACAGGCACATGCTCCAATGCAGCAAAATGGGTTGAAAAATCATATGTGTGTCCTTGGGTGCATCTTAGGTCCCATGAAAGAAATGGGAATGAATTACAAACACCTCGGCTTCGTGGCTCGGCCGCAAACATTGAGAAACTTGGTTTTGAAATTCCAATTAATCCAAAACTCGTCCGAAATTCATGAAACTTGGCATGATATCATGAAATGGCACCAACATGCTATGGTAAATTTTGTCCCAATTGGGGCAGGTTTTGGTATAAGCTTCTCACAAACCACAGCTTCTGACTAGAAGCCTCGTGGTTCCGGTAGGGAACATGTGTCACCTTTATGGATGAAACGACATTCGTTGCCTCTTCTCGCCTTGACTTTTTTTTCTAGATGCAACATAGACCAATAGGAGTGTCGTGTTAAAATTTGGAATTATTCAGGGTTCATTTGGACATTTTTATACATTAACTGAGTTTTCTAGGCATGTTATATGCATAATTCAAATTTGAACTACAGGCACATGCTCCGGTGCAGCAAAATGGGTTGAAAAATCATATGTGTGTCCTTGGGTGCATGCTTAGGCCCCATGCAAGAAATTGGAATGGATTTCAAACACCTCGGCTTTCTGACTCGGCCGCAAACATTGAGAAACTTGGTTTTGAAATTCTAGTAATACCAAAACTCGTCCAAAATTCATGAAACTTGGCATGGTATCATGAAATGGCACCAACATGCTGTGGTAATTTTTTTTTCACATTTGGGGCAGGTTTTGGTATAAACTTCTCACAAACCACAGCTTCTCACAAGAAGCCTCGTGGTTCTGGTAGGGAACATGTCACCTTTGTGGACGAAATGACATTCGTTGCCTCTTCTCGCCTTGGATTTTTTTCTAGATGCAACATAGACTAATAGGAGTGTCGTGTTAAAATTTGGAATTGTGCAGGGTTTGTTTGGACGTTTTTATACATTAACTGAGTTTTCTAGGCATTTTATGTGCGTAATTCAAATTTGAACTACATGCACATGCTCTGGTCACTGTTCAAAAAATCGGCCGATTCAGCGATTTATCGTCCGATTTATCGCTAATCAGTGGGTGACCAATAAGATTATGACATATCATCACAGTTTATCGTTTGGGCCGATTTATTGCTCTGACAACCGATTTATTAGGAATCTACTGATAAATCGGGCCTATTTCTAGCACTATGGGTGCAAAAACTATGTTTATTTGTGTTTTGTGGACCTTGTTATGGAATATGTATAGTTGTCCTATTTTGTTTGTCATTTTACGATGATTCAAAGGTAAGTAATCAAGGTAACACTTCCATCCAATATTGTTTTTGTGTTGAATATAGAATAGTTTAGTGCTGGAAACCTGGGATTTGTAAAAAAATGGCTGATTAATAGTCAACCGATAAAATCAATTAATCATCCGATTTTCGATTAATCTCTAATCCCAGGCCGACCGAGACGCTAATGATAAGCGATATCCCCAACATTGGCTCTGGTGCACCAAAATGGGTTGAAAAATCATATATGTGTCCTTGTGTGCATGTTTAGGTCCCATGCAAGAAATGGGAATCAATTTCAAACACCTAGGCTTCATGGCTCGGCCGCAAACATTGAGAAACTTGGTTTTTAAATTCCTACAAATTCAAAACTCGCCTGAAATTCATGAAACTTGGCATGGTATCATGAAATGCCACTAACATGCTGTGGTATTTTTCGTGTCCAATTTGAGAGAAGGCGCATGTGATAGCCTGGCATAATAGGGATGATAGACTCCTCATATCAATAAGGAATTCCTTCTTTTCCGGGAGCCCATTCGGAAAGAACTCCAAAGTTAAGCATGCTCTGCTTGGAGTAATTTCAGGATGGGTGACCGACCGGGAAGTTGGTCCCAGGTGCGCACGAGCGAGGACAAAGTGCGCAGGAAAGACTAGTATTGATCTGTGAGGCCAGTCTAGATCTCGCCAGGAGTAACGACCACCGGCGGGTGTGTCCGGGGCGTTACAGCGCACAAATTAACATCCAACACATGCATTTTGAAAAAAATAGCTGCCACGTTATCATATCAAACGTTTGCATAATTTAAATCATGGGTGTTCTAGTAACCATTAACGTGACACCATGCATAACACTTTTACTGGCTAGGAGTTGTCGTGCGGGCAGCTGCTTGAGTAGACTTTGGCGTGCGAGCGAAGTCCGCTGCGCAGGCTGACCGGGAGGCATGCGAGCAGTCCTCTGATGCGTAGGCTCACCGGGAAGCATGCGAGCAGTACGTTGCGCAGTCTCACTGGGAAGCGAGCCCTTTGACCTCCATCGCCGCCCGCCTCGCTCCCAACCTCTCCATTAATGGCGCCCGAGCCGCTGTTTAATATAGCTAGGTGATACGTCTCCAATGTATCTATAATTTTTGATTGTTCCATGCTATTATAGTATCAATCTTGGATGTTTTATATACACTTACAAGCAATTATATATCATTTTTTGGGACTAACCTATTAACTTAGTGCCCCATGGCAGTTTCTGTTTTTTGCCTGTTTTTGGTTTTCCAGAATATCAGTACCAAACGAAGTCCAAATGCCACGAAACTTTTTGGAGATTTTTTTCTGGACAAAAGAGACACTAGAAGCTTCGGGAGAGGGCCAGAAGACAGAGGAGGTGGCCACGAGGCACCTGGGCGCGCCCAGGGGGTAGGCGCGCCCTGGTTCCTCATGGGCCCACCTCTACTCCGTTTGACCTAATTCCACCTCTATACATTCTCTAAAATCAGGAAACCAACAGAGGAGTCCATGAAATACTTTTTCCGCCGTCGCAAGTCTCTGTTCTTGAGAGATCCCATCTGGAGGCCTTTTCTGGCACTCTGCCGGAGGGGGAATCAATCACGGAGGGGCTCTACAACAACCTTGCTGCCCTTTTGATGATGCGTGAGTAGTTTACCACAGACCTACAGGTCCATAGTTAGTAGCTAGATGGCTTCTCATCTCTATTTGATCTTCAATACAATGTTCTCCTCGATGTTCTTGGAGTTCTATCCGATGTAATCACTTTTTGCGGTGTGTTTGTTGGGATCCGATGAATTGTGAGTTTATGATCAGATTATCCATGAATATTATTTGAGTTTTCTCTGAACTCTTTTATGCATGATTGTTATAGCTTCGTATTTCTCTCCGATCTATTGATTTGGTTTGGCCAACTAGATTGATTTATCTTGCAATGGGAGAGGTGCTTTGTAATGGGTTCGATCTTGCGGTGCTCAATCCCAGTGACAGAAAGGGACATGACACGTATTGTATCATTGCTATTAAGGATAAAAAGATTGGGTTTATTCATGCGTGAGTTTACTTTGTCTACATCTTGTCATCTTGCTTAAGGCGTTACTCCGTTCTTTATGAACTTAATACTCTAGATGCATGCTGGATAGCGGTCGATGTGTGGAGTAATAGTAGTAGATGCAGAATCGTTTCGGTCTACTTGTCTCAGACGTGATGCCTATATACATGATCATTGCCTTGGATATCATCATGATTATTTTCTTTTCTATCAATTGCCCAATAGTAATTTGTTTACCCACCGTATGCTATTTTCAAGAGAGAAGCCTCTAGTGAAAACTATGGCCCTCGGGTCTACCTTTATTATATATTAAAAATCCTAAAAATACCTTCCTGCAATTTTACTTTATTTATTTTATTTTATATTTTTGTTCGATCTATCTATCTATCACCATACAATTTAATCTTGCAAATAACCACCAAGGGATTGACAACCCCTTGTTCGCGTTGGGTACGAGGATTTGTTATTTTGTGTGCAGGTGCTGCTAACGAGTTGTTGCGTGATTCTCCTATTGGATTGATAACCTTGGTTTCATAACTGAGGGAAATACTTATCTCTACTATACTGCATCATCCCCTCCTCTTCGGGGAAATCCCAACGCAGCTCACAAGTAGCAGGAAGAATTTCTGGCGTCGTTGCCGGGGAGACATCATCAACATCTACCAAGTACCTACACATAAACTTTCATCTTCTTGCATTTATTTTATTTCCCTTTGCCTCTCGTTTTCATCTCCCCCACTTCTAAAAAGTTTTTACAAAAATACAAAAATATTTTCCGTTTGCCTTTTTCTTGTTTGCTTCTTTGCTTGCTTGTTATCTTGTTTGCGTAGCCACGATGTCTCAAGAAAATACAAAATTACGTCATTTTTCCAATACTAATTATAATGATTTTATTAGTACTCCGATTGCTCCTCCCGCCGCTAGTGCGGAGACTTGTGATATTAATGCCACATTGCTAAATGTTGTTATGAAAGAACAATTTTCTGGTAGTCCTAATGAAGATGTTGCATCCCATCTTAACACTTTCGTAGAATTGTTTGATATGCAAAAGAAAAAAGATGTGGATAATGATATTGTGAAATTAAAATTATTCCCATTCTCATTGCGGGATCGTGCAAAATTTTGGTTTTTGTCTTTGCCACGAAATAGTATCGATTCTTGGAATAGGTGTAAAGATGCTTTTATTACCAAGTATTTTCGTCCCGCGAAAATTATTTCCCTTAGAAATCAAATTATGAATTTCAAGCAACTTGATCATGAACATGTTGCCCAATCTTGGGAAAGGATGAAATTAATGATAAGAAATTGCCCTACTCATGGTTTACATTTGTGGATGATCATACAAAATTTTTATGGGGGATTAAATTTTGTTTCTAGAAATCGTTTAGATTCCGCCGTGGGTGGTACTTTTATGGAGATTACATTGGGAGAAGCTACTAAATTGCATGATAATATTATGGCAAATTATTCACAATGTCACACTGAAAGAGCTCCTACTAGTAAAACGGTGAATTCTGTTGAAGAAATTAGTACTTTGAGTGATAAAGTTGATGCGCTCATGAAATTGGTTGCTAGCAAAAACACTCCTATTGATCCTAATGATGTGCCTTTATCCAGTTTGATTGAGCAAAATAATGATCCCGTAGATGTGAATTTTGTCTCGCGAAACAATTTTAATAGTAATGCTTATAGAGGTAATTTTAATCCTAGGCCGTTCCCTGGAAATCCCTCTAATAATTATGGCAATTCCTATGGTAATTCTTATAATAATAATAATAGGATGCCCTCTGTAACACCCTGGATTTTGCCTTTTTATTTTATTTGGGTTTATTAAATATTTTATTTGCATTTGAGGGTTTTCTGTCAACTCTTTTGGACTTACCACTTGGATTTATTTTTGATTTTCCTCCAAGTGGGTTCTATCATCTATAAACCCTCCCTAGACCTCATCCCTCTCAAAATAATGCCATTGGATATTTTTATTTAATGGCATTATATTCATTTTCTCTCTGAAAATGCCCATTTGCTCATATAGCTATGAAGCAACCCCTATTTTTATTGCTCTAAAAATTCCAAGAAAATTCCCAAATATTCTTTTGATCATGCCTCACCTTCCTATGCAAAAATATCCCATGGTCATTTGGAAAATTTTAGCCAGGGAAAATGTTTTTGCTTCAGGACAGGATAGTCACTTTGTGAAGCAAGTACATTTTTCCTTGATCTTTTTGAGCTGAAATTTTTACCACTTGATTACCCTCCTAGGTGATGCTTAACCGCCTAATTTCACCTCAAATCTCCTAGCCATTTGTCCCCAGTGGTTGGAGCAAGTTTCTGTCCAGAAACTTTCTCTCTAGCTCCAGTCACCTCCAAGGCACCAGATGGCAAGGCAAGCGCATTTCTGGGCACAGCATCGAAGGGACAACACCGAGGACATGGTGTGGCAGCGCCGAAAGCCCCCTACATGCCAGTGCACGCGGTGACCGCGTGTGGGCAGGGTGCAATGCACGCGCTCTCTGTGCTCTGCAGTCGGGTCCGATCGGCCGCCGTCCAGCTACTCCTCTCGCGCCACCTCAGCATGTCCAGACCACCCAGCTCACTCTCCCTCTTCTAGCCAGCCCCTCTCTGACCCTCACCAACGCCGGTAGGAGGCACGCCGGACGCGGCCACGGCGCTAGCGGCCGGAACAGTGGACTGCACGCGCGACCCTGTTCCACTTAGTGCGCCTGCGCCCGAGCCCGCATGCGTGCACTGTGTTTGGCCTCGCCCGTGTCGTCTCCAAGCTCGCCCGAGTCCTCAGCGTCCCCGGTTCGTCCTGCCGCTCAGCTCCGGCGGAGCCCGACCACTGTCCCTCCTCCTCCTCTCTACTCTCAAATCGATCCCTAGTAGCTGTTGGCAACGCCGGGAAGCCCTCTAGCCTTCAAACCTCGCCGGAGATCGGCCACGGTTCTCCCCGGCCGACCCCGCCCTCTGGAGCCCCTCAACCTCGCCCTCTACTTCTAGTGTGCTCGTGGTGATCCACTGAAGACGCCTAGGCCTCTGGTTCATCGGATTGAGGCCGTCTTCCTCAATTCCGACGAGCTCCGCCGCTCGTCGTCTCTGGAGAGGATCGCCGCGACGCCGTCCGTCCACCTCAGCTCATGTTTCGGGTACGTGCGTGACCGTCTCATCGAGCTAGACCCATCCCCCTCCTCTCCGGTTATCGCCAAGGTCTCCTCGCCGGAAAAACGCCGGCGACAGAGCCGTCGAGCCCTGTTCCTCTCTCTCTCTCTCTCATTTAAAACCAGACAGGGGCCCCACCTGTCATTCTATCTCTCGCGCCCGAAGGGGTATCTAAGTGGAGGCGTATCTCCAAAATACTTCTTCGACGTCAGCCCCTCTGGGATTTTCTGAAAATGATTTAATCCAGGGTTTGACCCTAACTTTGACCAGCCATAACTTTTTATCCATAAGTCCAAATGAGATGATTCTTTTTGCTGCTGGTTTATAAAATTCCAGAGTTTCTGTATTCCAAATTTCAGAATTTTTCTTGCTGTTGAGACTTTCTGGTGCAATAAACAGTGTTATGTGACATTTTGTTTTTGCATTTAAATTATTTTCAGAGGAACCTAGTTGTGTTGGGGAAGGCCAGGAGTTTTGTGACACTCCTCTAAAGCAAGGCAAGCCACAACATCCATATGAAAGGATGGCATTGCAATGACTTTGGTTTAATTGAATTAAATCATCATATATTCATCATTTTAAAATAATTTACTATATAACTCTCATTGCATAGACTTTGTTCTTGTCATGTTGATTTCATGTAGTAGGATACATGATTTTTTGCCAGTGTGCAGTAGGTATCATGACATATACTCATATGATAACATGATGCATTTGTTATTCATGATCGTGACCCGTGCATCCATTCACACACTATGGCTCGAATCATTTTCTTTTCAAGTTAAATTTGATCTTAATACAACTTGAACATGTTGTTGATGGAGTCATGGTGCCACCGAATCGAGCTCACCGGTGCAACCACACTTGCCTGGATGGGGAGGCCCTAATGCGGTCTATTGTCATGCCTCTCGCCGGTGCCTCCTACGAGGGAAGGTTGTGCTCTGGCGCTACCCTAGCCCGGTAGGCAGTCATAACCTTGAGGACCCGAGTTTTGATGGTACCGAGGTCCCCGTTTTGGACAATGTTATGTTTGGCCACGACGGTGGCGTCCACAGAGGTGGCGGATGTCACATGTTGGCATCGGGGTCACCCAGGACATAGCTCAAAGGGGAGTTTGTCGGAGGGGCTGGGAGAGTGTCATGCAATAGATTGGTTTTGTCGGAATGTCGTTGGTCCACCCGAATGGGAGCACGAGGCCATGAGTTTCGTAGTGTGGGTACAGTGTACTAACCTCTGCAGAGTGTATAATCTATCGATAGCCGCGTCCTTGGATATGGACATAGTTCGTAGTAGGTCACACCGTGGGTCAACAGATATAATTAACTTGCACACTAAGATTCACAAGATGGCACATGTAGAAGTGGTGATCGAGTGAGGATCACTATGAAAGGTATGTTTGTGATCAAGTGAGAATCATGGTGGTAAGTTGAGAACAGTGGTTACGCGGTAACCCCGAAATGGTAAGTTGGTCCCCAGGACCATGGCAATGTTTCACACACATCTCATGTGGCGTAGTATCATGCTCATGCATTAAATCTGCTTAATGCCTTGTTATTGTTTGTCGCACTTGCTTTGTTTGCTGTGAGCTTGTGAGTACATTCAAAGTACTCACCTGGCTTATCATGCCAGATGCAGGAGAAGCCGTGCATGGTGTGGATGTCGAGCAGTATGTCGCACTCTAGGCCGTGTCCCAGCAGTGTCCCTGTGGAATGGAGTTCCGCTACCCCGTCGTTCCGCTGCCGCTTAGTAGTTCCCTTATCATCGAGGCCCCTGCTATGTCCGCTAAATAATGTACATAAGTGCAGCCGCACCGTGTGTGCCACTTGGCGTCGCTCATCATGTAATATGTAACCCATGTTCCCGCTAAGAGATTAATAAAGCGGTTGTTTTCTGTACCAAGTTGTTGTGTATTGCCAGAAGACTTGATCTCTGGGCTGGCAATGCAAGGTAAACCGGTTGCTCTGAGCCGGGGTGCCACAACGCTTGGTATCAGAGCTGCACTGACTGTAGGACGCCCTAGACCACCGACGCGCTAGAAGAACGGTAGTTTTAGCCTTTGTAGTGGTTTGAGGTTAGACTCTGCACTTGGGTGTTGCATTGCATGCATATAGCCTATTATTAATACTGATCAGCTAATATTGTGAGTGTAGATGGCACCAGTCCCTTATCCGTACCAGCCTGAGCTGGCACCTTCCACCTTTCCGCATCTGCTTAGCAATGTGTGGCGCCGACTCTACCCCAATGGCGATGACCCCATATACCAGATGTACCGAGAGCAGCTTGTTGATGGTGTTTTCGAGTATCACACGGAGGTCGTCATGCACAACAGTACCGTGGTGGGCACTTACACTCGCTCCACCAAGGGCGGGATTGCCTCTACACCCAACCAGGCGGTCCAGTTTGCAGCATTTGAGGCTCTCACTGACTTGCGCTATAACGAGATTCAGATGTAGACTCACCAAGGTTTCTACTTCTATCCGTCCCTGTATGAGTCAGGACAGATCCACTTTCCTTACATTGATCCGGAGTGTGACCGGTCAGCCAGTCACCTGTCTCGCTACATAACGGCGGGATACTTTCTGATCGTCAGCCTAGCCCAGGAGCTGAACCTTGTTCGAAACGAGCTAGCTGCCGCTCGATCTACCTTCGCTCCACCTCTATTTATCCACACATCACTTATTCCTCCAGTTACCTTACCTCCACCCACCCCAGTAACCCCCACACCTTCTCAGAGTAACTCAGGCACTTCGGTAGTGACTCCTCATGAGTCACCAGCCCAGTGGGCTATGCTTCTCGCTACTCCCGCCGCTGCGATGCTGCGGAGTCACCCTGCTCCAGACCCTGAGGGAGAGTCTTCCCGCCAGCGTCGTCGTGTTTCCTTTGCTCCGGATGTATCCGTTATCAGTTCCGATTCGGAGTCCGACACCGAGGAGACACCAGCAGGACCGTCAGTGTGCCAGTGCGATCCCTGTCGTCGCGTGTAGACGAGGATCATGTGGTGTTTGGTTGTATGCGTGTAGTAGTACTAGGTATGCTGTTGTCCTGCTATGTATCCTGGATCATGTATTGTATAATTATGTTGCTTTCTGTTATTCGCTTTGGCCTTTCTCGATTTCTTGTTCGGGTTTGTTGCTTCACCTCCCTATTTTTTTTTCGCGTTCTTCCCTAATGGATGTTGCTCATCTCGATGCTTCGTATTGGGAAACATATATAGGATGACAAGGTGTGGCAGTAACTGTTATGGTGGTGATGATACCCCAGTTCGTTGATCCGCCAGGCAAGCGGGACATTCTCCCGAACCATATCAGCCACCACCTCCTCCACCTCAAGCACCCACAACAGAGCAGATCATGCGGATGTTTGAAGAGAAGAGGAACCAAGATCTAATGGAGTTCCTGAGAGGCATGCAGACTGTGGTTGGGCAGAATAATCACAATGGTAATCACTTCGAGCTGTCAGATTTTCAGAGGACCAAACCACCAAGTTTCAGTCAAGCAGTGGATCCAATGGAAGCTGATGATTGGTTAAGGGCCATTGAAAAGAAGCTGGAAATTGCCCGCACTGAAGATACTGACAAGGTACCCTTCGCCACTCATTACCTAGAAGGACCAGCTGCTATATGGTGGGACAATGCCAAGATGATGTGGCCTGTTGAAGACGAGATTACTTGGGACAAATTCAAAGATAAATTCCGCAAATATCATATTCCTGCTGGCATCATAAAGGTTAAGCAGTGAGAATTTCTCACTCTTACTCAAGGCACCTCGACTGTAAGTGAATATTTAAACAAGTTCAATCACTTGGCCCGTTACTCCACTCATGATGTGGCCACCGAAGAACGGAAGATAGATCGATTCCTCGGAGGACTCAACCTTACCCTCCGATGTGCACTCAGCATGCTGGATTTCCCTGATTTCCAAACTTTGGTGAACAAGGCCCTCATTGCCAAAAGGGAACACAAGCTGATTAATGATCATAAGACTGCCAATGATGACCGCAAACGAAAGTTTGAACCCATGAAGGAAGGACAAGTCTTTCAGAAGGTTCGTACTTGGCAGCAACCTCAGTTTGAGTTTAAGCCAACCTGGCAGCAGGGGAATATCAAGAATGAAAGTCAGATCAAGGTTGTGGTTGCCAAACCAAACAAGGAAGACTGTCAACGCAACAATGCCTGTTACTCATGTGGACAAACTGGGCATTATGCTAGGCAGTGCCCCAAGAACGGCAAGACAACAGCCAACCTGAAGCCTCAAGTCAACTATGTGGGACAATTCCCTAAACGGAGGTATATTTAAGGGCAAGTCCATCACATCTCCGCCGAAGAAGCCTCAGAAGTTCCCGATGTAATCATTGGTATGTTTCCTGTTAATGACATACCTGCAACAATTTTAATCGATTCCGGGGCTTCCCATTCTTTTATTTCGCGGAGTTTTGTTGCCCAACATCACATTTCCTATACTCTTTTGGACAAAGCTATGGTGGTGCAATCCCCTGGATCCAGGCTCAAGACAAATATTGTATGCCGAGGATTGAAAATATCAATCAATGGAGTCATCTTCCCCGCATCACTGGTATCCATTGAGTCTCCCAACTTGGATATTATTTTGGGGATGGATTGGCTGACAAGACACCAGGTTTGCATCAACTGCGCAACAAGAGAAGTCAGGCTAATAAATCCCTCGGGCCAGTCTGCTCGATTCTATGCTGGCCGGGCCATACCAAAGAAAGGGGTGGTTTATGCTGCCATTGCAACAGAAATGAATCTAGTCCCAGTGGTCTGTGAGTTCCCAGATGTGTTTCCAGATGAATTACCAGGCATGCCACCTGATCGGGAGCTCGAATTTTCCATAGAGCTTGTGCCTGGAACAACACCAATTTACAAGAAATATTATCGAATGCCTTCATCTGAACTAGTGGAGTTGAAGAAGCAATTGGATGAGATGCTCCAAAAAGGATATATCCGCCCCAGTTCATCTCCTTGGGGTGCACCTGCGATATTCGTGGGCAAGAAAGATGGCAGTTTCCGGTGTGTGTTGACTACCGTGCTCTCAATGACGTCACAATCAAGAATAAATACCCGTTGCCCAGGATTGATGATTTGTTCGATCAACTCAGCGGAGCTCAAGTGTTCTCCAAGATCGACTTGCGCACCGGGTATCGCCAGCTGAAAATCAGAAAAAAAGATATCCCCAAGACAGCATTCACCACCAGATACGGGCTGTACGAGTACACGGTCATGTCATTTGGGCTGACCAACGCTCCTGCATTTTTCATGCACATGATGAACAAGGTGTTCATGGACTTCTTGGACAAGTTTGTAGTGGTGTTCATTGATGACATCCTCATCTATTCCAAAAGTGAAGAAGAGCACAAGCAGCATCTCCAAGCAGTGTTGGAACGATTACGCGCTCATCAACTCTACGCCAAGTTCAGCAAATGCAAATTTTGGCTTAAGAAAGTGGGATTCCTTGGGCATACTCTTTCCGCTCAAGGAGTGGAAGTGCATCAAAGCAAAGTCACGGAAGTCCTGAAGTGGAAGACACATGTATCAGTAACAGAAATCAGGAGTTTCTTGGGTCTAGCAGGTTATTACCGTCGCTTCATCGAAGGCTTCTCAAAGATTGCAAAGCCAATGACGGAGCTACTCAAGAAGAATCAGAAGTTTATATGGACGGAAGCATGTGAGGACAGTTTCAATGAGCTGAAGACTCGTTTGACCATCGCTCCAGTGTTAACTCTACCAGACATCTACCGGAGCTTCGACATCTACTGCGACGCATCCAGGCGTGGCATTGGGTGTGTGCTTATGCAAGATGGAAAGGTCGTGGCCTATGCATCAAGACAGCTCCGACGCATCCAGGCGTGGTTCATGCCTTAAAGATTTGGAGGCATTACATCATTGGAAAACGATGCCAAATCTACACCGACCACAAGAGTCTCAAATATATATTCACTCAGCCGGACTTGAACCTCCGACAACGAAGATGGCTTGAGTTGGTCAAAGACTATGACCTAGGTATCAACTACCACCCAGGAAAAGAAAATGTGGTCGCCAATGCCCTCAGTCGCAAACCGGCTACCACAAACTCATTAATCAAGCATCTGCACCCAACCCTTCAAGAAGAAATAACGCAGCTCAATATGATCTTATGTGATGCAATCTTCTCGGTCACCCTAGAAGTAACCCCTACTCTGGAAGAAAAAATCCGAAAGGCTCAACCTGGTGACCCAATGTTACTCAAGATAATGGCCCAAGTACGAGAAGGGAAGACGCCAGATTTCAACATTGATGACAAAGGTACACTCCAATTCCGGGATCAAGTCTGTGTACCGGACCTCGGAGAATTAAAGCGGCAGATTCTGAAGGAAGCTCACGAGTCCGCATACTCTATTCATCCTGGAGGCACTAAAATGTATCAAGACTTAAAGAAAACATTCTGATGGGAAGGTATGAAGAAAGATATCGCCTACTACGTCGCCTGTTGTGATATATGCAACAAGGTGAAGGCTGAACACCAGAAACCAGCCGGTCTACTTTAACCCTTACCCGTTCCACAATGGAAGTGGGATGATATCTGCATAGACTTTATCGTGGGATTACCCAGAACCCCACGAGGTAATAACTCCATATGGGTCATGGTTGACATGCTTACCAAGGTGGCCCACTTTATTCCAATCAGGACCACCTACCGTGCAGACCAACTTGCTCAACTCTACGTATCCAAGATTGTCAGTCTACATGGGGTACCCAGGACTATTACTTCAGACCGAGGATCTTTGTTTACCTCGGCATTCTGGCTACGTCTACACCAAGCCCTGGGAACCGCTTTGAAGCATAGCACCACTTACCACCCTCAGACAGATGGGCAGACAGAATGAGTAAATCAAATCCTGGAGGACATGCTTCGGGCGTGCGCTCTTGCACATGGACCCAAATGGGAAGACAGCCTGTCGTACGCTGAGTTCTCTTACAACAACGGCTATCAGACTAGCCTCAAGATGTCACCTTTTGAGGCCCTATATGGATGTAAGTGTCGTACCCCGCTGAACTGGTCTCTGACAGGAGACAGCCGAATCTTCGAGACATATTTGATGATGGAAGCAGAAAAGCAAGTCAAAGAAATCCGAGACAGACTGCAAGTGGCAAAATCTCGTCAGAAAAGTTACTATGACTCAAAGCACAGACAGATCAGTTTTGAACCAGGTGAATATGCATATCTCCGAGTCACCCCCATGAAAGGAGTTAAAAGGTTTCATACTCTGGGAAAACTTGCACCAAGATACATCGGTCCGTTTCCAGTTATGACCAGAGTAGGTAAAGTGGCCTATCAGTTAGAATTGCCTCCCAAGCTATCCGAGGTGCATGATGTGGTTCCACGTGTCTCAGCTACGAAAATGCATCGCACCACCCGCAAAACGGACAGATATGGCAGAACTAGAGCTTGCCAAGGATTTAACCTACGAGAAGAAACCCTTGAGAATCTTGGAAGAAATGGATAGAGTCACCCGCAGCAAAACTATAAAGTTTTACAAGGTCCAATGGGAACACCACACTGAGGACGAGGCCACCTGGGAAAGAGCGGATTTCTTAAGGACTGCATACCCATATTTATTTCCTGAGCAACCGAATCTCGAGGACGAGATTCATCCTAAGGGGGGGAGGTTTGTAACACCCTGGATTTTGCCTTTTTCTTTTATTTGGGTTTATTAAATATTTTATTTGCATTTGAGGGTTTTCTGTCAACTCTTTTGGACTTACCACTTGGATTTATTTTTGATTTTCTTCCAAGTGGGTTCTATCATCTATAAACCCTCCCTAGACCTCACCCCTCTCAAAATAATGCCATTGGATATTTTTATTTAATGGCATTATATTCATTTTCTCTCTGAAAATGCCCATTTGCTCATATAGCTATGAAGCAACCCCTATTTTTACTGCTCTAAAAATTCCAAGAAAATTCCCAAATATTCTTTGGATCATGCCTCACCTTCCTATGCAAAAATATCCCATGGTCATTTGGAAAATTTCAGCCAGGGAAAATGTTTTTGCTTCTGGACAGGATAGTCACTTTGTGAAGCAAGTACATTTTTCCTTGATCTTTTTGTGAAATTTTTACCACTTGATTACCCTCCTAGGTGATGCTTAAACGCCAAATTTCAGCTCAAATCTCCTAGCCATTTGTCCCCAGTGGTTGGAGCAAGTTTCTGTCCAGAAACTTTCTCTCTAGCTCCAGTCACCTCCAAGGCACCAGATGGCAAGGCAAGCGCATTTCTGGGCACAACATCGAAGGGAAAACACCGAGGACATGGTGTGGTAGTGCCAAAAGCCCCCTACAAGCCAGTGCACGCGGTGACCGTGTGCGGGCAGGGTGCAATGCATGCGCTCTCTGTGCTCTGCCCGTCGGGTCCGATCGGCCGCCGTCCAGCTACTCCTCTCGTGCCACCTCAGCTTGTCCAGACCACCCAGCTCACTCTCCCTCTTGCAGCCAGCCCCTCTCTGACCCTCCCCGACGCCGGTAGGAGGCACGCCGGACGCGGCCACGGCGCTAGCGGCCAGAACAGTGGACTGCACGTGCGACCCTGTTCCACTTAGTGCGCCTGCGCCCGAGCCCGCGTGTGTGCACTGTGTTTGGCCTCGCCCGTGTCGTCTCCAAGCTCGCACGAGTCCTCACCGTCCCCGGTTCGTCTTGTCACTCAGCTCCGGCGGAGGCCGAGCACTGTCCCTCCTCCTCCTATAAATAGAGACCCTCTTCCAGCCATCCCAAACCTCCTCTCTACTCTCAAATCGAGCCCTAGTAGCTGTAGGCAACGCCGGGAAGGCCTCTGGCCTTCAAACCTCGCCGGAGATCGGCCGCGGTTCTCCCCGGCCAAACCCGCCCTCTGGAGCCCCTTAACCTCGCCCTCTACTTCTAGTGTGCTCGTGGTGATCAACTGAAGACGCCTAGGCCCCTGGTTCATCGGATTGAGGCCGTCTTCCTCAATTCCGACGAGCTCCGTCGCTCGCCGTCTCTGGAGAGGCTTGCCACGACGCCGTCCGTCCACCTCAGCTCATGTTTCAGGTACGTGCGTGACCGTCTCGTCGAGCTAGACCCATCCCCCTCCTCTCCAGTGATCGTCGAGGTCTCCTCGCCGGAGAAACGCCGGCGACAGAGCCGCCGAGCCCTGTTCCTCTCTCTCTCTCATTTAAAACCAGACAGGGGCCCCACCTGTCATTCTCTCTCTCGCCCGAAGGGGTGTCTAAGTGGAGGCGTATCTCCAAAATACGTCTTCGACGTCAGCCCCTCTGGGATTTTCTGAAAATGATTTAATCCAGGGTTTGACCCTAACTTTGACCAGCCATAACTTTTTATCCATAAGTCCAAATGAGATGATTCTTTTTGCTACTGGTTTATAAAATTCCAAAGTTTCTGTATGCCAAATTTCAGAATGTTTCTTGCTGTTGAGAATTTCTGGTGCAATAAATAGTGTTATGTGACATTTTCTTTTTGCATTTAAATTATTTTCAGAGGAACCTAGTTGAGTTGGGGAAGGCCAGGAGTTTTGTGATACTCCTCTAAACCAAGGCAAGCCACAACATCCATATGCAAGGATGGCATTGCAATGAATTTGGTTTAATTGAATTAAATCATCATATATTCATCATTTTAAAATAATTTACTATATAACTCTCATTGCATAGACTTTGTTCTTGTCATGTTGATTTTATGCAGTAGGATACATGATTTCTTGCTAGTATGCAGTAGGTATCATAACATATACTCATATGATAACATGATGCATTTGTTATTCATGATCGTGACCCGTGCATCCATTCACACACTATGGCTCGAATCATTTTCTTTTCAAGTTAAATTTGATCTTAATCCAACTTGAACATGCTGTTGATCGAGTCATGGTGCCACCGAATCGAGCTCACTGGTGCAACTACAGTTGCCTGGATGGGGAGGCCCTAATGCGGTCTATTGTCATGCCTCTCGCCGGTGCCTCCTACGAGGGAAGGTTGTGCTCTGGCGCTACCCTGGCCCGGTAGGCAGTAATAACCTTGAGGACCCATGTTTTGATGGTACCGAGGTCCCCGTTTGGGACAATGTTATGTTTGGCCATGACGGTGGCGGCCATAGAGGTGGCGGATGTCACATGTTGGCATCGGGGTCACCCAGGACATAGCCCAAAGTGGAGTTTGTCGGAGTGGCTGGGAGAGTGCCATGCAATAGATTGGTTTTGTCGGAATGTCGTTGGTCCACCCGAAGGGGAGCACGAGGCCATGAGTTCCGTAGTGTGGGTACAGTGTACTAACCTCTGCAGAGTGTATAATCTATCGATAGCCGCGTCCTCGGATATGGACACAGTTCGTAGTAGGTCACACCGTGGGTCAACAGATATAATTAACTTGCACACTAAGATTCACGAGATGGCACATGTAGAAGTGGTGATCGAGTGAGGATCACTATGAAAGGTATGTTTGTGATCAAGTGAGAATCACGGTGGTAAGTTGAGAACGGTGGTTACGCGGTAACCCCAAAATGGTAAGTTGGTCCCCAGGACCATGGCAATGTTTCACACATATCTCATGTGGCGTAGTATCATGCTCATGCATTAAATCTGCTAAATGCCTTGTTATTGTTTGTCGCACTTGCTATGTTTGCTGTGAGCTTGCGAGTACATTCAAAGTACTCACCTGGCTTATCATGCCAGATGCAGGAGAAGCCATGCATCGTGTGGATGTCGAGCAGTATGTCGTGCTCTAGGCCATGTCCCAGCAGTGTCCCTGTGGAATGGAGTTCCGCTACCCCGTCGTTCCGCTGCCGCTTAGTAGTTCCCTTATCATCGAGGCCCCTGCTGAAGGGGAACGTTGCATGGGAAACAAAAAATTTCCTATGCTCACCAAGATCAATCTAGGAGATGAAAATCTACGAGAGGAGAGATTGCATCTACATACCCTTGTAGATCGCTAAGCGGAAGCGTTAAGAAATGCGGTTGATGTAGTCGAATGTCTTCGCGATCCAATCACGATCTGTCCACGAACTCCCGATCAAGTGCCGAACGGACGGCACCTCCGAGTTTAGCACATGTGCGGCTTGGCGGCGTCCTCTCCTTCTTGATCCAGCAAGCGAGAGAGAGGGGGTAGATGAGATCGGGACCAACACGACGGTATGGTGGTGGTGGTGGCAGCGGAATTTCTACAGGGCTTCGCCAAGCGCGTACCGGTGAAACGTGGGAGGAGTTGGGAGAGGTAACGGGCAAGAGTCCAAGGGGTGGCTGCCCCCAACGCCTCCCCACCTTTATATAGGCGTGGAGGGGGCTGGTGGCTTGCCCTCCAAGGCCCTAGGGTCGTTGGCCAAAGGGGGAGGAAGGAAATCCCTCCTTTCCTTCCCCACCGATCGCTATCCCCTTTTAGGGATCCTGATCTTATCCCTTTGGGATATGATATTATTCCTTTTAAGGGAGGATCTTGGTGCGCCTAGACCAGGGTTGTGGGGACTTTCCCCACTACCCATGTTCATGTGGGTCCCCCATGCAGGTAGGCCCCACTCCGGAACCTTCTAGAACCTGCCCGGTACAATACCGAAAAAACTCGAACTTTTTCCGGAACCCGATAACAACTTTCCATATATGAATCTTTACCTCCGGACTATTCCGGAGCTCCTCGTGATGTCCCGGATCCCATCCGGGACTCCGAACAACCTTCGGACTTTCCACTATTAATATCTCAATACTACCATAGCGCTACCGAACGTTAAGCGTGCGACCCTACGGGTTCGGGAATATGCAGACATGACCGAGACTCCTCTCCGGTCAATAACCAATAGCGGGACCTGGATGCCCATATTGGTTCCTACATATTCAACAAAGATCTTTATCGGTTGAACCACGATGTCAAGGATTCAGTCAATCCCGTATGCAATTCCCTTTGTCTGGCGATATGTTACTTGCCCGAGATTCGATCGTCGGTATCTCCATACCTAGTTCAATCTCGTTACCGGCAAGTCTCTTTACTCGTTCCGTAATACAAGATCCCGTGGCTAACTCTTTAGTCACATTGCTTGCAAGCTCATTGTGATGCTGTATTACCGAGTGGGCCCTGAGATACCTTTCCGTCATACGGAGTGACAAATTCCCAGTCTTGATCCATGCCAACTCAACAGACACCCTCAGAGATACCTGTAGAGCATCTTTATAGTCACCCAGTTATGTTGCGACGTTTGATACACACAAGTTACTCCTCTGGTGTCAGTGAGTTGCATGATCTCATGGTCATAGGAACAGATACTTGACATGCGAAAACGATAGCAATAAACTTGACACGATCATATGCCACGTTCATAGTTTGGGTCTTGTCCATCACATCATTCTCCTAATGATGTGATCCCGTTATCAAATGACAACTCATGTCTATGACCAGGAAACCATGGCCATCTTTGATCAACGAGCTAGTCCGATAGAGGCTCACTAGGGACATGTTGTTCTCTACGTATCCACACATGTATTTGTGTTTCCAACCAATACAATTATAGCATGGATAATAAACGATTATCATGAACAAGGAAATATAATAATAACCATTTTATTATTGCCTCTAGGGCATATTTCCAACAGTCTCCCACTTGCACTAGAGTCAATAATCTAGCATTACATGGTTATGAATCTAACACCCATAGAGTTCTGGTGTTGATCATGTTTTGCCCGTGGAAGAGGTTTAGTCAACGGATCTGCAACATTCAGATCCGTGTGCACTTTGCAAATGTCTATGTCCTCCTCCTTGATCGCATCGCGGATGGAATTGAAGCGTCGCTTTATGTGTCAGGTCCTTTTGTGAAACCTTGGTTCCTTGGCTAGAGCAATGGCACCAGTGTTGTCATAGAACAGAGTCATCGGGTCCAGTGCACTGGGCACAACTCCAAGATCTGTCATGAAGTGCTTCATCCAGACACCTTCCTTCACCGCCTCTGAGGCAGCTATGTACTCCGCTTCGCATGTAGAATCAGGTACCACGCTTTGCTTGGAACTGCACCAGCTTACCGCTCCCTCATTTAGAATATATACGTAACCGGTTTGAGACTTAGAGTCATCCGGATCAGTGTCAAAGCTTGCATCGACGTAACCCTTTACGACGAGCTCTTGATCACCTCCATAAACGAGAAACATTTCCTTAGTCCTTTTCAGGTACTTAAGGATATTCTTGACCGCTGTCCAGTGTTCCACTCCTGGATCACTTTGAAACCTTCCGGCCATACTTATGGCAAGGCTGACATCTGGTCTTGTGCATAGCATCACATACATGATAGAGCCTATGGCAGAAGCATAGGGGATAACACTCATCTTTTCTCTATCCTCTGTAGTCGCTGGGCATTGAGTCTTACTCAACTTCACACCTTGCAAAACAGGCAGGAACCCCTTCTTGGACTGATCCATTTTGAACTTCCTCAAAACTTTATCAAGGTATGTGCTCTGTGAAAGTCCTATTAAGCATCTCGATCTATCTCTATAGATCTTGATGCCTAATATGAAAGCAGCTTCTCCTAGGTCCTTCATTGAAAAACTCTTGTTCAAATATTCCTTCACGCTTTCCAAAAGTTCTATATTGTTTCCAATCAGTAATATGTCATCCACATATAATATTAGAAACGCTATAGAGCTCCCACTCACTTTCTTGTAAATACAAGCTTCTCCATAAACTTGTATAAACCCAAACGCTTTGATCACCTCATCAAAGCAAAGATTCCAACTCCGAGACGCTTGCACCAGTCCATAAATGGATCGCTGGAGTTTGCAAACTTTGTCAGCATTCTCTGGATCGACAAAACCTCCTGGTTGCATCATATACATCTCTTCCTTAAGAAAACCGTTAAGGAACGCTGTTTTGACATCCATCTGCCAAATTTCATAATCGAAAAATGCAGCTATTGCTAACATGATTCTGACGGACTTAAGCATCGCTACGGGTGAGAAAGTCTCATCGTAGTCAACTCCTTGTACTTGTGAAAAACCCTTTGCCACAAGTCGAGCTTTATAGATGGTGACATTACCGTCTGCGTCCGTCTTCTTCTTGAAGATCCATTTATTCTGAATGGCCTTTCGCCCTTTAGGTAATACTTCCAAAGTCCACACTTTGTTTTCATACATGGATCCCATCTCGGATTTCATGGCCTCTAACCATTTGTCGGAATCTGGGCCCACCATCGCTTCTCCATAGCTCGTAGGTTCATCGTTGTCCAACAACATGACATTCAAGACAGGGTTACCGTACCACTCAGGAGCAGTACATATCCTTGTCGACCTACGACGTTCAATAGTAACTTGATCCAAAGCTTCATGATCACCATCATCAGCTTCCTCTTCAACTGACGTAGGTTCCACAGAAACATCTTTCTGCGCAGTGCTACTCTCTGGTTGAAGTAAAGGTTCAACAACCTCATCAAGTTCTATCTTCCTCCCACTCAATTCTTTCGAGAGAAACTCTTTCTCGAGAAAGGACCCGTTCTTAGCGACAAACACTTTGCCTTCGGATCTGAGATAGATGGTATACCCAACCGTCTCTTTTGGGTATCCTATGACGATGCATTTGTCCACTTTGGGTTCAAGCTTTTCTGGCTGAAGCCTTTTGACATAAGCATCGCATCCCCAAACTTTAAGAAACGACAGCTTAGGTTTCTTGCCAAACCATAGTTCATACGGTGTCGCCTCTACGGACTTAGATGGTGCCCTATTTAAAGTGAATGCAGTTGTCTCTAACGCATAACCCCAAAATGATAGTGGTAGATCGGCAAGAGACATCATAGAACGCACCATATCCAATAAGGTTCGATTATGACGTTTGGACACACCATTACGCTGTGGTGTTCCAGGTGGCGTCAACTGTGAAACAATTCCACATTGTCTTAAGTGACTGCCAAACTCATAACTCAGATATTCTCCCCCTCGATCAGATCATAGGAACTTCATTTTCTTGTTACGATGATTCTCAATTTCACTCTGAAATTGCTTGAACTTTTCAAACGTTTCAGACTTGTGTTTCATTAAGTAAATATACCCATATCTACTCAAATCGTCGGTGAAGGTGAGAAAATAACGATATCCACCACGCGCCTCAATGCTCATCGGACCACACACATCAGTATGTATGATTTCCAACAAGTCACTTGCCCGTTCCATTGTTCCGGAGAACGGGGTCTTAGTCATCTTGCCCATGAGGCATGGTTCGCATGTGTCAAGTGATTCAAAATCAAGTGACTCCAAAAGTCCATCAGCATGGAGTTTCTTCATGCGTTTTACACCAATATGACCTAAGCGGCAGTGCCACAAGAAAGTGGTACTATCATTATCAACTCTACATCTTTTGGCATCAATGTTATGAACATGTGTATCATCACTATCGAGATTCAATAAGAATAAACCCCTCACAATGGGTGCATGACCATAAAAGATATTACCCATATAAATAGAACAACCATTATTCTCTGATTTAAATGAGTAACCGTCTCGCATTAAACAAGATCCAAATATAATGTTCATGCTCAACGCAGGCACTAAATAACAATTATTTAGGTTCATCACTAATCCCGATGGTAATCGAAGAGCGAGCGTGCCGACGGCGATCACATCAACCTTGGAACCATTTCCCACGCGCATCGTCACTTCTTCCTTCGCCAGCCTCCGTCTATTCCGCAGTTCCTGCTTTGAGTTGCAAATGTGAGCAACCGCACCGGTATCAAATACCCAGGCACTACAACGAGAGTTGGTAAGGTACACATCAATAACATGTATATCATATATACCTTGTTTGGCGTTGGCCCCCTTCTTGTCGGCCAGATACTTGGGGCAATTCCGCTTCCAGTGGCCAGTTCCCTTGCAATAGAAGCACTTAGTTTCCGGCTTGGGTCCAGCCTTGGGTTTCTTCATGGGAGGGGCAACTACTTTGCCACTCTTCTTGGAGTTTCCCTTCTTGCCCTTGCCATTCTTCTTGAAACTAGTGGTTTTATTTACCATCATCACTTGATGCTCCTTCTGTATGTCTGACTCAGTGACTTTCAGCATCGCAAACAGCTCGGCGACTGACTTGTTCATCCCTTGCATGTTATAGTTCAACACAAAGCCCTTGTAGCTAGGTGGTAGCGATTGAAGAACTCTGTCAGTGACCGCCTCTGGCGGGAGAACAACTCCCAACTCAGCCAGACGGTTGTAATACCTAGACATTTTGAGTATGTGTTCACTTACAGACCCGTTCTCCTCCATCTTGCAAGCATAGAACATATCGGAGGTCTCATACCTCTCAATCCGGGCATTCTTCTCAAAAATAAACTTCAACTCCTGGAACATCTCATATGCTCCATGACGTTCAAAACGCCTTTGAAGTCCCGGTTCTAAGCCATACAACATGGCACATTGAACTATTGAGTAGTCATCAACACGCGCCTGCCAGGCATTCATAACGTCCACAGACGCTGGAGGGGGTTGCTCACCAAGCGGTGCATCAAGGACATAAGCCTTTTGGGCAGCCGTGAGGATAATCCTCAGATTACGGGCCCAGTCTACAAAGTTACTTCCATCATCTTTCAGCTTGGCTTTCTCTAGGAACGCATTGAAATTCAGGGAAGCTACTGCGCGAGCCATTGATCTACAACATAAATTTGCAAAGACAACTTAGACTATTGTTCCAGATAATGAGTTTAGTTTACTTAAAAACTCCCACTCAAATCGACATCCCTCCGGTCGTCCGAGTGTAACATGATCCAAATTCACCAACCCAAGTCCGATCATCACGTTAGATGAGGTGGTTTCAATGGTGAACATCTCCATGTTGATCATATCTACTATATGACTCATGTTCGACCTTTCGGTCTCTTGTGTTCCGAGGCCATGTCTGTACATGCTAGGCTCGTCAAGTTTAACCCAAGTGTTCCGCATGTGCAAAACTGGCTTGCACCCGTTGTATGTGAACGTAGAGTCTATCACACCAGATCATCACGTGGTGCTTCGAAACGACGAACTTTCGCAACGGTGCACACTTGAGGAGAACACAATTTTATCTTGAAATTTTAGAGAGGGATCACCTTATAATTCTACCGTCGTCCTAAGCAAAATAAGATGCATAAAAAGATTAACATCACATGCAAATCATAAGTGACAAGATATGGCCATGAACTTGTGCTTTTGATCTCCATCTCCAAAGCACCGGCATGATTTCCATCGTCACTGGCATGACACCATGATCTCCATCATCGCGTCGCCATCGGGGTTGTCACGCCAACCATGCTTCTACTACTATTCCTACCATTTAGCGATAAAGTAAAGCATTACATAGCGCTTAATGATTGACACACGGGTCATACAATAATTAAAGACAACCCTATCGCTCCTGCCGGTTGCCATATTCATCGACATGCAAGCCGAGATAAACTATTACAAAATATGATCATCTCATACATCAAATATATTTCATAATGTCATTGGCCATATCATATCACAACATACCCTGCAAAAATAAGTTAGACATCCTCTAATTTGTTGTTGCATGTTTTACGTGGCTGCTATGGGTATCTAGCAAGAATGATTCTTACCTACGCAAAACCACAACGGTGATATGCAAGTTGCTATTTAACCTTCTACAAGGACCGCCTTCGTCGAATCCGATTCAACTAAGGTGGGAGAGACAGACACCCTCCTGCCATCTTATGCAACAAAGTCGCATATCAGTCGATGGAACCGGTCTCATGTACGTGGACATGTAAAATTGGTCCGGGCCGCTTCATCCCACAATATCGCTGAATCAAGAAAATACCAAGGAAGGAAGCAATCTGAATATCAACGCCCACAAACTCCTTTGTGTTCTACTCGTGATGTCATCTAAGCAAAAACCTGGCTCTGATACCACTGAAGGGGAACGTTGCATGGGAAACAAAAAATCCTACGCTCACCAAGATCAATCTAGGAGATGAACATCTACGAGAGGAGAGATTGCATCTACATACCCTTGTAGATCACTAAGCAGAAGCGTTAAGAAATGCGGTTGATGTAGTCGAACGTCTTCGCGATCCAATCACGATCCGTCCACGAACTCCCGATCAAGTGCCGAACGGACGGCACCTCCGAGTTTAGCACACGTGCGGCTCAGCAGCGTCCTCTCCTTCTTGATCCAACAAGCGAGAGAGAGGGGGTAGATGAGATCGGGACCAACACAACGGTATGGTGGTGGTGGTGGCAGCGGAATTCCGGCAGGGCTTCGCCAAGCGCGTATCGGTGAAACGTGGGAGGAGTTGGGAGAGGTAACGGGCAAGGGTCCAAGGGGTGGATGCCCCCAACGCCTCCCCACCTTTATATAGGCGTGGAGGGGGCTGGTGGCTTGCCCTCCAAGGCCCTAGGGTCGTTGGCCAAAGGGGGAGGAAGGAAATCCCTCCTTTCCTTCCCCACCGATCGCTATCCCCTTTTAGGGATCCTGATCTTATCGCTTTGGGATGTGATACTATTCCTTTTAAGGGAGGATCTTGGTGCGCCTAGACCAGGGTTGTGGGGACTTTCCCCACTACCCACGTTCATGTGGGTCCCCCATGCAGGTGGGCCCCACTCCGGAACCTTCTAGAACCTTCTCGGTACAATACCGAAAAAACTCGAACTTTTTCCGGAACCCGATAACAACTTTCCATATATGAATCTTTACCTCCGGACTATTCTGGAGCTCCTCATGATGTCCCAGATCCCTTCCGGGACTCCAAACAACCTTCGGACTTTCCACTATTAATATCTCAATACTACCCTAGCGCTACCGAACGTTAAGCGTGCGACCCTACGGGTTCGGGAATATGCAGACATGACCGAGACTCCTCTCTGGTCAATAACCAATAGCGGGACCTGGATGCCCATATTGGTTCCTACATATTCAACGAAGATCTTTATCGGTTGAACCACGATCTCAAGGATTCAGTCAATCCCGTATGCAATTCCCTTTGTCCGGCGATATGTTACTTGCCCGAGATTCGATCGTCTGTATCTCCATACCTAGTTCAATCTCATTACCGGCAAGTCTCTTTACTCGTTCCGTAATACAAGATCCTGTGGCTAACCCTTTAGTCACATTGCTTGCAAGCTCATTGTGATGCTGGATTACCGAGTGGGCCCTGAGATACCTCTCCGTCATACGGAGTGACAAATCCCAGTCTTGATCCATGCCAACTCAACAGACACCCTCAGAGATACCTGTAGAGCATCTTTATAGTCACCCAGTTACGTTGCGACGTTTGATACACACAAGGTACTCCTCCGGTGTCAGTGAGTTGCATGATCTCATGGTCATAGGAATAGATACTTGACATGCGAAAACGATTGCAATAAACTTGACATGATCATATGCTACGTTCATAGTTTGGGTCTTGTCCATCACATCATTCTCCTAATGATGTGATCCCGTTATCAAATGACAACTCATGTCTATGACCAGGAAACCATGGCCATCTTTGATCAACGAGCTAGTCCGGTAGAGGCTCACTAGGGACATGTTGTTGTCTACGTATCCACACATGTATTTGTGTTTCCAACCAATACAATTATAGCATGGATAATAAACGATTATCATGAACAAGGAAATATAATAATAACCATTTTATTATTGCCTCTAGGGCATATTTCCAACACCTGCTATGTCCACTAAATAATGTACATAAGTGCAGCTGCACCGTGTGTGCCGCTTGGCCTCGCTCATCATGTAATATGTAACCCATGTTCCCGCTAAGAGATTAATAAAGCGGTTGTTTTCTGTACCGAGTTGTTGTGTATTGCCAGAAGACTTGATCTCTGGGCTGGCAATGCAAGGTAAACCGGTTGCTCTGAGCCGGGGTGCCACACCCTCTGATCTTGAAAGTAATATTAGAAAATTTATCAATGCTCAAAAAGTTTTCAACACTACTATAGAAGAAAAATTAAGTAAACTTGATGATATGTCTAGGAGCATTGATAAAATTATTCATGATGTGGAAAATCTGAAGACTAAAATTTTGCCACCCAAAATTGATATTAATGAATCAATTAAAACTTTATGTGACTCCATGGATGAGAGTAAGAAAAGAACCGCTATGCTAAAAGCTAAATGAGAATTTTTAGAAAAAGCCATTCCTCCCTGTCGGTGTCAAAACCGGCAGACCTTGGGGTAGGGGGTCCGGAGCTGTGGATCGTGGATCAATGGTAACAGAGACAAGGGAGACGATGTTTACCCAGGTTCGGGCCCTCTTGATGGAGGTAAAACTCTACGTCCTGCTCTTGTTTATATTGATGGAGATGTATCGAGTACAGAGTTGATCTACCTCGAGATCGTAATGTATGTCTAACTCTAGGGCTAGGTGAATGATGTTGCGTTGATGTCCCCTCTACGGGCTAAACCCTTTGGCTTATATACATGCCAGGGAGGGGATCTAGGGTTACAAGGTCGGTATCTAGGAGCAAGGCGGTAGGAGAGATCTTGGAGTATACGTCAAGCCTTCGCTGGAGACAGTCTTGATCACGCTTCCTGTACACGGCCTCCGGAGTCCACCTTGATCACGCATGAGGGCCCATCGGCCCAACCGAAGAGACGGGCTGGCTAGGTTAGCACCCCCTAATCCAGGACACTGTCAGTAGCCCCTCAACTAGTCTTCGATGCTGAAGTCGACGCCCTTCGACCTTCAATTCCGGAGTCTTGGCTCGACAGACGAGTTCCCGTGGTCTATTCTCCGGCCCGACTTAAAGTTCTCGACCAACCTTTGAGATTCTATTGGGGCCCAATTTCAGACTTTGAAAGTCGTGTCCTCTAGGGAACCGAGCCACTTTATGGAAAAACATGAAAGCGTTAGCCCCTTCCATCTTATTTAATAGACACGCGGCCCTAGCTAGCGGCAACACGCATCTCGACCGCAACCGCAGCAAAAAATCCCTTCCCATCTCAAGCCCAAGCTCGAGAGCCCGAACAATGCCGAGCGGTGGAGGATCGTCAAAGAGCCCTCATGGCCTTGAGAGAGGTGACTGGGGGAGCTGCTCCGTTGCGCGCCTTCAATTAGAGTGCCTGGCCACACAAGGTTATTTGCCGGACGCAGATCTGGCTTCCACCCGTCCCGGATTAACGTCCATCGGCGGTCAGGCCCATGCCGAGAGTCATACTTCGCCACGAGGAGATGAGCGGGTATGCTTTGTGCCCTTCCTCCTCCGTGGCCTTGGGTTTCCAATTCACCCCTTTCTCCGAGGCTTGCTGGAGTTTTCGTTGCGTTCTGCGAGCTACACCTCGGCTGTCAGGCGCACTTCCGATTATGGCGGAAGTATTTCTATATTGTGTCCCGCTCCTCGGCTGACAAACTATTCGAGGTCGGAGGAGCCGAAGTCTGCCGAATCGACAAGACTGGCTATCCAGCGGGCACACCTCGGGAAGATGCTGATTACTGGCCCTCCAAATGGTTCTACATAAATGACGTCCCGTTGTATGAACCAGCTCGGCCTGGGCTCCCGCCCTTCTCCTTGGATTCGCCGAGGAAGCGTTACAGCTGGAGGCCAGCACAGAGCTTGGCGCAGGAGGAAGACGAAGCCGTGACCAATCTAGCGGCCAAGGTGAAGCTACTTTCCAGCGCAGGCCTCACCATTATTGATGTGATGGCCATTGCCATAGACCGAAGAGTCCAACCTCTCCGGCAGCACCAGCACTTATTGTGCGAGTACAATGGATCCAACGACGCCTCCCGATCCATCAAAGGGGCCTTTATGGACCAAATGACCCTCGGAACCATGCTAGCCAACATATATCAAGGGTCCATGGAGGATTTCGCCAAGCGCCTGTTCCAAGATGGGCTGTGGTACTACAACCCAGCTGACATAGTAAGTTTGCTTTTCGGGCTCTCCTGCCGACCTCGGGATTGTATTAATACCTAATCCATTGAGCATCGGTCCTTGAACAGAGATGGAGGAGTCGGCTTGAGGGCGTGAGCAGTCCGGCCCCGGAGGCAGAGCTGCACTATCGCGCAGAGGACCCCCTTTTCAACGAGGATGAAGACCTAGCCCTTATTTATGAAGGGAGAAAGTTTTTCATCGAGGGCCTTGACAGCTCAAAGGTAGCCATCATTCCTGACGCACCGGGGACGTGGACAGCCTCTTCGGTAACAATCCCTTTCTCTAATCGAAAGCGAGCCCCTCAGCCTCCAGCCCCCAGTCATCTGACTTCTCCTCCAAAGGGGTGGCGCTCCCAATGCCTACGCAGAGAAACGGCTTCACTGGGAAGGTCCCCGCCAGAAGCGCAGGAAGCTCAAGCCGAGGTCATGGGGGCAGGCGAAGGTGCCCCCTCAATCACTAGGTATAATACTTTGATTTGTGCTGCTGCAGAGATACTTCGGATCTTAACCTTCTCAATCACTTGCAGGCAGCCTTTATCCACCACAACAAATGTGGGCGCCGAGGGATCCACGGCCTTGCCCAGGGAAACAAATGCCCATAACTCCGCGGGAATTGCCCCTGGAGCCCGTCAGCCTGAGGACTCGGCAGCTTTGGTCACTCCGTCCGAGATTCAATGTGCCACAAATTATCGTCGGCGAAAAGCTTCTCTGAATAATCCATCTTTCTCGGATAGGGAGTTCAATGCCCTCAGCACAGTAGATGCCTACCTCAGGGCAACCCGAGGTGCCTTTGATGAATCACTGGATGTCTTGTCACGTGGTTGCGGGTAAGGTTTTTCGCGTATGTGTTTAAAGACAAATATGACTACCAAGTATAGTAGTAGCCCCTAAGGCTTGGTACAAGCCCCTGGGGTCGAATCAAGACATGAATACCAACCAGCACCTACTGCCATGAACAGGAAGTTCACTTGAAGAACGAGCAATTAACCTCGACGCTATCTCAAACAAAGGTGCAGCTGGACGCGGCCTTGTCTGAGGTTGAACAGGTGAAGAAATTCACCAGAGAGGTGCATTGTAAGTGCTTTGTGCTTGAATTGGTCAATGCCAATGGAGGTAGAATTGATGCCATAATCCCTTGTAGTAGCGGAAGCCCTAGCCCATCTTGAAAGAGACTTGACGCAGGCTCGCGAGGATCTGGCGTACGCAGAATCGCAGCGTCAAGCAAATCAACACGTGGTTACTCAAAGAGTAGACAGCGTGAATGCGCTTAGGGCTGAGAACGCCCGCGAGGCCCAGGAGATTGAGAGCTTGAAAGCTTGTCTCGCTGTTGAAGAATCGAAGAATCGGTGGACGGATGACATGATTTATGGTAAGTTGTAATTCTCGAGGAATATACGTGTCATGTAATTTGTCCGGGGTGATTGTCATGTGAATGTTGTTTTGTCGGTAGCTTCTTTATTCGGCCTATCTCCTGGTGCCCGAGGTCCGATGTCCGAAGACATGGCAATTCGTCTATCCGTGGTACATGAAAGTGCAGGGAAGTCGATGAAGGATGTGCACCAAGCTTTATGGCCTGAGGTGACGCCGGTCCCCGAAGACATGGCCGTTCTAGCCGAACAGCTTAAGAGAGGGCGACGCCGGATCCAGGCTTGGAAAGTATCAGCTTGCCGAGAAGGTGCGAGGGAGGCCTGGGCCATGGTGAAGACCCACTACACCGGTCTAAAGACGATGGAATTAGCAGAGGTGGAACCCATGGGGTCTGACAGGAAGGAAATCCCTGCTAGCCATGCATATGATAGTGTAATGCCTGCGGCGCGATTCTCGCAGAAGGATTGTGCTTTGGATACCCTAATAGACGGGCTAGACCGAGCTTGAAAATTTTGTATGACTTTATGTACCAAAGTACTTTATGTCAGTTCGCAGTCCGTTCATCCAAACTCTGTCAGCCAGCCTTCAACTTCCGCCTCCTCGGATAAAAACCGAGGAGTGTCCCGTACTACTGGCCAAGGTTATCGGACCAGATGCTTCAGGTGCCTAGGCAATCAGGCTAAGCGGCTCGAAAGACAAGAGGGTAACAGAAAGTTATGTTATATTACTATTTAACGTAAGAAACATCTTTCGAGGAAAATAGTTCTTCCAATAGTTCCTTTCTTCGGGTTATTGTGTCAAACACATCTGTCTGAAGACGGATGACCTTGGGGTAAAGCCCCTGGTTAGGGTTTAAAAAGGCCCCATCCATGTTATTCCTATGTCCTGGCCGACCGATTTGCATTGTAAGACTGCTAGCTTTCGGCTTTGTCCGTCTGAGGTACTACACCGGCTGACCCGGGAGTAACAATCACAGCGGTGCTCCCTTTGCCCCCTAGCCAAAATATCGGGAACGTAAGGGGCAAGCACAGGAGCCAGGCAACCCAGCTTGGCCAAATCTTAAAGCAAATCGATGCATATAGTGGCTCTAAAGACGATAGTATATAAGAGGTGGAATAACTCATGTTTTGAAAAGAACATGCTATATCGTCCCCGGGATCATTTAGCAATGTTCCAAGGTGGAAATAATAAATAATGAGCAAAAGATTAAGACAAAGACAAGGTGTAAGTTATTTACATGGACTGTGTACGGGGTGTCAAGCGTAGAAGCGTCGGAGTAGCGCTGCATTCCAGGGGTTGGGCTCTAATCGGCCGTCCTCCGGATCTCGGATTCGATAGGCTCCTCCAATGAGTACTTGGTCAATGATGAATGGCCTGTCCCATCTAGGGGAAAGTTTGTGCTTTTGTTTTTCGTGGTGTAGCCTCATTACGAGATCCCCGACGTTGAATTCTTTGGCACGAACCTCTCTGCCATGGTAGCGCCGGGCCTGCTGCTGGTAGATAGCTGACCTTGCCCGTGCGACATTGCGCTCTTCTTCGAGAGCGTCTAGGGCATCTTGCCGATCCAGCTCGGCCTCTAACTCCTCATATATGCGTACCCGAGGTGCGTCGTGTATGATGTCACAGGGGAGGACTGCCTCGGCGCCGTACACCATAAAAAATGGGGTATATCCCGTGGACCTGTTCAGTGTTGTGCGCAAGCCCCATAGTAGGGAATCAAGTTCCTCGACCCATTTACAGTCGGCCTTTTTAAGGGAGCGAACTAGCCTTGGCTTTATTCCACTAAGGATTAGTCCAATGGCTCGCTCCACCTGCCCATTAGACTGTGGGTGGTAAACGGACGCGTAGTCGAGCTTAATGCCCATTTTCTTACACCACGCTTTAACTTCTTTGGCCGTGAAATTCGTTCCGTTGTCTGTAATCAAACTATGGGGGACACCGTAATGATGTACCACTCCAGAGATGAATCTGATTACCTGGACAGCCTCAGCCGAGGTGACCGACTTTGCTTCGATCCATTTGGTAAATTTGTCTACCATGACAAGGAGGTATTTGTTTTTATTTGATCCACCCTTGAGTGGCCCGACCATATCTAGCCCCCAGACCACGAAAGGCCATGTGATGGGGATGGTATGAAGGACCGTGGGGGGCATGTCCCTTTGTTTGGCAAATACCTGATAGCTTGGGCAACGTTTTACCAATGTTGATGCATCGGCGCCTGCAGTTGGCCAATAGAAACCAGCTCGGAAAGCCTTGCTGACTAGGGTCCGAGCAGCGGCGTGATGTCCGCTCATGCCGGAGTGTAACTCCTGAAGCAGGAGTTTTCCTTCTTCCTCGGTTATGCATCGCTGGAAGACGCCCGTGCTGCTCATTTTGTAGAGCTCTCCTTCGTGAACCTTGTAGGCTTTAGATTGCCTTATGATCCGACGCGCGTCGGTTTGGTTATCGGGGAGCTCTTTTCAGAGTAGGTATGCCAGGAGCGGCTCGGTCCAGGGTGCAATGACTGCCATAACTTCATGTGCGGAAGCAGTTTCCTGGACCGCTGAGCCGCCCGCTATGCCTTCGTCGTCTTCAGGCGTGGCATGGCGCCCGACGTCGCTTGACTCTGACGTTCCTTTGTTGTCTTGCCAGACTACGGATGGCTTAAAGAGTCGATCAAGGAAGGTGTTTTCTGGGACCTTATCCCGTTTTGCGCCCAATCGGGCGAGTACATCCGCGGCCTGGTTGCTATCTCAGGGTATGTGGTGAAATTCCAGCCCCTCGAACCTGGCCGAGATCTTTAGGATGACATTTTGGTAAGCTGTCATCTTCGGGTCTTTGGCGTCGAACTCACCGTTGACTTGTGAGATGGCGAGGTTAGAATCACCTCGGACCTCCAGGCGTTTGACACCCATGGAGACTACTATCCGGAGTCTGTGCAGGAGGGCTTTGTATTCGGCCGCATTATTGGAGTCCGTGTACATGATTTGTAGCACGTATCGAACATTGTCTCCCATGGGTGACGTGAGCACAACGCCAGCCCCTAGGCCGGCGAGCATTTTGGAACCATCAAAATACATTGTCCAATGCGAGTAAGTGCTGTATTCACGGGGGAGTTCGGCTTCGGTCCATTCGGCCAAGAAGTCTGCCAACACCTGGAATTTAATGGCCCGGCATGGTTTATAGATGATTTCGAAAGGTAGGAGCTCTATGGCCCATTTGGCGATACGTCCCATTGCATCCCTATTATTGATTATGTCACTTAGCGGGACGTCGGATGCCACGGTCACCGAACACTCTTGAAAGTAGTGCCGGAGTTTTTGTGATGCCATGAAGACTGCGTAGGCTATCTTTTGATAGTGAGGGTAACATGACTTGCACGGAGTTAAGACTTCGGATACGTAATATACAGGCCTCTGGACCTGGAATTTATGACCCTCCATATCTTGTTCGACCATGAGAACTGCGCTAACCACGTGGTTTGTGGCCGAGGTGTATAATATCATCGGTTCACAGATTCCTGGCGCTGCCAGGATGGGATTGGTGGCGAGGAGAGCCTTGATGTCTTCCAGGGCTGCCGCGGCCTCCTTAGTCCATTTGAATGTTTTGGTCTTCTTTAGCAGCTTGTATATGGGCAAGGCTTTTTCTCAGAGTCGTGATATGAAGCGGATCAAGGCCGCCACGCAGCCTGCCAATTTTTGTGCGTGTTTGAGCTCTGTTGGGATCTCCAAATGATCCAAGGCTCGAATTTTAGCCGGATTGGCTTCAATTCCTCGGCTGGATACGATGAAGCCGAGGAGTTTGCCTGTTGGGACTCCGAAGACGCATTTCTCCGGATTGAGTTTTATTTGGTATTCCCGTAGGCTGGCAAATGTGTCGCGGAGGTTGTCTACTAACTGGCCGACGTGTTTGGTTTTGACAACCACATCGTCCACGTAGGCTTCGACGGTCCTTCTGATGTGTTTTTGCAGGCATGTTTGAATGATACGCTTGTATGTGGCACCAGCGTTCTTTAGTCCGAAGGGCATCGTGTTGAAGCAAAATGGCCCGTAGGGTGTGATGAATGATGTTGCTGCCTGGTCGGATTCCTGCATCTTTATTTGATGATATCCTGAGTAGGCGTCCAGGAAGCACAGCGCATCATGGCCCGCTGTGGCGTCTATGATTTGGTCGATACGGGGTAAGGGGAAGGGGTCTTTGGGGCAAGCTTTGTTGAGGTCTTTGAAATCGACACACAAACGCCAGGACCTATCCTTCTTTGGTACCATAACCAAATTGGCCAACCAGTCGGGGTGCTTTATATCTCGGATGAATCCTGCCTCCAATAGTTTTGCCAGCTCCTCGCCCATTGCTTGGCGCTTGGGCTCGGAGAAACGCCAAAGTGTTTGCTTGACAAGCTTATAGCCTTTCAATATTTTCAGGCTATGCTCTGCAAGTCTACGGGGTATCCCTGGCATGTCAGAGGGGTGCCAGGAGAATATATCCCAGTTTTCCTTGAGGAAAGTGCGTAAGGCTTCGGCGACCTCTGGGTCGAGGTTAGCCCCTATGGATGCCGTTTTAGCAAGATCTGTGGGGTGTACTTGGAATTTGACTATTTTGTCAGCCGGTTTGAAGGAAGTAGACTTCGATCTTTTGTCGAGGACGAAATCGTCCGGGTCTACTTTGGCGCGTAGCGCGGTTAGCTCCTCGGCCGCGAAGGCTTCGGCCAGAGTCTCGAGGGCAAGGGACGCTATCTTATTCTCGGATTTGAGTGCCCTATCAGGGTCGCTTGAGATGGTGATGATCCCTTTTGGGCCTGGCATCTTGAGCTTCATGTATCCGTAGTGCGGCACCGCTTGAAATATAGAAAAAGTGTCCCGTCCGAGATGGGTGTGGTATCCGCTCTTGAAAGGAGCGACGTGGAACGTGATCTCTTCAGAGCGGTAATTATCCGGGGTTCCAAAGACTACGTCCAAGGTTATTTGTCCGCTGCAGCGTGCCTCTCGTCCGGGGACTATACCTTTAAAGGTGGTGGTACTCTGTTCTATGCGCGATTTATCGATGTGCATTTTATCCAGAGTGTCCGCGTATATTAGATTCACACTGCTGCCTCTGTCCATAAGGACCTTATGGAGCCGGCAATTTTCCACGATAGGCTTGAGGACCAGCGTGGCGGGACACCTATCTGGGGCTGATCTTGGCCGATCGTTATGGTCGAAGGTTATCGGCGTGTCTATCCACGTGCCCTGACATGGTACTTGCCGGACGGAATTGATTTCTCGCAGAACCCGTTTGCGCTGGTTGTTGGACTTTAAGGTCTCGTAGATCATTAGGACCTCGTCTTCTTCCAAGGTCTGTTTGAGGTGGCAGGAGGTGCCTGCCAGGAGGGCGGGTCCCCCTTTAGCCACCTGCCTCAATACTCAACAGTCGCGAAGACTGTGAGTCGGGCAGGAGTTGATCAGCACGGCGTGGATCGGGCATGGTTTATCCAGAAAGCTGTCCAGAGTTGTCCCGGGGTGGCCGGAGATTTTCTTCTTCTTCCGAGGTCGATCGCCTAGGGTGTTCCGTTTGCGAGGTTTGCGTCGAGGCGCTGATCGGTCGCGTTCCGGGTAGTCTTCACAGATCGAGTCCGTGTTTTCCCCAGTCCGCCAGGCATCTTCGATGGCGCAAAATCGTGCCACCAGGTTGGTCAATTCCGAGAGTGTTTGAATGCAGCGACGAGCAAGGGCGTTCGAGACGCCTTTATCTTTGCATCCATGATGGAAGGCCACGATTATGTCAGAGTCTTGGTAGTCCGATATCCTGTCTTTGACAGACAAGAATCTGGCCCAGAAGTGTCTAATCGATTCATCTGGGAGCTGCCGTATGTAGGCGAGGTCCCAGACATCGGGAGGGCTGGAGTTGTCAAGGCGATACTCTAGATGGGAGGTGAGTGGATGAGTTCCGATCTCTAAGGACCATGGGTCCGAAACCCTATTAACCTCGTCCCATGTCGGATTAGTGGCTGTCGGTCCGGCCGGGTTGATTTGAAGATCTGCCCTCTAGACCGCCAGCATGTCACTGTCCGACTCGCTTTCCAAAAAGTACCTTAGCCCCTCGTCCTTATGGGAATCCCCCGCAGGAGCCACAAGGGGGTCGTGCTTCGCCTCCAATTCACGTGGAGGCGTCCTCATGCTCGATACTTCGGGCGTGGAGGTCAGCCCTACGAGCTTGGGGCTGTTAACCGGTGATTCCATCGATCCTCCTGTCGATCGCATAGTGGAACTCTCAATGAAAGCACCAGTGTCGGTGTCAAAACCGGCAGGCCTCGGGGTAGGGGGTCCCGAGCTGTGGATCGTGGATCAATGGTAACAGAGACAAGGGAGACGATGTTTACCCAGGTTCGGGCCCTCTTGATGGAGGTAAAACCCTACGTCCTGCTCTTGTTTATATTGATGGAGATGTATCGAGTACAGAGTTGATCTACCTCGAGATCGTAATGTATGTCTAACTCTAGGGCTAGGTGAATGATGTTGCGTTGATGTCCGCTCTATGGGCTAAACCCTTTGGCTTATATACACGCCAGGGAGGGGATCTAGGGTTACAAGGTCGGTATCTAGGAGCAAGGCGGTAGGAGAGATCTTGGAGTATACGTCAAGCCTTCGGTGGAGACAGTCTTGATCACGCTTCCTGTACACGACCTCCGGAGTCCACCTTGATCACGCATGAGGGCCCATCGGCCCAACCGAAGAGAGGGGCTGGCTAGGTTAGCACCCCCTAATCCAGGACACCGTCACTCCCAATTTCTATCGTAGTAATGATGAGGATATTAAAATGATTGGTGTTTCATCTATTGATTCCTTGTTTAGCAATATAAAACTTGATGAAAAGGGGAATGAAGAAGAGTCAACTTTAGCTAGAAGGCGTCCCCATAATTTGGAGGGTGAAAATCTTGATGAAAAAATTGATAAAAGTGGGTTTGGAGAGGTAAAAACTTTAACTAGTGATGTGCCCACTCTCATGGATTACAAAGACTTTAATTATGATAGTTGTTCTTTAATTGAATGCATTTCTTTGTTACAATCCATGCTAAATTCACCCAATGCTTATGAACAAAATACGGCTTTTACTAAACACATTGTAGAAGCGATGATGAAAGCGTTAGAAGAAAAGCTAGAACTAGAAATTTCAATTCCTAGAAAATTATATGATGAGTGGGAACCTACCATTAAAATTAAAATTAAAAATTATGAGTGCAATGCTTTATGTGATTTGGGTGCTAGCGTTTCCACAATTCCAAAATCTCTATGTGATGTGCTAGGTTTTACCAATATGGATGAATGTTCTCTTAATTTGCACTTGGCGAATTCAACTATTAAAAAGCCTTTGGGTAGAATTAATGATGTTCTTATTCTTGCAAATAGGAACTATGTGCCCATTGATTTTATTATACTTGACATTGATTGCAATCCGTCTTGCCCCATAATACTTGGTAGACCGTTCTTACGAACTATTGGTGCTATTATTGATATGAAAGAAGGCAATATAAGATTTCAATTTCCACTAAAGAAAGGGATGGAACATTTCCCTAGGAAAAGAATTAAAGCACCCTATGAATCCATTATGAGAGCCACTTATGGAATTAACTTAAAGGATGACAACACTTGAAACTATGCATTATGCCTAGCTAGGGGCATAAAACAATAGCGCTTGTTGGGAGGTAACCCAATGAATAAAATAAATTTTTGCGTTTATTTTTCTGTTCTCTTGTGTGCACACAATTATGCTACTGTTATGATTGTGTTTCTTATGTTTTAATTAGTGTTTGTGCCAAGTAAAGCCTTTGGGATGATATAGATGATAGTTGATTTGATTCTGTGCAAAAACAGAAACTTTTACGTCCAGTCCAGAAAATTCTAAAAATCACTGGTGCAATGAAAAATTCTGAATTTTATACACGTGATTTATATACAAATTTCCCACGTTGTCCTAATTTTTCAGAATTTTTGTAGTTACATAAGTATGGTCAATGTTCAGATTGCTACAGACTGTTCTGTTTTTGACAGATTCTGTTTTTGATGCATTTTTTGCTTGTTTTGATGAAACTATGGATTGTATCGGGGGTTATAAGCCATGGAGAAGTTAGAATACAGTAGGTATAATGCAAAAATAAAATATGAATGGGTTTTCAACAGTACTTAAAGTAGTGATTTGCTTTATTATACTAACGGATCTCACGAAGGTTTTGTTGAGTTTTGTGTGATTGAAGTTTTCAAGTTCTGGGTGAGATCAGGATGGATGAAGGAATAAGGAGTGGCAAGAGACTAAGATTGGGGATGTCTGAGGCACCCCAAGGTAATATTCAAGGACTCTCAAGCAACTAAGCTTGGGGATGCCCCGGAAGGCATCCCCTCTTTCTTCTACCAACTATCGGTAATTTTACTTGGAGCTATATTTTTATTCGTCACATATCATGAGTTTTGCTTCGAGCGTCGTGTATTATATGAGTCTTTGTTTTGTTTTCTTTTTAGTTTGTCACAATCATCTTTGCTGGACACACATATTTGAGAGAGCCACACGTTTATCATGATTTGTTAGAATACTCTATGTGCTTCACTTAAATCTTTTGAGCTAGGCAGTTGCTCTAGTACTTCACTTATATCTTTTTGAGCACGGCGGTGATTATATTTTGAAGAAATACATGCACTCTCATGCTTCACTTATATTATTTTGAGAGTTGACAATATTAAATTTTGAAGAAATATTTGCACTCTCATGCTTCACTTATATCTTTTTGAGAGTTGATAATAGTAATGGTAATTTGCACAAGATATGAATTTGGTCCCAAAGTGATGAATATTCAAAAGGGATATAATAAAAACTTTCATATAGATCATTGGATATGATATGCTTGATTCCTTGCAATAGTTTTGCGATATGGAGATGATAATATGTGAGTCATGTTAGTGAGTAATTGTGGTTTAGTAAGAATATTGGTGTTAAGGTTTGTGATTCCCTGTGCATGCACATAAAGTCAAGAGTTATGCAACAAAATTATATCCTACTTATGGTGCATTATTCAGTGTTAGTTATGTTCAATGCATGTTTATGACTGTTTTCGCTTTTTGGTTGGTCGCTTCTCAATCTATTTGCTAGCCTTCATTTGTACTAAGCGGGAATGCTGCTTGTGCATCCAACTCCTTAAACCCAAAGTTGTGCCAAATGAGTCCACCATACCTACCTATATGCGGTATTTCCATGCCGTTCCAAGTAAATTTGCATGCGCCAACTCTAATTTTTCAAAATAAATTTCCATTTTGTGTGCCCGTACCGCTCATGAAGCGGCAGGGGGTGGCCAATATTTTCCATGCTAGGTGTGTTATTCTCACAATGAGTGTTTATTCACTTGTCATTGCACGAGAAAGTGGCAAGGTATTAGGGATGCCCAGTCCCGAAATGAAAAAAATAATAATATGATGATAATAATAAATTCCTTGGAAAGTGTTGGTATGGAAGGCACTCGTGAATACGGCTAGCCATGGATTGTGAAAGAATGGTGGAAAAGAAATAAACTTTATTTTCTGTTTGGGAACCTCCTATAATGTGTCTAGCATGGAAGATATTGGGAATTCTCGGTCGTTTTCGTTGACAGGAAAAGCATGCCTCTCAAAATAATTTTATATCTCTAATTTAAGCTTTGAGCTCTGGCACATCTGCAAATCTCTGCTTCCCTCTGCGAAGGGCCTATCTATTTACTTTTATGCAATTTTTATTTTTATTTTGAGTCTCCATCTTCTCTTACAAAGCAACAACTAGAGAGCACTATTGTCATACTTGTGCATTGGGTGTAGCTAATATTGAGTGTGTTTCATGAATGGATCAATGATTGAGCATAATGGGCTAGGGATAACTTTCTTTAGCGTTGATATTTTGAAAGACATGGTTGCTTGTTAGTATGCTTGAGTATTTATGTCTTCAGGTCAAACTATAGACTATTGCTTTGAATCATTCAAGTACAAATGTCCAAGCCATAAAAGAAAAGATTATATGATGAATATGATAGGTAGCATTCCACATCAAAAATTCTGTTTTTATCACTTACGTACTCAAGGACGAGCAGGAATTAAGCTTGGGGATGCTTGATACGTCTCCAACATATCTATAATTTTTTATTGTTCCATGGTATTATAGTATCAATCTTGGATGTTTTATATACACTTACAAGCAATTATATATCATTTTTTCCAACTAACCTATTAACTTGGTGCCCAGTGCCAGTTTATGTTTTTTGCCTGTTTTTGGTTTTCCAGAATATCAGTACCAAACGAAGTCCAAATGCAACGAAACTTTTTGGAGATTTTTTCTGGACAAAAGAGACACTAGAAGCTTCGGGAGAGGGCCAGAAAACAGAGGAGGTGGCCACGAGCCACCAGGGCGCGCCCAGGGGGATAGGCGCACCCTGGTGCCTCATGGGCCCACCTCTGCTCCGTTTGACCTAATTCCACCTCTATAAATTCTCTAAAATCAGGAAACCAACAGAGGAGTCCACGAAATACTTTTTCCACCGCTGCAAGTCTCTGTTCTTGAGAGATCCCATCTGGAGGCCTTTTCCGGCACTCTGCCGGAGGGGGAATCAATCACGGAGGGGCTCTACATCAACCTTGCTACCCTTCTGATGATGCGTGAGTAGTTTACCACAGACCTACGGGTCCATAGTTAGTAGCTAGATGGCTTCTTCTCTCTATTTGATCTTCAATACAATGTTCTCCTTGATGTTCTTGGAGTTCTATCCGATGTAATCACTTTTTGCAGTGTGTTTGTTGGGATCCGATGAATTGTGAGTTTATGATCAGATTATCCATGAATATTGTTTGAGTTTTCTCTGAACTCTTTTATCCATGATTGTTATAGATTCGTATTTCTCTCCGATCTATTGATTTGGTTTGGCCAACTAGATTGATTTATCTTGCAATGGGAGAGGTGCTTTGTAATGGGTTCGATCTTGCGGTGCTCAATCCCAGTGATAGAAATGGACATGACACGTATTGTATCGTTGCTATTAAGGATAAAAAGATGGGGTTTATTCATGCGTGAGTTTACTTTGTCTACATCATGTCATCTTGCTTAAGGCGTTACTCCGTTCTTTATGAACTTAATACTCTAGATGCATGCTGGATAGCAGTCGATGTGTGGAGTAATAGTAGTAGATGAAGAATCATTTCGGTCTACTTGTCTCGGATGTGATGCCTATATATATGATCATTGCCTTGGATATCGTCATGATTATTTGCTTTTCTATCAATTGCCCAACAGTAATTTGTTTACCCACCGTATGCTATTTTCAAGAGAGAAGCCTCTAGTGAAAACTATGGCCCCCGAGTCTACCTTTATTATATATTAAAAATCCTAAATATACCTTGCTGCAATTTTACTTTATTTATTTTATTTTTTATTTTTGTTCGATCTATCTATCTATCACCATACAATTTAATATTGCAAATAACCGCCAAGGGATTGACAACCCCTTGTTCGCGTTGGGTGCGAGGATTTGTTATTTTGTGTGTAGGTGCTGCTAACGAGTTTTTGCATGATTCTCCTATTGGATTGATAACCTTGGTTTCATAACTGAGGGAAATACTTATCTCTACTGTACTGCATCATCCCCTCCTCTTCGGGGAAATCCCAACGCAGCTCACAAGTAGCACTAGGTGGCCTTACTCTTCGCCTCCCATTCCCCTCTCGCCCGAATCCTATCTCGCATACCTCCACCTACGCCATGGCGCAGAAGGATCATCTACCACTGGTCTTCGGTTTGGTGAAGTCAACTCCGAGCCGGAGGAGATAGAAAATAAGGAGGAATGGGGCCTCATGGACATGGCCGTGAACGAGCTGGCCGTGGCGGATGCTGCCCCCGCGCCCGTCCCATCTCCCATCCCCGCGCTCACGCCAGCGACCATCCCCGTGGCATTGACGGGCTGGTCGCCGAGCACCAAAGTAGCGGTGGAAGCCGCGGGCGTCACGAGGTCCTCGCGGACCCACGCGAGTTCGTGTACGTGTCAGCGCCAGCGCCCCCGCCTGTGCTCGTGCGCGCCCCAACACCCACCGCGGAGCCGGTCCCCGTGCACTTGCATGCACCCGCCGCGTCCGTGCCCATGTGCGCGCCTGCACCCATCGCGCCCCCCTTAGCGTCATGGGACGCCGCCGTCGACCGCTACCTCACAGCGCCGCGAGTCGCCGCCCCCTGCCCGTCCATCGTGCGACGAACGGCTCTTGGATTTGCATGTCCAGAACATTCTTGGCTGGCTTGAAGACTTGAACAATGGCGTCCCATAGGACGACAACGCCGGCGCAGCATGCCGCCACCGCCGCAATTAGTTTTTTTGTTTAATATTGTATATGGATCATATGGATGTAAAATCGCAGTGTGACTGAATGAAATATATGGTTTTGATCAACTTAGCGTGTTTTATCTTAGTGCACAGACTTACCAAAGTAAAAAAAAAACATCAATGTTTTTCTCTGAATAAAACACTCATCGCAAACATTTCAGATTGAACAGCCGTATGCAAAGCGAGAGCAAGGTTCCTTCGCCACTAAGCCAAGGGAAAATGTGGCGCGCAGGTTTTGTGCATCTCTTCATCGCAAACAATTCTGCATGATGACCCGCGTGCAACCACGTACAAACAATTTGGAAAGATTTGCATCTGTCATATTGGGTATATTGCCATTTGTCAAATTGGAAAAATTGGCATTTGTCAATCTACTAACATTGCCATTTGTCAACCTTGTAAAACTGCCATTTGTGATCCTAAAAAAAACACTGCCATTTGTCAAATTTTGCAGCTAAAAATCAGTAGTACTGTCTAATTTTTGCAAATGAAATTCAGTAAGCATATATTTCATTCATAGATTAAGCACTCGTCCTTTATACAAACAGTTCAGCTCGACAGCTGAACCGAACAAACTTTTTCCCAATTATTGCCAACCACGTACTGAAATAGCTAGTTCAACTATATATACTAGCTAATTTTAAGTATGTAGTATAGTTTAACCATATCTATAGTCAGATGAACTGAACAAAATAGTCCCTAAATACTACTACTACGGAGGGGCTTTGTACTACTTCCAGCAGCCTCTCCTCTGCCGAGCGCGCTCAGTAAGAGGCATTGGAGGAGGAGCCTACCGACGAGCCGGGGAAGTGGAATCCGGCGCCTGCCGCTGTTGCACCTTTAGCGATGGCCATCTCGAACGCCCTCTGCCTCTCCTGACGATCCCTCTCGAAGCGGCGGGACTCCTCGTAGATCTCCGCATTCCACGCCTCTGCGGCGGCGTGTGCTGCGGCCACGGCGGCAGTAAGACTCTTTGCGTGCTCGACCAGGCGCTCCTCCTCCTCCCGCAGGAACTCGATGTAGCGTGCAAGGTCACTGACGCACATGCGGGCCTCCACCTCCCGCCTTCAGGCTGCAGTGGCGGAGTGGGTGATGACCTCGGCGGTCGATGGTGGGGTGGCGACCACGACGACCGACAGTGGGGTGGCGGCCACGACGGCCACCTCCCACCTTCAGGCCGCGGTGGCGGAGCGGGTGATGGCCACGGCGGCCGATGGTGGGGTGGCGGCCACGACGGCCACCTGCCGCCTTCGGGCCGCGGTGGCGAAGGGGGCGATGGCCCTGGCGGCCGACGGTGGGGTGGCGGCAACGGCAGTCGGCAACAGCTGCCGACGGGCAGCGGCGGCGCAGCGTGTGGTGGGTGTTGTGCGCACACCCAACAGGGACGCCATGCACAGTACATGACGTTGGGGACTGCGCCACCGCCACGGTGTAGCCTCCCAGCTGTAGTTGTCCTCTGATGACGGCGGAGTGGCTGAGCGACAACGACAGACCGGTGCCATTGGCGATTGTGGGAGAAGTAGACGAGATAAGCTATGGGGAGGGAGGGGAAAATGAGATGCGGACTCGCCGGCCGTGATGGTTTATATAGCAGGCCAGTAAGCATTGGGGTTTTGGGGGATTTCGTCGGGTCGGGCGGGAAGCTTGCACAGTTGCGCGCGGGAACCTGTGCGGTTGCGCGGGAACAGTCTCACCGACGATTCATTGGTGCCTCTTTGAGCCAACGTTTGGGAGGAGATGTTTCCATCGAGTACAAAGGTGTTTTTGACAACTTCGTCAATCTCAAGATGACGTGTTGGGTCAATCTCTCGGAGGTGCTCATAGGGGTAGGGTGTGCGTGCATGCGTTCATAGGGGTGAGTGTATATGTGTATGTATGAGCATCTGCGTCTGTACTGTGTTCAAACATAAATAAAGGTGCAAAGGGCAAGAAAAATTTGCTGTATTAAAAATGTTAATAAGAAAACTATCAAAAAAGTAAAAGCAAGAAGGTGCAAAGGGCAAGAAAATTTTGCTGTATTAAAAATGTTGATAAGAAAACTATCCAAAAAAGTAAAAGCAAGAAGGTGCAAAGGGCAAGAAAAAATTGCTATTAATTTAGCACATAAAAGGAGGGGGGGAGAGTGCCGGTGAAAATAGATTACCCAAAAAAGGTAAGAATAAGTATCAAAGTCATGACCTCATATTGTGTTTCCTCGTCAGTCACAACCAACTAAGCTGCAAGCAAACCGTGATAAACATTTTGGTGGTTTCTCTTTGTTGTTTATATTAGATAAAGCAATACTTAATATCTTCTACAAAAAAATTGGTTATTCATTTAAATACCCTTGCATTGTGGTGGGCCCGCCTCTGCGTCGACCACTTCTTGCTCAACAACAAGCATTCATGTTGCTGTCGATAGCCAATGCAATCTCTCTAAGTACAAGGGTTAAACATTACATGTTTGCGGCGATGGTTGTCGTGTGCGTGATACGTCTCCAACGTATCTATAATTTTTTATTGTTCCATGCTATTATATTATCAATCTTGGATGCTTTATATGTATTTTTATGCTATTTTATATCATTTTTTGGGACTAACCTATTAACTCAGTTCCCAGTGCCAGTTCCTGTTTTTTTGCTTGTTTTTGGCTTTTCAGAAAATCTGTACCAAACGAAGTTCAAACGCGATGAAACTTTACTTATTTTTTTGGGACCAGAAGGACCCTAGAAGGTTCGGGAGGAGGCCAGAAGAGCTACGGGTGAGCGACAAGCTCATAGGGCGCACCCCAGGGGGGCGTCCCCTAAGCTTGTGGGCCCCTCATGGCACCTTTTGACCTAATTGCGCCTCTATAAATTCTGAAATATTCCCAATATGCCAAAGAGCCACATGAAACACTTTTTCCGCCGCCACAAGCTTCTGTTCTTCCACGATTCCATCTGGAGGCCTTTTCCGGTACTCTGTCGGAGGGGGAATCGATCACGGAGGGCTTCTACATCATCCTTGCTGCCTTCCGATGATGCGTGAGTAGTTTACCATAGACCTATGGGTCCATAGCTAGTAGCTAGATGGCTTCTTCTCTCTCTTTGATCTTCAATACCAGGTTCTTCTCGTTGATCTTGGAGTTCTATCTGATGTAATCTTCTTTTGCGGTTTGTTTGTTGGGATTCGATGAATTATGGGTTTATGATCTGAATATTCATGAGAAGTAATTGAGTCTTTTCTGAATTTTATTATGCATGATTGTTATAGCTTTGTATTTCTCTCCAATCTATCCGTTTGGTTTGGCCAACTAGATTGATTTATTTTCAGTGTGAGAGGTGCTTTGTGATGGGTTCAATCTTGCGGTGCTCTATATCGTAGTGACAGAAAGGGACAAGACACATATTTGTATTGTTGCCATTAAGGGTAAAACGATAGGGTTTATTCATATTGATTGGGTTTACTTCGTCTACATCATGTCATCTTGCTTAGGGCGTTACTCTGTTTTTATGAACTTAATACCATAGATGCATGTTGGATAGCGGTCGATTGGTGGAGTAACAGTAGTAGATGCAAGCAGGAGTCGGTCTACTTGTATCTGACGTGATGCCTATATATATGATCATTGCCTTGAATATCGTCATAACTGTGTGCTTTTCTATCAATTGCCCAACAGTAATTTGTTCACCGACCGTATGCTATGTGTTCGAGAGAGAAGCCTCTAGTGAAAACTATGGCCCCCGTGTCTACTTTAATCATATATAAAAATCCAAAATACCCTTGCTGCAATTTTATTTCTTTTATTTTGTTTTTCAATTTATATATCTACCACTACGAGATTTGATCCTTGCAATTAACGAGTTCAAGGGGATTGACAACCCTCTTGCCCGCATTGGGTGCAAGTATTTGCTTTTGTGTGTGCAGGTGCTGTTCACGAGGCTTTGCGTGATTCTCCTATTGGTTTGATAAACCTTGGTTCTCACTGAGGAAAATACTTATCTCTACTATACTGCATCTCCTCTCCTCTTCGGGGAAAATCCCAACGCAGCTCACAAGTAGCAGTGCGCCACAACAACGCCTAGCAGCCATCACCATTAGATGCATTGCCTCGGCCACATTCATGACATCAATGAGGTTGTAGAGTTCTACGCCACGCACAACCATCCAATGCCATTGAGCCATGCCCCGTGCATCACACTAGATCTTGTGATTCGGCAAACCTCCACTGAGTTGCCCAATTTGCTCTACCATCGCAATTGATCTGCACACATGAATGTAGTATGTGTTAACCACTACACCGACGAGACACCCACCATCGGTGCTAGGGTTTCATGCAGGAGGGGGGCTTAGAAGGGGCCGCACACAGAAGTCGATCTATGGCCCAGTGGCACACCGCTGGTCTTGATTTTGTGTGATACCATCTTCCTTCTCATGGCGGACCTTGTGGGATTCCATTGGGTGTCAACAAACGTTCCCTACATGTCCAAAAGGATTGATATGGGGGTTTCTGTGTCAAATTCCAAGTTCACTCTACGGATGATGGTTTTGAGTGGGTTCCTGTTGCCGTCTATGGGGCCTCCCAACCGGAACTCAAACCAGTCTTTCTAGTTGAACTTGTCCACATATGCTCCTCGGAGACTCCCCCTATGCTGTTAGGGGGGTTCAATATTATACGATGCTGAGATGAAAATAATAATGACAATTTTTATGATGGGTGTCCCTTTATGTTTAATGGTATTATCAAAAAAAATTGAACTTGAGGGAGATTGCTCTCTCAGGCCATCAGTTTACCTAGGCTAATAATCTAGCGGTACACACATATGAGAAACTCGTTAGAATTTTTACAAGGGTTGAGTGGGAGTAGAAGTTTCCCCTAGTTACACATGCACGATTTTTTCTTTCAAACCAACAGCTTAGACAATTCCTCAAAGGATGTGCTAAACGTGTGTTTGGTGTGTATAAGCAGGAGAAAGATAGGTTCATCACTCTAATTGATGCCTTAGATGTTAAGCTGGGGATTTCTCCCCTCACCCCAAGTAGAATATTCTCCTAAGAGAGAGGCGTATGATCTTATTGCTAACCTTATGCGTAACAAGTGACTATGACGTGCGAAGGTGCGACATGTCCTAGAAGGGGACATTAACACCAAATACTTCCATCCATTGCTAATGGTAAACATAGAAAAAAGAAAAAAATCAACTCAAGTAGGAAGACGGTAATTTTGTTGTTGGTGACAAACTCAACATTTACACTCCTATTTTCCATAAAGTCCTTTTTAGTTCACCGATCTCTAATTATGTCCAGCTGGATGAGGATGTCCCAGGTGATATCCCTCAGTTATTGAGAGAGGAGAATGTCGTCCTAATGGCCGCATTATCAGATAAAGAATCGAGGGATGAGATATCATAGATGGAACATAATAAGGCATCAGGACTGATAGGTTCTTGACGGAGTTCTATCAGAGGTTCTGGATAGTCAGAAAAGGAGATTTTATCTACGTTCTCTGAATTATACAATTATAATTTGTCTTTGTATAAGTTAAAATTTGGCTTTGTCACCCTTCTTCCTAAGGATGAGGAGGCTATTAAAATTTAGAAGTTTTGTCCTATTTTCCTATTGAATATTTGTTTCAAAATATTCAACAAGGTGGCACGCAAATCATGTACCAGCGATCATTCACGAAGTGTGAGATGAACACAACATGGTTCATGGCAGGGCGTCACATCCTACAGGGGATTGTTGTCTTACATGAAATGATTCATGAGTTTCACTCGAAGAAACTTGATCGAGTTATCTTCAAGGTGGACTTCACAAAGGTCTATGACAAATTCAAATGGCCATTCTTGCAATGAGTTATGCACATGAAAGGCTTCCCAACTGACTGGTGTCAATAGATTGACTAATTTGTCAGTGGGGGTAGATTTGGCATCAAGGTAAATAATGACATTGGTCACTATTTCGAAACACGAAATGTATGGCGACAAGGGGGGGGGTGTCAGACCATTATTTTCACAATTGTTGTTGACCTTCTTGCGGTTCTCATTAGCCGAGCCATGGAGGTTGGTCATGTTGTCAGTTTAATTCCACGTATTGTTGATGGTGGGTTATTGGCACTTCAATATGTCGATGGAACCATTATCTTCATGGAACATGACATTGAGAAGGATAAAAACACAAAACTTAATATGTTTATTCGAGCAGTTACCGGGCCTCAAAATTTACTTTCACAAGGGTTAACTCTTCTGCTTTAGAAAATCCAAAGGGGAAGAGAATCAGTACAATCAAAAAAATTCTTGCGAGGCAGGCGCATTCCCTTTTCGAGATCTTGATATTCTAGTGCATTTTCATAAACTTCTTAAAAGAACAAAAAATGTATTGAAGATCACTTTGAGAAAAAAGATTTTTTGTTGGATTTATGTCTTATGGGGCAAGGCTCACCCTAATCAGTAATGTTCTCACCAGTTTATTAATGTTCAAATACCTAAAGGGGCAAGGAAAATATTGGATTACTATTTTGGTCGTTTAATGAACATAAAGGTAAATACCACATGATGAGGTGGGATGCGATATGTTGTCCTACAGACCAAGGTGGTCTAGGGGTGGAAGACCTCGAGATTAAATATATGTGTCTGTGGAGCAAATGGCTCTACAAGATACTTACTGAGAATTTGGTTTGGAAAGAACTGCTTAGGAATAAGCATCTACATTCTTTCTTGGCGAGAGAAACTTCTGATCCGTTCATAATAAATGATGGCAATACATAGAACACCATAGGTAACGAAAATTACAACCAAATCCATGGACCCTCTAGCAATTACTGCAAGCACTAGAGCGAGGCAAAGGTGCACCGCTGTCCCCTCCCAGACCGGAATTAGACAAACCTTGTTGTAGAAGATAGTCAAGGCGTCGTGCTAAGGCCCCATAGGACCAGCACACAAGAGCAGTAACCATATCACCGATGAAGAGAGTCAGAACCCTCTCTTAGGTTCACGGCCAAAACAATTGCTCGCCCATCTGGAAAGGCCACATGGGAGTCAAAAATATATTAATTTTCGCAAAGGGACGTTTGTGGTGGGCAATGGTGTAACCACTAGGTTCTCAGAAGATACATGGTTGGGGAATATGCCACTAGTTATGCAATACCTATGTCTTTTATCATATTATGCAATGGAAAGATGACCATGTTGCCTCAATAATGCGTAAGGTGTTGCTGAATGTTGCACTCTAGCGACCACTAACTAGTGACAGATGGACAACCTGGTTAAATTTTGTTGAAAGGCTGATGATGGTTATAGATGATTCCTGCACATTCCTTTGGAAGATGACTGTCTCTTGCGTCTTCACAGTCAAATCCATGAAGAATGAAAGTCTTGTTGAAAAAAGATCTTCAGGCGGTATTTGGATAGAGGTGATCCTGACAAAAGATAACCCAAAAGTAAATCAAGGATGCACTAAGTGTTATTTTGTGGTAATGAGGTATTCATTCAGCCTCTATTCCTTCACCGCCCCCTTGCCAAGCTGCGCCATAGCTTTTAATTACCTCTGCCCATGAGTAATATGTCGAAAACTGGTTAATTGGGGTCCATCCCAAGTTGAAGCCTTAGATCCATGTGAGAGTTTGTGCTATACTTTGTGCTATTTGGAACGCTTGTAATAATTGCAGCTTTAACAGAGCGAAAGTTCCATTTTTTCAGGTTATCTTCAAGGTCATCAGTGGGATCCATACGTGGTACTTACTTCACAAGGAGCAGGAGTGGGCACCCACGATCTTTGAGCACAATCAATGAGAGATGAACACTTAGGATTTTTTTTTCAACGGATTTAGTTGGCGGCCTGTTAGTACAATATGTGATGCATGCATGACTTATTTTTTCCTACTTTTTTCCTTTTGCCCTTTGGACAACCATAAGCGTCTTGTCATTTCCTTGTTGAATTATTGTATACCTCATTCTTGTAAACATTGAGACGATTAATAAAATATTGTGTGCATCACTCCATGTAGAGGTCGATGATTTTCCTATTAATAAAAAGAAATTACTTTAGAGAACTGCACATAAGTCATAAGAGAAGGGTGGTGACTGGTGAGAGCATTTCTAGCCGATCCCTTATAATTTAACTCCTTATATGTTTTAACTTAACTGTTTTAAAAAATTCTAAAATTTGAGGAGTTAAATTGTGGCTGGACCTAAACGAAATCTATTTAACTCCTCAAACAAACTGACCCCACATGAAAGTCTCCCTTCATCTTCTTCTTCCTTCTTCCTTCTTTCGACACGCCCTGCCAGCCAGCCACATCGACGAACAACATTGGCAGCTTCCGTGAGGTGCACTCTATCTCAATATACGTACTCAACGGGCCCTTAAAATTTTGATCCGCTAAATATTTAAGGGTTCGATTTGGTGCAGTTAACTATTTGAAATGAGGAGCCATAGGTTTTTAAGCAATCGGTTAGAGATGCTCTGAGTGGTGACCACCTCGGTTTGACTACGCCATAATAGAATCCACTAATCTCAGCCGCGTGCCGTCTCGCTCGCGATTGGAAAATCTAGCATTAATCCAGGGCCTAAATACCCCTATATCCTTTGAGCATGCCAAATTTCACATTAGTTTTCCAATCCATTTGCTCTACAATATTCTCACAAGATTCTGTGCAGAGAGGACCTTTGTGAAGGAAGTACCATCTAGGTATTTCCAAATGTCATGAAAATTTGCCAGTACCTACAGGGTCCTAAATCCCAACTCTCCACGAAATTGCAGCTCCATCCAGTACCCCATGTGAGTGCAACATCTAATTCCAGTTTCTGTGCTGTTTTTGCAGTTGTATAGCAACCATCTTCAAATCTTGTCCAACTCATCTCAAAATTCACAGGACTGTAGTCCTTCCTACTCTAAACACTAGAGACATCCTCTCTGGTCCATTGGTCAAGTAACTTGACCACAACTTCTAACCCTAGTTCACTACAGCAACAATCATCTGATGCATCCCATGTGCCCACAGTCCCTTTGATCGATCCATCACATCAGTGAGGCTGTAGGAGGGATGGACTACACAATGGACATCTTTTACCAGGCCTACGTGCCCTCTTCTTGGCAATGCACGTGGTGATCGCACTGTGGGCACGCGTAAGCGCGTGCTCTGCATGCAGTGAGCGCGCTCTGGGTGTCTCCGAGCCGCGGGCTTCTTCTTCTCGACCGCATTCTCGCGTCCGCTGGTGCCGCACTCCCTCTCCGGCATCCACCTGGCTGTCTAGCCCCGTCCCCCTCCTTCTTTCCCTCTCCTTGCGCAACGGCGGCTCTGTCATCGCCGCACACGCGCGCACAGTGCCCTAGTGGCCGACCGCGCGTGCTCATCACGCGTCTGCTCCTCCTGTGCCTCCACTAGCTCGCTCACGTCGCCGTCCAAGCTCGCCCATGCGCCACGCGTCCGCGGTTCGCCAGAGCTCTGGCCATCTTGCCCGTGGCAGCACTCAAGCACGGCCGTAGCTCGCCTCACCACTCCACCTCATCCTCACCAAATCGACCACCAGAGCCCTCCAGCCGAGCCTCGGAGCCCTTCTTCTTCCTCTCCGACCAGAGCTCCGCAGCTCGGCCTCTTCCTTGGTCAGCTTGCTCCGGTGCATCTCCGGATGAACCAAGGCCACCATCGAGCTCCCCTCACTCCCCTAGTCCTCCTCAGCCTCTATCCCGAGCCATTGGTCGCCGGAATCGTCGATCTCGCCGGCACCCGTAGCTTGCAGCCGCCTGAGACGAAGACGCCGACGCCGTCCGGCCATCTCCCGGGGAGCCACGGGTATGAGCAGCCCCACCTCGGTCATCCATCTCCGCCGTCTCCCAGCATCGCCGTAGCCTCCTCGCTGCCGTTTCATCGCCGGTGAGCCCGCCGCCCCTGCCTCTCCCTTTCCCCCTTTAAATCTGACCGAAGGGGCCCACTAGTCAGTGACTCCGGCAGCGCCGAAATGTTTTATAAGTGAAAGCGTAAACCCAAACTACGCCTTGGATGTCACCCCTCCAGAGATTTTCTGGAATTTCCAGAAGTTCAATTTTAAATCCAGATTTGACCAAACTTTGACCTTGAATAACTCCTAAACTACAAGTCCAAATGTACTGATTCTTTTTGCATTATTTTTCTTTTGTTCTCCTTTATTTTTTGGTAGAATTTGGTATTTTTCTCTTCTGTCTAGAATTTCTGGACAGAAGTATTTGCTTTATGTGATATTTATAAATGCTTGCAAAAATGTTTTCAGAGTGTTTGTGGTGTGTTGGTGAAGACCAGGAGCTCTTCCCCTCTCTTTTGGAGCAAGGCAAGCCACACCCTCCATTTGCATGATTGCATTGCAATGTCATGGTTATTTGAATAAATTTTCTTAATATTGCATTATTTAGAAATGACTTATTCATGGCTTTATGTTGGGATAATATGTGATTTTGCTACTACCATGATAATGCTTGGATTTTTAGTACTAATGCTTTGCAGATTGAGGATGACCTATTGCTCGAGATTACTGGTATCCATAGTCATGCTTTACTCACGATCTTATTGGACTATATTACTTAGAGGAATTCATAATAACGATGTGGCTACCTTATGCCTTGGATTATTGGATGGATATTGCTAAGTTTTGAATCACAGGTTGATATGTAATATTGGGGTAACAGTTCTATCATAGCTATATCTTGGGGAATCAATTCCGTCATTTCATTGGTCAGGTGCCACCGAATCGAGCTCACCAGTGCAGCCACACTTGCCTGGATGGGGAGGCCCTAATTCGGTCTATTGTCATGCCTCTCGCCGGTGCCTCCAACTAGGGAAGGTTATGTGCTCGTGTTGCCCTGGCCCGGTAGGCGGTCATAACCTTGTGTGCCCGAGTTGTGTTATACCCGGGTGTCCCCGTTTGGGATGAGTTTGTTGTTGTTGGGCCACGACGGTGGCAGCCACAGAGGTGGCGGATGTCACGAGATGACATCGGGGCCACCCAGGACATAGCCCAAAGGAGAGTTTATCGGAGTGGCCGGGAGAGTGTCATGCAATAGATTGGTTTTGCCGGAATGTTGTTGGTCCACCCGAATGGGAGCACGAGGCCATGAGTTCCGTAGTGTGGGTACAGTGTACTAACCTCTGCAGAGTGTATAATCTATCGATAGCCGCGTCCTCGGTCATGGACACAGTTCGTTGTAGGTCACACCGTTCGATCGACACTCACAATGACGGAATGACTTATATTATGGCTTATAGTTGTATGTGGGCAAGTATCAGGTTGGTAGGAGGTCATTGATGATATCGAGATGATCTTGAGGATGATCATCGGATTGTGATGTGATCGCGCGGGGATCACAAGGATGTATTGATCACGAGGTGATCGAGATGATATGTTGCTTGGTCGGATAGCCAAGAGTGTGATGGTCCATGTGACCCAAGATGATGGTTCACCAGTGATTCTAGTCTCACCATCTTACCTTGAGTAATATTTACTTCCACATCATGGTAGTTGATAATAATTTAACCCGATAATGCTATGTTGTTGTCTTGCCTTGATGCTTTTGGTTGTTGTGAGCTTGCGAGTACATTCAAAGTACTCACCTGGCGTGTCATGCCAGTTTGCAGGTGATGCCATAATTGATTGCTTGTCGAGGATTCTGTTCATGCGAGCTAGACCGCGTCCCAGCCAGAGTCCCTGCGGAGTGGAGTTCACCGTCGTCGTTGTTCCGCTGCTACGAGTTGTTTCGCTGCTAGCATAGAGCTACCTTAGCAGGCGTAGTGTCGCCGTGCCATTGTAATCTTTGTAATAGCAGACCTTTGTTCTATGCCAAGCAGTGCCGTTTTCTAGAAGACTTGATCTCTAGGCTGGAATACGGGGCGTTTCGGTCCCTCTGAGCCGGGGTGCCACACCGTCTATGCATAGTGGATGGTAGCCAAATACCTCGAGTTGCTCCGACTGCTAGGTAGGTGGACCAACGGTTGTGTTTTTCCACTGGCCCGAGTTATGTTGGAATTAAAAGAGTCCCCGAGGTGGCGACCCTCTATGCATTAATTATTAGGTTCATGTTGGCAAATGTTAAAACCAATGTTGAGCCTTGCTGGAGAAGTCTTATCCTAAAACAAGTGATCAGGGGGGTTCCCATATGCCCCACATGTGTTAGAAGTGCTCATCAAGGAACATATATAACACTGGTATTACGGAAACTAGGGTGGTATGAGTGGAACAAAACACTAGGCAAAAGGCCGAGCCTTCCACACACAACCAAGTATATAGATGCATTAATTAAATAAGAGATATTGTGATATCCCATGATATCCATGTCCCAACATGGAACAACCTACAACTGCACCTGCAACTAGCACGCTATAAGAGGGGCTGAGCAAAGCGGTAACATAGACAAACAACGGTTTGCTGGGTAGGGTGGTTAGAGGCTGTATCATGGCATATGAGAGGCTGACATGTATGTGGTAGGAAGCGCGACATAGCAATAGCAACGAGACAAATAGCAAGCAAAGATAGTAGTGATATCCAAGGTAATGGTCATCTTGCCTGAAATCCCGCTAGGAAGAAGATCAAATCCATGAAGTAGACGAACATGCGTAGTCGAACGAATCCTCACACTTCGCAACGTAACCGGAACTATCGAGAAGAAGCGCAACCGGAAAGAAGCAAACAACATGGTAAACAAACAAGCATAATCATGGCATAATGCACAATCAAGTATGATGCATGTCCGGTTTAATGAAGCATGGCATGGCAGAGTGCAACAATTCAAATATTACACATTAAGTGAAGCTCAATATGCAACGAGTTGCATATTGACGAAACTCCACAAACAATTATTTAGTTCACTCCCGTTTATGCACATGACAAGGTTAAATGTTGTTAAACATGGCAATAGGTGAAGCATAATTAATCTACCTATCTAGGCAATTTAAATGAGGCCGGAAACAACACATAACAATTCTGGAAAATCCCCATATGTAAATTTCGAATTTGGTACTGTTCTACCCTAAACACAATTTTAAAGTTGTTTAACAGAAAAATTAAGTGCACCATATTAATCTACACATTTTTCTACCCCATTTACATAGAAAGTTTATTTAATTCGGAGCTACGGTTATTTAGTTATGAAATAAACCATTTTAGCATGTCATTTATGCAAATTAATGCAAACAGCAATTTTAAACATTTTTATAATGGATGAAAGTTGCATATTATTAATCTGCATGAAATTCTAAGCCTTTTGCATATATAGTTTGTTTTAATCCGATGCACGGTTATGGAGTTATTACATGCATGAAAATGAGGGGGTTTTCTGTAAACTGCAATTCTCTGGATAAATAAATAAATTCGTCCACGGGAAAAAAATACGTCTCAGGCCAAAATCTGAACAGTGCTCTGGGCGTCGGAACATATGCATCGCATCGGGCGATGGTTAGGCTGGAAGTGCTCACTTTGGGCCAACGGGCCAGAAGGTGAGGCAGGCCGTGGGTGGCTGGGCTGGCGACGGCTGGAGCAGCCCACACAGGCGTCCCACGCGTCCACGTGTGAGGACAAGCGGGTCAACGTGCTAGTGTTCGAAGGTAGGGGTGAGTGGGGGTGCAGCGACGAGGCAGACGCGCTCGACCTGGAGCTCCTGGACGAAGACGGACTCGGCGGCGGACGCGGGCGAGACGGTGGGGTCGGCAGGGCCGGGATCTGGCCGGAGAAGGGCTGGCCTGGCCGTGGCGCTGTGGGTCTCGGCGGGGAATGACATTCGGCGGCAGGGGAGCTCTGAACCGAGGCATCCATGGCGGGTCCTCTGCAGCGAAAAAGGAGAGAGAGAGCGCCGTGAGATAGAGAGAGAGTACTAGAGAGAAAGGGAAGGAAAGAGAGAGAGAGGGAGGCGGGGCACGGCATGGGCCTGCTGGTCGCCGGCACGAACGGGCAAGGACATCCAGAGGTTGGAGCTTGATGCACGTCCATGGGGTTCCTGGTGAGGGAAAAACGTGAGCAAGAAGATGAGAGAGGAAGAACCAGAGAGAAAACGGAAAAGGGAGGAGGCATGGGGACCTGCGGTGGCTCCGATGGCATGCTCCGACGAGGGAGGAGGCACACGGGTCGGGGACGACGCATGGGCAGGGGAGCTCTTCTCCTGTGCGTTGGCTGCTGCGCGAGCTGGGCGACTGGTGGATCGAGGCGGAGGGGCTCGGGCATGAGCAAGGGATCGAGCCACCGAGGGGAGGCACTGCTGCGGGCTGGATGGATGGATTTTCTCGGTGGGGATTGGCCGGCGTTGAAAGCGAGGGGAGACCAAGTGGCTGCGCTCTGGTTGGCTGTGGGATGGATCCCGAGAGAGTGGCGGCCGGGAAGGGACAGTTCTCCTAGAATTTAGGGTTGGCTCCGATTTGGTTAGGGCCTGCACTGCTGGATATAGCAAGTGGCTGATTTGAGACGTATTTGGAGTCCTCGGATCTTGATCGGACGTCTCCGGTCGAAGGGGTAGTGTAGGTGGGCTAGGTGGGCTGTGTAGGGGGTGTGGGCTGAGAAGAGCGGGAAGTTGGGGCGACCTGGCACAAGTTTTAAAATACCGAAACTTTCGATAACTTGACCGGCTATAGTGCCGCTATAGTTATCCGTTGGGGCAATAAACGAGCTCCGAATGGGACGAAATTTGGTAGGCGGTCTACCTACAATATAATAAGACCGCACACCAACTTTCAACCCATTCCGAGAATATTTTTATCCCACTTATAAAATAATATTTCGGAGGTGCCGCGGGCGCGTGCGAGTGTGTCGGTTCTCAGAACGGAAAACGGAAGGAACGGGGAGGAGCCGGCAACTATGAATGGATGCAAGTTTTATGAAAACATGCGCATGAAATGCACACGATGACATGACGAAGTGCAACAAGCAAACGAATCACACAGCAAAGACGGAAATAAATGGAAGCAATCTGGAGCATCAGTCTCGGGGCGTCACAGATTGGGAGTCTTGCGTCGTAAGCTCCTCTCGATAGCTTGCGGAGGAAGGCTGGGTTTCTTATACCAGAGGCCTTTCACTATGATATGCGGTCCTGACAGAAGATATTCCGTCGGTCATGCACACCGCATGTCCTTCTGCTAGTATGATCATTGCGGCTGTAAAGATTGCACAACTGATGCCGACTTCGTATTGATAATTAATCCGGGATACCAGATGTTGCCGGTAGTAAGCAGTTGGCAGATAATTCCATTCAGTTTAGTTGTACTTCCAGGTATTCAAAGTTCTCACTGATTCCGGATAACCGTGGACTTATCCATATTTCTCGCAAACCTTGTTCACAGTGCCCGGAAGTTTTGTGTATGCACTAGTGAATTCCAAAATATTCTGGAATTTGTATCAACATACCAGAGTTTTGTTATTGCGGTCGGCACCTTTACACTCTTGAAATATGTCTTCGGTGGGTAATAAATGGTTCTTGAGTCCGTTGAGAAAAGGCTCAAGGTTTACCCCATTGACTGAAATAATCCTTGTGTCGAGGACGGAATCATTTGTCCCTACTGGTGTTCATTCCTGATGACTCAGCTAACTGTTCCTTAGGTATGGTTTGTTCTGAGGCAAACTCTCTCAAGTATATTCTGGCCTTATCTATTGCCCACAGAGTCTGCTTCTGACCCATTCGTTATTCTTAACAGATCCGATGATAATGTTCTGGATATCGGGCAGTTGGCTTGGCTTGACTCTTACTGGATTTGGATTATTGGGTATTTCCAGGCTGTATGCTGGTCTTCTTACCAGTACTTGTGGATGGATCTAGTCAGAGCAACATGACAGAATCGAGAAAAGAAGCAAGAACGACGAAAATCAAAAAGCAAATAAAGCTTAAATTTTGCGGACTTTACACACGTGGCCAAGGATTCACTAGTATAACTAATATAGCGCACTCGATGTACCTCTAAGGATTTAGAAGCAAGCTACACAATGCTCCTGGTAGCAATTGGTGACGCACGACCATAGCCAAAGTGGCTTGGTCAATGATCCTGGGGTTGTCAGGGAAAGATGGAATTTATAAGTGTTTCCGAGAGGAAATTGGATTTGAGGAGAGAAATGCTATGGCTAGCAAGCAGGGTAGAGTTATCTGGTTTACCTAGGGGTTCAGGGCTCACGGGTCGTTGCCTGGTGCGGAAATCTCTCACCGGAAGCAAGGGCCATAAGAGTTGGGGTCTGATGCAGGGAAAAACCTACGGGATTGCCTTATGATCAATAGTAGTCATGCCAGTCTGGCAAAGATGGCTAAAATCCATCTAGGCTTTCTACTGATCAAGAGGTAATGAAGTCCAGCTAGGGTAACCTACAGTCAGCTCGGCTGCTCTGATACCATCCGTTGTGGCGCCCCGCCTGGATACCACTGTAGTCAGACGGTCACCGCACACACCAGCCAAGGAAATCACTCTGGCATGCGCTTTTACAACAAGTATCATGAACACAGGCATTTCTATTAATGGATATATAAGTCTTACATGATATTTTACTGGGGTGATGGCAGCGGAAAAGCTCTATCTAAGGCAGCATGGTCTTGGTGTGGCACCAATCCACAGGGATCTGACTGGGTTACTCTCTAACTCGCGAACGCTCCAGCTTCTCGCCAGTGGACGTCGAATCCTTAGGTGAACTGGCCACATTGAAGGCCCCTGAGTACTTTTGAATCTACTCGCAAGCAAACGAAGTAACATATACACCAAGCATAGCAATCCATGGCATTCAAGCATGCATTTGTTATTACAGCAACATTATCTATTAAGGCATAGCATATCTATCTAGCAAGATTAATTATCAGGTTATAACAGGATTATCCAGCAATATAACTACCAAAATGAAGACGATAAGGTAAAGCATAACAGTAAATGCAATTGATCAAGTTCATTCACATGATCCCTCCGGATCCATGTTCTGATGGTTACCTGACCATCTCCTTTATAGCCATCCCATGGCTAACATCACATTCCGGACATCGATCGATGTCCAAATATTCGCACTGCAAGTCTGATAAGCTTACCTTGCTCGGGTTCATTCTTAGCAATTACCCGGTTGACTCCTCCAGACTCGACACAGACCAAATAGTGTGACCTAGTACGAACTGTGTCCCATGACTGAGGACGCGGCTATTCGAATAAATTTACACTCTGTAGAGGTTGCACATTTTACCCACACTATGGAGCTCCCGACCTCGTACCTTAGTACATGTTCCCATTCGGGTGGACCGGTGCTGCTCCAACAAAACATGTCTATTGCTTGGCACTCTTATGGTCCCATCGACAATCACACCCCTTCCGGGTCATGTCCTGGGTGGCCCCTGTGTCACTCCTGACACCTGCCACCATCGTGGCCAAACAAAACTGTCCCAAACGGGGACGCCGTCTAAACAACTTGGGCTCACAAGGTTATCACCACCTACCGCTCCAGGGTAGCACGCACGCAAAACCTTCCCTCTTTGGTGGTACTGATAAGAGGCAAGACAATAGACCAAGTTAGGGCCTCCCCATAAAGGCAAATGTGGCTGCACTCAGTTCGGTGGCACTATGACTCGATCTAGCCAACGGAGGAGGTTGTCATTATTAAGTCACATTCTTTATCATTGCAATAATAGTAGTAATACACAATGAAAACATAACAACCTATCTCCATAATGTCACCTACGAGTCACTAGTGCGATAACATGATGAGCATTAGTAGGTAATGTAAATAGCAAGTTCAACCTAGCAGGAGTTTAATTATTTCTAACACAGGCATATTCATTAATTAAACATGCAAGAGTAACACAGAGCAATGCTTTAGGGCATATATCAGATGGTCGGCTTGCCTGGGAGTCGAGGAATGCACCGGAGAGAAGTGCGATCACTTCGCGGAAGAATTCACCGAAAAGGTTTCTCTCTCAAACGGACTAAATATTGGGCAGGGGCAAAATGGTCATTTTCAGAATGTGTCAACATGGTGAAAGTGATGTCATCGGAACGGGCTTGACAAATAGAGAACGTGGGCTTTGGAATCACCTAAATCGCAGTCACGAGTGAAAAGTTGTAGCCGTTCGTTCGTTAGGCAGAAAACAAACGAAACCCTGTTCATTCCTACGCTTAACTGACGAACGACCGCTATATAAGGATTTCAGCGGCTGGGCCGAAACAGAAGGCGCATTTTGGAAAATACGCTTCCCCTCGGGAAAAGCGTAAAAGCGCCGAATGCGCTTCCACTTATCCCAGCTGGCAGCCCCTCTCTCGCCGATAGGTTGGGTCAGGGCCCACCTGTCGGGTCCCTCTCTCTCCTCCCACCTCTCCTTTCTTCTTCCCCCGACTCTCGCTCGCAGAGCAGAGGGAGCCCGCCGGTGCTGGCGCGCGCCCGGCTGACTCCGACCACCTTCGGTGGAGCTCGGACCACCGGAGTGACCTCCGTGATGCGGCGCACCCATCCACCCCATCCACAGACACCGGGGCGACGGGAGCGATGGCTGCCTCGAGCATGGCAGACGACGGCGATGGAGAGCTCGGGGTCGAGGCCGTGGCCATCCCCGAGGCAAAACCAGGACGAGGATGGCGTCTCGAAGGTGGCGGTGGTCTGCCGGTGGAGCTGGGGAAGCAATGGAGGGTTGGGTGGAGGGAATTTAGGCAGAGAAGGGCGGCGACCATGAGCGGAGCTCGCCGGCGATTCAGGCACCAGGAGGTGCGCCCGCTCGGGGCTGGGCTTGGAGGGGTTCCAGGGAGGGAGAGGGGAGTGGTGTGAGCTCGAGGGAGGCCCGGGCTAGTTATTTATAGCCAAACCAAATCGTGGGGATACGAACGGCGCCGGGGTGAGCTGGTCGGGTACTGGAGCTCTCAGGAGGCGCGGCTGGAAGGTTCACTACAAGAAATATGTCAACTTGAGACCATCAATATTGGTCACTGAATGGTCATTGTTTTCCATTTGTGACCTTCTTGTGACCAAAAACAATTGGTCAAAAGCTGACCGTCTTTAATGAACCATAACGACCTTTTTTGTGAAATGGTCGTAGACGGTTACGACCAAAATAAAAGGACGTAGATTTTACGACCAATTGTTTTGGTCACTGGTACTCTGCCCAGACCACGTCAGGTCCAACGTGGCAAGCTGACGTGGCAAAATTACGACCAATTGAATTGGTCGTAGATCAGAATTAGCCCGGTCCAATTCAACCGTCTATATGGGCCTAGCCCAATAATTCAGCCCATTTAATATATTTTTTCCTATTAATTTTGGTCAGCTAGATGGGCCAAGCCCAACATTTCAGCTTTTTATTTCTGGGCCGTGGCCTTTTTACAGTGATTCAGCCATTATATTTTTCAAGATGGTCCCACAAGTCAGATGGGTCCCACTTGTCATAATCTCCTATATTGGTCCCACATGTCAGAAATGTGAGAATTGTTTAGATTATTTTCGTAAGTGGGTCCCACTAATCAGGTTTCCATTTCACACGTCTTCAAATCACATAAATAATCAATATTTCAAATAGAACGGAACACATGTAGTTCATCAAATAACTCTAAATTAGTCTATTACAATCTGTACATAGTCTATTACAACCCAAATATGCCTATTATTACAATACTATAATCTTTATAGTCTATCACAGTCAAACAGAACAAATCTTTGCTGAGTAGGGCTACACGCCGCTTCAAACTTGAAATTTCCTAGGCCTGGAGCTCCTGTAAAAGGGTGAACACAAAGGCATTAGAGTAGCCTTTTCATTCCTGGAGTAGATATTCAAACCTCCAGGTTTAGTGTACAGACTATCGGGAAAGTATATATTTAACGAAATTTCACAGAAATGCAGAATGCAGATTTATGGACCAAATGTATGATAAAGCAACAAATTCAAACAACTTCAAATAACTATATATTTAGAAACCAATTATATCAGAACACTAGATGTTTGCGATGCATATTCACAGAACCTAGGCATACTCACAAAATCTTAAATCAATCCTAAATCAATGTTGCCTACAAGGAAAACTCATCAGACTCATGTTTTGAAAAGCAATGTGGGTGAAGCTAAGTCAAAATAAGGGGCATAACAAATTCATGTCAACAAAAATTAGCTTGTGATCCATAACACATTATTTATTCTTTACAAAGTAGAATTTCCATAGATATCATTATCAGACACCAAATATAAAGTAACATGTACAGAATGTGACAACATTTAGTTCACTTTATTGTACAAGTTGGGTCTAGTTTACTCAGTTGGACTAGATGCATTTGTTAACTACGAAGAGAATGACACTATGTTGCGAGATAACTGTTGTGTCGCTAACAATCACCATGTAAGAATGCTTTGTTGTATTAATACATGCACATCAAGTGAGAGTGGTGTTCTGTTCTTACCACAGCGGCACAAGTGAGATGATGCCCGATTCGCCTTGCTTCTCCACAAGACTCGACCAGAAGCACGCATCCTCGAAGGAACCAGCGGCGCTGCTTGCTCCCTTGGCCCAGCTCCTTGCTGCGGAGGATGGCTGGGACTCGGATGCGGAGATCCCTGCACACGGCATATTGTGTCAATGCTTGCAGCAACAGAAGGAACTCACATATCATAGAATTTGCAGCAAGTTCAAAAAAATGTAATAGAACCGATATATCTGTATGAAGCAATAGGTCAACTAGAGATTCATGTCTACAATTTGCTAGAGAAGAAAATAACAAGCCAGAATACATATTATATCTGTCAAAAGAAGGACCGATATCAATCAGACCCTTTAATTTTGAAGAACATGGTTTCAATTTGTTCTTTGCATATTACATAGGTAGTTCTGTTGCCAGGTTTCAATCCCCTGCTCTCCCTCTAGCTTGTAGCTAGCCTACCAGCAGTTTAACAACACTAATAGATTTGCATCTGATGCTGCCACTTAATTTCAGCACATGACAAAACAAAAAGAATGGCATCAATAGGAGCATCAACAGCATACTAACACCTAAATTGATGGACTCCCTTCCATCCATCAGAGAAGAAAGTACCTTTAGTTGATAAAGAGAAGAGAAGACTTCCTCTTGCTGTGATCAAACCATCCATCCATGCATCAGAGGATACCAGCCCATCCACCCATGAGCAGGTTGTGTGGCTTGAGGTCACGGTGCCGGACACCGCGTCCGTGGCAGAAAGCTAAAACACAATCTCAGAAAATGCAATATATAAGCCCAGCTGCAATTGATAACTACAAGCTACAACATCTCAAAGTGGCAGTAGCTAAAACACAAGCATTGTTCAAAGACAAACAACGACAATCATCAGTAGTGGATTAAACTCAATGCTATCTTCATATTAGCTAACAGAACATTTGCAAGAAAGAACATGCTTCCACCTTGTTTCAACAGACCTTTTAAACTTAACAGTAATGTGTGTGTTCTTATCCATGGCAATATGGCATCATCAGTCGTAACCAAACCAGAGCAAGTAAAGGAGCTAATCTCTATGAGTGAAACAAAATTCGATCACAGCAACAATCCATAACATTCAGTAATAACAATAAGAAGTCCTTTAAACAGAGAACAAGTTGATATATCGCACAAGAAAGCTTATTTAATCTTAATACACATGAAGTAGGGGCTGCATTATCGCAGTAATGCCAGAACTGATGATGTGCTAGGCAGGCCAATGATATATTTGTTCTAGCAATTAAGATCAAAGATAGCATGTTTCTGAAGCCAAAAGAAGCATACAATTGATGTGACATAACAAACTAGACAACCAAGAAATTGATGTGACATAGCTAGTTTCCAGCAATATCCAACGACCAATTGATGAAACATATATGTATCTATCATGCAAGAACAAGTACAGGACATTCAAAACAGAAATGCACCGGTGTAGCCGATGAGCAGGTAATAGTCCTAATTCAGGTCGTGTTATCATATCAGGTATTTCATAAGGACATCTAGGGACATATATAAAGCATCCTCAAATAATCAGCAGACACATCCAAATAATAAGCAGACAATATAGGGTATCCCCATTTATCACTGGATTTGATCCCCTGTGTATCCAAGTCGCGTCAGGACATCTAGGGGCTGCAGTTGAACATCTCGTCTGCATCATCGTTGACGCTGGACGTTGTAGGTACTTGTCCATTTAGAAGTCTGCAATGCACTGCTGCAGGCGCCGGTGAGGAAGACCTAGCCAGAGAGGATCTAAAATACTATTAGCAGCAAACAATGCTAAAAAATGACACTTTTAGGCTATATCTGCTAACAGTTAACCAGAACAAATACAAAAAGCAGAGGAAATCATGAATGTGTAAATGCATGAATGGTCTTCAGATCAACATTAAAGCTAGCAGCAAGCATGTTTAAACAACTTAACAACATTAGTAATACTACTTCACATTTGGACTAGTAGAAGGGCAGGGAGGATCCTTAAGAACTTTATTGAAATCATTCAATAGAGGATAGCACAAACAAACAAACACACTATGTCAAAATGAGTCTTCATTCTTAACAGTACAAAGCAATCACATCTGTTCCACTATTAGTAGTAAACCTTGACCATAGATGTCCTAAATCACATCTGTTCCACTATTAGTATTAAACTAAGCCAATTATTGCAGGTGAAAGCAATGCTCCTAGTATATCCTCATCGTAAACATCAAACAATTCTGAATGTAAGCAGAGGAAGCACGTCCCAATCATGTGCAATCAGTTCATAATAAACTGCTCAGATGAATTAGTCTCCAGCTGAAGTTAATCACATGAAATCAAAGTATGCAACGGTATATATTTATGAATGCAAAGATCAGGTCCTAGACCTGGCACTGGAAGAGTGTATCACATCTCGAAATAAACACTAGAGATTACCTGAACTTGAACTCTGCGAGGAGGCGGTGGAGGAAGGGCTTGAAATCATCGTTGCACGACCTGCAGCACGAGGTGGACAACGGCTTCAGAGGCTCACGTCGGCACCTTCCTGATGGCCGGAAACCCGTGGCTAGTGTGTAGCACCTCCACCGCAAACCCTAGGCAAGCTACGCGCGCGCCGCCGTCTGGCCAGCTCGACGGAACGCCGCACATAGAAGCACGCACGCGAGAGCCGGCGAGTAAGCCAGCCGCAACGCCATGGTCGCTGGGCGGCAACGCCGGCAAATCCATCTGGGCTGGTCGAGATCACCAACACTAAACCACCACATCGACGGGCTGCAGCGAGGAGGCGTGGGATACACCCTTGCATCCGGTGGCATCTGCATGGAGCGAGAGAGAGGGCAACTGAGAGAGGGATACCGAGAGAGAGAGAGGGAGGTAAGAAGTTAACGGATCTGAAGCTTCCAGTGCTCGTAGGTGCCATCGTTGTCGAGGACGAGCGGATCCAGATGTGTTGCTCTCGCGGGAGGAAGGCCACGTTCGGGAGTGAGAGGCAAACATGGTGGAGCTAGGGCCCCGGCGCGGCGGAGTACGGAGGTGGTTGGGGATGCTCTGGCGGCGGTGCTGCGGTGCCCGCCAGCTGCGGGATCCGCCAGAGAGAGCGAGAGGGAAAGAGGCGGGCTGCGGGTGTGTGGTTGGGGATGGGATAAGGTAAGGAGGGGAATTAGGGTTTGGGGTTAGTTGGGCTGTGTGTAGAGTTTGGTGGCCGGCTATGGCTGGCCTTGGGCTGGCCCAGTTCGGCTGTCTCCCCTTTTTTTGTTAAAACATTTTTCTTTTCTTTTATTTTTCAAAACATTTCCCAATAAATCTTTAGCTAAAATATATATTAGTAAATCTTTACTACTAAGTTTGATATATATAAATGTGATGTAAGTGTGCATCTTCGAACAACGAACAATGTTGCCGAACGAAGTTTTCATTTTCTTTGCACAAAAATCATTTTTCATTTTCCGAGTTTTGACCGCATTTTGAAACGGGTATAAGAAATTCAAAAAAAATTGAAAACATTCGCATTGTGTCATTATATGAGACCTAGTTTCCAGGAAAAATAACAAACTTGGACTATAGCAAATGTCTTAAAAAAGTGTTATCAGAAACGAGCTCTCATGTATGAAGATCCATGGCTTTCAAGGCAAATGGTCAATGTTGTGGCAATATTCATGCTATAGTTTGTTCAAATGATGTAATATTTTGCACAAGTTTGCATCTTGGAATGACAAACAATGTTGCCAAAGGGAGTTTTCATTTTCTTTGCACAAAAAATTCATTTTCCATTTTCCGAGTGCCCAAAGTAAGTTTTTTTGTGAAGAACCTACCAAATATTTGTTGCAAAATTGGAACAAATTAATTTTCTAAAATATTAGGCCATATTTAATGCACAATTGACCAAATGATTGGGTGTCAAAAGCTTTTGATCCACCTCTTGTGAAAAAGACAAATTTGCGCCGATTCACCAGGAAGCGGGTCAAATTTGAACTACACCTGCCTCATAGTTTGCTCCTTATTTTTTCCAAAAATCATTTCTAGGTACATAAGTATTTATTTAATAAGAGATACTCCAAAAGTTTTGCAAGATTCAACCCCTAGCTACGAACGGTCAGGCCCGCCGTTTTGACTGCATTTTGAAACGGGCATAAGAAATTCAAAAAAAATCAAAAAAATTGAAAATCTTCGCATTGTGTCATTATATGTGACCTAGTTTCCAGAAAAAATAACAAACTTGGACTACGGCAAATGTCTTAGAAAAGTGTTCTCAGAAACGAGCTATCATGTATGAAGATCCATGGCTTTCAAGGCAAATGACCAATGTTATGGCAACATTCATGGTATAGTTTGTTCAAATGATATCATATTTTGCACAAGTTTGCATCTTGCAATGACAAACAATGTTGCCAAAGGGAGTTTTCATTTTCTTCGCACAAAAAATTCATTTTCGATTTTCCGAGTGCCCAAAGTAAGTTTTTTTGTGAAGAACCTACGAAAGATTTGTTGCAAAATTGGACCAAATCAATTTTCTAAAATATTAGGCCATATTTAATGCACAATTGACCAAATGGTTGGGTGTCAAAAGTTTTTGATCCACCTCTGGTGAAATACAGCTGCCTCATAGTTTGCTCTTTATTTTTTCCAAAAATCATTTCTAGGTACACAAGTATCTATTTAATAAGAGATACTCCAAAAGTTTTGCAAGATTCAACCCCTAGCTACGAACGGTCATGCCCGCCGTTTTGACCGCATTTTGAAACGGGCATAAGAAATTCAAAAAAATTCAAAAAAATTGAAAATCTTTGCATTGTGTCATTATATGTGACCTAGTTTCCAGGATAAAAAACAAACTTGGACTACGGCAAATGTCTTAGAAAAGTGTTCTCAGAAACGAGCTATCATGTATGAAGATCCATGGCTTTCAAGGCAAATGGCCAATGTTATGGCAACATTCATGGCATAGTTTGTTCAAATGATCTCATATTGTGCACAAGGGTGCATCTTGGAATGGCAAACAATGTTGCCTAAGGAAGTTTTCATTTTCTTTGGACGAAAAATTCATTTTCCATTTTTTGAGTGCCCAAAATGAGTTTTTTTGTGAAGCACCTACCATATATTTGTTGCAAAATTAGACCAAATCAATTTTCTAAAATATTAGGCCATATTTAATGTACAATTGACCAAATGGTTGCGTGTCAAAATCTATGATCCACCTCTCGTGAAAAAGACAAATTTCCGCCGATTTACTAGGAAGCGTGTCAAATTTGAACTGCAGCTGCCTTATAGTTTGCTCTTTATTTTTTCCAAAAATCATTTCTAGGTACATAAGTATCTATTTAATCGGAGATACATGATGTGGTGGCGAGACGTCGAGGTTTGGATGGTGGCCGAGGCCCCCATCTCCAGAGCGCGTAAACTGGCATGCCAGTCGCGTGGTCACCGCGTGACCTTGGCGTTGCCACGCGTTCTGGGCGGCCTAGGCATGTCTGGTGGGTTGGGTACTCCCCCGATAGGTGTTAGGAAGAAGAATACAACAGAATAATCTCACGAGGAAACTAAACTAAGATCAAACATGAATTAGCAGCCAAGTGTTTGATTAGCGGTGGGGGAAATGCACGTGGCCAATGGGCCTGAGTTTTGGCTGAGGATGATCATCTACTAAGGAGACTGTCTTGGCAAATTTGCAGCTCAAATGGAGGAGCCTAGGTGGCACTTGCTTTGCAAAGTACCACACTGGAAAGAAATATGGATGTTGAAGCTGGGCTCAAATGAACGAATGGATTGAGCTGACATTTTGTGGAGGGAAGTTATATAGGTAGGAACATGCCCTGGTAAAGTTTCAGCAATAATTGAGCAATATAAAATATAGGTGCTTCACAAACTGAAAATATGACCAGAATAAAAGATTGGATGATGAGCTCACATGGATTGCTGGATAGAGCTCAAATTTTATGGAGAGTGGTGATTTGAGCATATGGAAGATTTGGAAAAATCTCAAATCATTTGGATAATCCTAGCTAGTACTTCCTTCACAAAGCTTCTCTCTGGATAGAAACTTTGGAAATTTTCTGAGGAAGATTTACAATGCAAATGGGGCTGAATATTGTCATGTGGAAATGATTTGGATATGGAAGAGTGACCAAAAATTTTGAGGGCAATAGGAGTGGTCTAGATAGCACTTGCTTTGCAATGTGCCAATCTGAACAAAAAATTGGGAAAAATATTGAGGGAAATTGGATAAATTAAATGAGCTAAAATTTGGTGGAGGGAGGTTCTATGGGCAGGCTCATGTCCTGGTAAATTTGCAGCAATTATAAAGTAATATAAAATATAGTTGCTTCCCAAACTGAAAATATTACTGGAAACAAAGATTGGATGGTGAGCTCACATGGATTGTTAGATGGGGCTCAAATTTTGTGGAGAGCTATGATTTGGGCATATAGAAGATGTGGAAAAAATTCAACTCATTATGATATGCCTAGCTAGTACTTCCTTCACAAAGCTTCTAGCTGAACAGAAACTTTGGAAATTTGCTGAGGAAGATTTACTAGGCAAATGGAGCTAAATTTTGTCATGAGGCAATGATTTGGATAGGAAATAGTGCCCAAAATTTTTGAGGGCAATCAAGATAAAATAAATAGCACTTCCTTCACAAAGTGTTGTTTTGAACAGAATAGGAAAATGAATATTCCTGAATTATTTTTGAACTAGGCAAGGAAGGTTTTTGACATATTTGAGGAAGATATGATCCAAAGAATTTATGAGAATTTTTTTGGGAATTTTGGGAATGACAGAAATGTAGGCTGCTTCACAACCTAGGGCAAAAATTGACACATGGACATGACACATAGGCAAAACTGATGAGGTGGCGCCTAGTCATAGCAATGCACCGCAATTTACAAGGCTATGACCATCTATATTGGTCGTGATCAGCTAGAAATAAGGCAGCGGACCAGTGTTGTCTGCTTTATGACCATTTCGTGTAAGGAAATTACGACCTTTCTGACCAAAATGGTCGTTATGATTTAGGGTTTGGAGCCCCCCGAATAGCTTATGAACAATTGGTCTCAAATGGTCATAGATTTACGACCATTTCTTCCAGGGTCACTGACAGAAGGTCACAACTTGACATATTTCTTGTAGTGGTTGCGGCCGTCGGGGAGTGTCACGGAGGAGCAGGGGAGGTGAGCTGGGCTTCGGGAGAGCTCGAGCTCGTCCGTATACGGCGGCAGCTCGTCACGGGCACGAACTGTGCCGTGGCGGAGCTAGCACGACGAGGAAGGAGGAGAAGGGGGGAGAGGGTTAACATCCTGACGAGAACGTTCTAGGAGGGGATGCGTGGATGGCCACGGCGATATCGGCGCACCCGGACAACCAGAGGCAGCCGGGGATGGGCTGGCCGACGCTGTCGGCGCTCAGAGTGCCAGTTTTGGCATGGCCAACGCGTGGTCACCATGGGCACCACGTGCCCAAAACCTTAAATGGCTACCAGACCCTGTCTGGCAGGTGTCTTGATGATCAACTAGATGACAAGTATAGCTGGACCCAGTTAAAGATCTTTGAACTGAGGAATTCTTCTGAAACAAGATTCTGGACAACAACTTTGGTCAATATTTGTTGAGAAATGGGTGGAGGGTTTGAGCTGAATCTTTGTCACAATGAACTGTGGTAGCAAGGAGTAGATGCTAGCAAAATTTGAGGCCATTTGGACCTGGTTTGCATACACTTCCTTTGTAATGCAAAATTAGGTCCAGAAAATAGATTTTGATGTTGTGCTCAAATGGCTGAATGTTTTGGGCTGACATTTGGTGTAGGATGATGATTTAGTGGTATGGAGGCACTGGTAAAATTTCATACCATTTGGACATACCAAAGTGGTACTTCCTTCACAGTGCTTCCTGCTGGACAGAAACTTAGGAAAATTGCTGGGGAGGAATGGATATCGGGATTGAGCCGATTTTTGGTTTCCAAGGGTGATTTATCAATTTTAATCACCATGAAAAATTTCAGCTCAAATGGATCCAGGGTTCAAGCACTTCCATTGCAAATTGCCCGACTGGATAGAATTTGCAAATGGATATTGTGCTCAAAATTTGAACTATGGAACTTGGGTTCTTGATGGAAATGGTGAAGATATGGATAGGAGAAGCTCCACAAATTATTTGGGATTTTTCCTGGCTACCAAAACAGTAGCTCCTTTGGAAAGTGCCCAAAATGCAGTATTGGCTTTAAATAGGAAAATGCAATTTCCCTTATTTATTTATGGCCAATATTTTTATGAGAGCTCAATATGATCACAAAGAATATCTCCACAAGTTTTCATGAACTTTGGAGATGGATAGATATTTTTCTGGATTTAATTCCTTTAACTGGCAGAAAAAGGAATTAATTTTAAATGAAAAATATTGCAAATGACTTTGCAATATTTTTGCATATTCAGGGTTGATAGATATAGGAAAGTCATTGGGAAAATTTTGGGAGGCAATAGATCAAGGAAAATTAGGGTTCCTTTGTAACGGAAGGAATTAGGGTTTCCCCTCCGATAACTCGGAGAGTAGGGTGTTGACGGAAAAACCCTGAAAATATAACTTGGGTGGCAAGGTTGCACTGGAGAGAATCTCTGGCTGGATAGGAAAGGCAAGGCTAAATGACCATCTACATATACCCAAGAGCGAGAGAAAATCCGATAACATCAGGAAAAAAAAGATGGGAGTTCAATCCCGCGAAGGAAAAAAACAAGGAGTGAATACCAGGGTGTCACAAACCTACCCCCCTTAAGAAAATCTCATCCTCGAGATTTCTGGGCTTACCTCCAGGCGAAGGGGAAACATACCTGTGTGTGACTTGGATCCATCAGCTGTCTTGTCTTTGTTGGTTCACTGGCCTTTTAACTGCCTCTTCTAATGGCTCAGGTGTTGTCTTTTCACACAGCTACCTTGAATCCTTTTCTTTCCCGTCAGGTGTACCTTCTATCTTGGTAGTTTGTTGCCTCAGAGTGGTGGGTGGCTCGTAGTACCGACAAATAGCTTGGTTTCCAAGACCTGGCGCTAGCTGCTTCGGGTTTTCTCGCGATACTTCGCACACTAACTGGCATGGGCAAGACATCCTTCCTTAATGTGTGGTATTGCATGCATACATCCACTATTCCTCCTGAGTATCTATGGACACTTGTCCCTGTGTCTTGCCCAGGATAAATCCTTAGTCTGGCTGTGGGTTCTATATGGGTGCTTTCTTCTGTCATATGCATTCGGGCTTTGTTCTCAGGGGATCCCCAACTGAAATGTCAGGCACGGTCACAAAGTAATCATAGACAGTAATCTCCTACTCCAATGACACTGTGGCATTTACGAACCGTCGATGCCGATGTGTATGTGATTTTAGCTATTCTACCTGAATGTCTTACTTCCAAGTGAATTCAGACTGTCAAACTTTGTCAATTACTGAGGTGGCTCTGCCATATATAGCCTCTATAGTCCTTGTCATGACCACTGAGCTGAACATAGTATGGCCAGCATCCGGTGTATCTTTCAGAGCGTAGCCTCTTATCTTGGTTGATGGCCCATATTCATGATGAGTATGACCTGCTGGCTGCATTGTTGCGGCCGCATATGCAAGAGTCTGACAAGGATTGATAATATCACCTTGTCTGTGAAATTTCATTTTATTGACCGTCACGGAGACTGTTAATCCAAATCCTCTTTGTTCTTGGGGTTCCTTTTGTGGTCCTGTCATGTCCTACTGACATGGCTCCTTGGTCGTATCATAGCTTGTTGAGCTTGTACTCCCAACCTTCTCTTGCATATCTCGAGAAGTTGATGTGTGCATATCCTTCTTGAATATTTAGAGCTGATGTTTCTCTGAACACAGTTATTCCCATGTAGGAGTGACTCGCATGAACTGATCAACTGAACTGCATACTCACAACATATGCAGGGGTAGGATAAATCCTTTCATAACCACTGAGTTCCGAGGCAGGCGTGTGTCCAGACTGGTTCGTGCTTCTAACAAGATTGTCGTGGGCACGATGGCGTGTTGAAGAAGGCTGAATTCCTTACGCTCGAAGCTTCTGCCAAGGTAGCTTGCTGAAGAAGGCTAGGTATCGTAGCTTAGAAGCTTTCCCTCATGTGGCTTACTGCGGAAGGTGAGGTGCCTTATGCCGGAAGCTTTCCGTGGTAGCTGGCTGAGGAAGATGGGAGTGCCGCACCCCAGAAGATTTCTCTCCTTGGTGGCATAGAGAGGAAGATTGTGTCACGCCCAATATGCGGTCCTATCCTCAAGGGACTCAAAAATCCCACTAAGGATAGAAGCGCATATCAGAGACGCTTCGCAAGGTGGATATCATTACAACATACCATGTACTGAATAGATGAGAATACCAGATAAAGGCTTACACTCGTCACAAGCTACAGTATGAATACATCAATACATAGCAATCATCATACAGAAGAGCAGGATCCGACTACGGAATAAATCAAACAAAAAAGAACAACGACATCCACCCTGCTAATCCCAGGCTGCCAACCGGGAACCCATCCTATGATCGATGAAGAAGAAGAAGCAGAAGAAGAACTCCAAATAGAACAAGCATTGCTCTCACGTCAAATCATCGCATTACCTGTATCTGCACCTGTTGTTGTAGTAATCTGTAAGCCACGAGGACTCAACAATCCCATAACCATGGGTAGCAAGACTATCAAAGCTTAATGGGTATGGAAGGGGTAGGTGGTGAGGTTGCAGCAGCACTAAGCATTGTATGATGGCTAACTTACGAGTACAAGAATAAGAAGAGTGAACTACGCATAAACGATCGCAACTAATAATGATCAAGAAGTGATCCTGAACCCCTACTTACGAGTCAAACATAACCCCACTGTGTTCTCTTCCCGAACTCCCTCGAAAAGAGACGATCACGGTTACGCACACGGTTGGTGTATTTTAATTAGATTTAGTTTCAAGTTCTCTACAACCGGAGGTTATAAATTTCCAAGTCGCCACATAACCGCGGGCACGGCTTCGCGAAAGATTAAACCCTACAGGGGTGCTCCAAGTAGTCCATTATAAATTACCACACGCATCCGAGGGAACATCCTCACACCATGATAACACGATGCTTACGATATGGAATCCCGGTGGACAAGCCACTTGTAACAGGCAAAACTAAACCAGCAAGACCTCCCGGTGAGCCAGATCCGTGTCTAGAGCCGCGCGCTCTCTTTCTATGGGCATCATCCGTCTATGCATAGTGGACGGTAGCCAAATAGCTTGGGTTGCCCCGAGGCGGCTCCACCGACTGCTAGGTAGGTGGACCAACGGTTGTGTTTTGCCGCTGGCCTGAGTTATGTTGGAATTAGAAGAGTCCCCGAGGTGGCGACCCTCTATGCATTAATTATTAGGTTCATGTTGGCGAATGTTAAAACCAATGTTGGGCCTTGCTGGAGAAGTCTTATCCTAAAACAAGTGATCAGGAGGGTTCCCATATGCCCCACATGTGTTAGAAGCGCTCATCAAGGAACATAACACCGGTATTACAGAAACTAGGGTGGTATGAGTGGAACAAAACACTAGGCAAAAGGCCAAGCCTTCCACACACAACCAAGTATATAGATGCATTAATTAAATAAGAGATATTGTGATATCCCATGATATCCATGTCCCAACATGGAACAACCTGCAACTGCACCTGCAACTAGCATGCTATAAGAGGGGCTGAGCAAAGCAGTAACATAGCCAAACAACGGTTTGCTGGGTAGGGTGGTTAGAGGCTGTATCATGGCATATGAGAGGCCGACATCTATGTGGTAGGAAGCGCGACATAGCGATAGCAATAAGATAACTAGCAAGCAAAGATAGTAGTGATATCCAAGGTAATGGTCATCTTGCCTGAAATCCCGCTAGGAAGAAGATCAAATCCATGAAGTAGATGAACATGCATAGTCGAACGAATCCTCACACTTCGCAACGTAACCGAAACTATCGAGAAGAAGCGCAACAGGAAAGAAATAAACAACATGGTAACCAAACAAGCATAATCATGGCATAATGCACAATCAAGTATGATGCATGTCCGGTTTAATGAGGCATGGCATGGCAGAGTGCAACAATTCGAATACTACACATTTTGTGAAGCTCAATATGCAACGAGTTGCATATTGAGGAAACTCCACAAACAATTATTTAGTTCACTCCCGTTTATGCACATGACAAGGTTAAATGTTGTTAAACATGGCAAGAGGTGAAGCATAATTAATCTACCTATCTAGGCAATTTAAATGAGGCCGGAAACAACACATAACAATTCCAGAAAATCCCCATATGTAAATTTCGAATTTGGTACTGTTCTGCCCTAAACACAATTTTAAAGTAGTTTAACATAAAAATTAAGAGCACCACATTAATCTACACATTTTTCTACCCCGTTTACATATAAAGTTTTTTTAATTCGGAGGTACGGTTATTTAGTTATGAAATAAACCATTTTAGCATGTCATTTATGCAAATTAATGCAAACATCAATTTTAAACATTTTTATCATGGATGAAAGTTGCCTATTATTAATCTACATGAAATTCTAAGCATTTTGCATATATAGTTTGTTTTAATCCGATGCACGGTTATGGAGTTATTATATGCATGAAAATGAGGGGGTTTTCTGTAAACTGCAATTCTCTAGATAAATACATAAATTCGTCCATGGGAAAAAAAATACGTCTCGGGCCAAAATCTGAACAGTGCTCTGGGCGTCGGAACATATGCATCGCATCGGGCGAGGGTTAGGCTGGAAGTGCTCACTTTGGGCCAACGGGCCAGAAGGTGAGGCAGGTCGTGGGTGGCTGGCTGGCGACGGCTGGAGCAGCCCACACAGGCGTCCCACGCGTCCACGCACGAGGACGAGCGGGTCAACGTGCTGGCGTTCAAAGGCAGGGGCGAGCGGGGGTGCAGCGATGAGGCAGACGCGCTCGACCTGGAGCTCCTGGACGAAGACGGACTCGGCGGCAGACGCGGGCGAGACGGTGGGGTCGGCAGGGCCCGGATCTGGCCGGAGGAGGGCCGGCCTGGCCATGGCGCTGCGGGTCTTGGTGGGGAATGTCGTTCGGCGGTAGGGGAGCTCTGAACCGAGGAGTCCATGGCAGGTCCTCTGCAGCGAAAAAGAAGACAGAGAGAGCGCTGTGAGATGGAGAGAGAGAGTACCAGAGAGAAAGGGAAGGAAAGAGAGAGAGGGAGGCGGGGCACGGCACGGGCCTGCTGGTCGCCGGCGGCAACGGGCGAGGACATCCAGAGGTTGGAGCTTGACGCACGTCCATGTGGTTCCTGGTGAGGGAAAAACGTGAGCAAGAAGATGAGAGAGGAAGAACCAGAGAGAAAACGGAAAAGGTAGGAGGCATGGGGACCTGTGGTGGCTCCGATGGCTTGCTTCGACGAGGGAGGAGGCACATGGGTCGGGGACGACACCCGGGCAGGGGAGCTCTTCTCCTGTGCGTTGGCTGCTGCGCGAGCTGGGCGACTGGTGGATCGAGGCGGAGGGGCTCGGGCATGAGCAAGGGATCGAGCCACCGAGGGGAGGCACTGCTGCGGGCTGGATGGATGCATTTTCTCGGTGGGGATTGGCCGGCGTTGAAAGCGAGGGGACACCAAGTGGATGCGCTCTGGTTGGCTGCGGGATGGATCCCGAGAGAGTGGCGGCGGGGAAAGGACAGCTCCCCTAGAATTTAGGGTTGGCTCCGATTTGGTGAGGGGCTGCACTGCTCGATATAGCAGGTGGCTGATTTGAGACGTATTTGGAGTCCTCGGATTTTGATCGGATGGCTCCGGTCGAAGGGGTAGTGTAGGTGGGCTAGGTGGGCTGTGTAGGGGGTGTGGGCTGAGAAGAGAGGGAAGTTGGAGCGACCCGGCACAAGTTTTAAAATACCGAAACGTTCGATAATTTGACCGGCTATAGTGCCGCTATAGTTATCTGTTGGGGCATCAAACGACCTCCGAATGGGACGAAATTTGGCAGGCGGTATACCTACAATATAATAAGACCGCACGCCAACTTTCAACCTATTCCGAGAACATTTTTATCCCACTTATATGATAATATTTCAGAGGTGCCGCGGGCGCGTGCGAGTGTGTCGGGTCTCAGAATGGACAACGAAAGGGACGGGGAGGACCCGACAACTACGAATGGATGCAAGTTTTATGAAAACATGCGGATGAAATGCACACGATGACATGACGAAGTGCAACAAGCAAACGAATCACACGGCAATGACGGAAATAAATGGAAGGAATCTGGAGCATCGGTCTCGGGGCGTCACAGATTGGGAGTCTTGCGTCGTAAGCTCCTCCCGATAGCTTGCGGAGGAAGGCTGGGTTTCTTATACCAGAGGCCTTTCACCATGATATGCGGTCTTGACAGAAGATATTCCGTCGGTCATGCACACCGCTTGTCCTTCTGCTGGTCTGATCATTGCGGCTGTAAAGATTGCACAACTGATGCAGACTTCGTATTGATAATTAATCCGGGATACCAGATGTTGCCGGTAGTAAGCAGTTGGCGGATAATTCCATTCGGTTTAGTTGTACTTCCAAGTATTCAAAGTTCTCACTGATTCCGGATAGCCGTGGACTTATCCATATTTCTCGCAAACCTTGTTCACAGTGCCCGGAAGTTTTGTGTATGCACTGGTGAATTCCAAAATATTCTGGAATTTGTGTCAACATACAAGAGTTTTGTTATTGCGGTCGACACCTTTACACTCTTGAAATATGTCTTCGGTGGGTAATAAATGGTTCCTGAGTCCATTGAGAAAAGGCTCAAGGTTCACCCCACTGACTGAAATAATCCTTGTGTCGAGGACGGAATCATTTGTCCCTACTGGTGTTCATTCCTGATGACTCATCTAACTGTTCCTTAGGTATGGTTTGTTCTGGCAAACTCTCTCAGGTATATTCTGGCCTTGTCTGTGGCCCGCAGAGTCTGCTTCTGACCAATTCTTTATTCTTAACAGATCCGATGATAATGTTCTGGATATCGGGCAGTTGGCTTGGCTTGACTCTTATTGGATTTGGATTGTTGGGTATTATCCAGGCTGTATGCTGGTCTTCTTACCTGTACTTGTGGATGGATCTAGTCAGAGCAAGAGGACAGAATCGAGAAAAGAAGCAAGAACCGCGAAAACCAAAAAGCAAATAAAGCTAAAATTTTGCGGACTTTACACACGTGGCCAAAGATTCACTAGTATAAGTAATATAGCGCACTCGATGTACCTCTAAGGATTTAGAAGCGAGCCACACAATGCTCCTGGTAGCAATTGGTGTCAAGCTCCTACTACTTCCTTAGGGAACATCAAACTCGACGCACGACCATAGCCAAAGTGGCTTGGTCAACGATCCTGGGGTTGTCAGGGAAAGATGGAATTTATAAGCATTTCCGAGAGGAAACTGGATTTGAGGAGAGAAATGCTATGACTAACAAGCAGGGTAGAGATATCTGGTTTACCTAGGGGTTCAGGGCTCACGGGTCGTTGCCTGGTGCGGAAATCTCTCACCGGAGGCAAGGGCCACGAGAGTTGGGGTCTGATGCAGGGAAAACCTACAGGATTGCCTTATGATCAATAGTAGACGTGCCAGTCTGGCAAAGATGGCTGAAATTCATCTGGGCTTTCTACTGATCAAGAGGTAATGAAGTCCAGCTAGGGTAACCTACAGTCAGCCTGGCTGCTCTGATACCATCCGTTGTGGCGCCCCGCCTGGATACCACTGTAGTCAGACGGTCGCCGCACACACCAGCCCAGGAAATCACTCTGGCATGCGCTTTTACAACAAGTATCATGAACACAGGCATTTTTATTAATGGATATATAAGTCTTACATGATATTTTACAAGGATGATGGCTGCGGAAAAGCTCTATCTAAGGCAGCATGGTCTTGGTGCGGCTCCAATCCACAAGGATCTGACTGGGTTACTCTCTAGCCCGTGAACGCTCCGGCTTCTCGCTAGTGGACGTCGAATCCTTAGGTGAACCTGGCCACATTGAAGGCCCCTGAGTACTTTTGAATGTACTCGCAAGCAAACCAGGTAACATATACACCAAGCATAGCAATCCATGGCATTCAAGCATGCATTTGTTATTAGAGCAACATTATCTATTAAGGCATAGCATATATATCTAGCAAGATTAATTATCAGGTTATAACAGGATTATCCAGCAATATAACTACCAAAATGAAGACGATAAGGTAAAGCATAATAGTAAATGCAATTGATCAAGTTCATTCACATGATCCCTCCGGATCCAAGTTCTGATGGTTACCTGACCATCTCCCTTATAGCCATCCCATGGCTAACATCACATTCCGGACATCTTCCGATGTCCAAATATTCGCACTGCAAGTCTGATAAGCTTACCTTGCTCTGGTTCATTCTTAGCAATTGACTCCTCCAGACTCAACACAGACCAAATAGTGTGACCTAGTACGAACTGTGTCCGATGACCGAGGACGCGGCTATTCGAATAGATTTACACTCTGCAGAGGTTGCGCACTTTACCCACACTATGGAGCTCCCAGCCTCGTACTTTAGTACATGTTCCCATTCGGGTGGACCGGTGCTGCTCCAACAAAACATGTCTATTGCTTGGCACTCTTATGGTCCCATCGACAATCACACCCCTTCCGGGTCATGTCCTGGGTGGCCCTGTGTCACTGCTGACACCTGCCACCGTCGTGGCCGAACAAAACTATCCCAAATAGGGACGCCGGCTAAACAACTTGGGCTCACAAGGTTATCGCCGCCTACCGAGCCAGGGTAGCACGCACGCATAACCTTCCCTCTTTGGTGGTACTGATAAGAGGCAAGACAATAGACCAAGTTAGGGCCTCCCCATAAAGGCAAATGTGGCTGCACTGATGAGCTCGGTTCGGTGGCACTATGACTCGATCCATCCGACGGAGGAGGTTGTCATTATTAAGTCACATTCTTTATCATTGCAATAATAGTAGTAATACACAATGAAAACATAACAACCTATCTCCATAATGTCACCTACGTGTCACTAGTGCGATAACATGATGAGCAGTATCAGGAAATGTAAATAGCAAGTTCAACCTAGCAGGAGTTTAATTATTTCTAACAGAGGCATATTGATTAATTAAACATGCAAGAATAACACAGAGCAATGCTTTAGGGCATATATCAGATGGTCGGCTTGCCTGGGAGTCGAGGAATGCACCGGAGAGAAGTGCGATCACTTCGCGGAAGAATTCGCCGGAAAGGTTTGTCTCTCAAACGGACTGAATATAGGGCAGGGGCAAAATGGTCATTTTCAGAATGTGTCAACATGGTGAAAGTGATGTCATCGGAATGGGCTTGACGAACAGAGAACGTGGGCTTTGGAATCACCTGAATCGGAATCACGAGTGAAAAGTTGTGGCCGTTCGTTCGTTAGGCAGAAAACAAACGAAACCATGTTCATTCCTATGCTTAACTGACGAACGACCGCTATATAAGGATTTCGGCGGCTAGGCTGAAACAGAAGGCGCATTTTGGAAAATACGCTTCCCCTCGGGAAAAAAATAAAAGCGCCGAATGCGCTTCCACTTATCCCAGCTGGCAGCCCCTCTCTCGCCGACAGGTGGGGTCGGGGCCCACCCGTCGCGTCCCTCTCTCTCCTCCCACCTCTCCTTTCTTCTTCCCCTGACGCTCGCTCGCAGAGCAGAGGGAGGCCGCCGGTGCCGGCGCGCGCCCGGCCGACTTCGACCACCGCCGGTGGAGCTCGGTCCACCGGAGTGACCTCTGTGACGCGGCGCACCCATCCACCCCATCCACGGACACCGGGGCGACGGGAGCGACGGCTACCTCGAGCATGGCAGACGACGGTGGTGGAGAGCTCGGGGTCGAGGCTGTGGCCATCCCTGAGGAAAAACGAGGGCGAGGATGGCGTGTCGAAGGTGGTGGTGGTCTGCCGGTGGAGCTGGGGAAGCAATGGAGGCTCGGGTGGAGGGAATTTAGGCAGAGGAGGGTGGCGACCATGAGCGGAGCTCGCCGGCGATTCGGGCACCAGAAGGTGCAGCTGCTCGGGGTTGGGCTTGGAGGGGTTCCAAGGAGGGAGAGGGGAGTGGTGTGAGCTCGAGGGAGGCCCGGGCTGGCTATTTATAGCCAAACCACGGCGTGGGGATAGGAACGGTGCCGGGGTGAGCTGGCCGGGTACTGGAGCTCTCGGGAGGCACGGCTGGAAGGTTGCGGCCGTCGGGGAGTGTCACGGAGGAGCAGGGGAGGTGAGCTGGGCTTCGGGAGAGCTCGAGCTCGTCCGTATACGGCGGCAGCTCGTCACAGGCACGAACTGTGCCGCAGCAGAGCTAGCACGACGAGGAAGGAGGAGAAGGGGGGAGAGGGTTCTAGGAGGGGCTCCGTGGACGGCCACGGCGATGTCGGTGCACCCGGACAACCAGAGGCAGCCAAGGATGGGCTGGCCGACGCAACCCGACGCTGCCGGCGCGAAGAGCACCAGTTTTGGCGTGGCTAATGCGTGGTCACCGCGGGCACCGCATGGCCAAACCCTTAAACGGCTACCAGACCCTGTCTGGCAGGTGTCTTGATGATCAACTAGATGACAAGTATAGCTGGACCCAGTTAAAGATCTTTGAACTGAGGAATTCTTCTGAAACAAGATTCAGGACAACAACTTTGGTTAATATTTGTGGAGAAATGGGTGGAGGGTTTGAGCTGAATCTTTGTCACAATGAACTGTGGTAGCAAGGAGTAGATGCTAGCAAAATTTGAGGCCATTTGGACTTGGTTTGCATATACTTCCTTTGTAATGCAAAATTTGGTCCAGAAATTAGATTTTGATGTTGTGCTCAAATGGCTTAATGGATTGGGCTGAAATTTGTTGTAGGATGATGATTTAGTGGTATGGAGGCACTGGTAAAATTTCATACCATTTGGACATACCAAAGTGGTACTTCTTTCACAGTGCTTCCTGCTAGATTGAGTTGATTTTTGGTTTCCATGGGTGATTTATCAATGTTAATCGCCATGAAAAATTTCAGCTCAAATAGATCCAGGGTTCAAGCACTTCCTTTGCAAATTGCCCAACTGGACATAATTGGCAAATGGATGTTGTGCTCAAAATTTGAACTATGGAACTTGGGTTCTTGATGGAAATGGTGAAGATATGGATAGGAGAATCTCCACAAATTATTTGGGATTTTTCCTGGCTACCAAAATAGTAGCTCCTTTGGA